>OY744603.1:50764020-51129496 GCA_963556255.1 Allolobophora icterica | reverse complement strand
CTATTTGCCAGTCCTGTGACTATCCAAACATTCTTCTTAGATCTTTCCACAGTATCTCTGCTTTTTCATCATCATCCACTGCTCTACAGTTTTGTATCATCTGCAAACTTAGAAATTGTTTTATAAAATCCCATCATCGTAATGTCATTAATAAAATACTATGAACTATGAACTATGGCCCAATCACTGATCCTTGTGGCACTCCACTTAGCACTGCTGTCCAGCTAGAGTGTTCATTTCCTATGCCCACCTTTTGTCTGATAACCAGCTTTGATCCATTTTAGTACTTGCCCTCTAATTCCACTTGCTTGCAACTTTTTGCCAGCCTTACATGAGATACTTTGTCCAATGCCTTGGCAAAATCTAGGTATATTATATCTGCAGGTTTTCCCTCACAGAGCTCCTCAAAGAACTCCAGCAGATTTGTCAAACACAAACTGCCTTCGGTAAATCCATGATGACTGCCATTTATAATATCACTCCCATTCAAATGTTCCACTATATTATCCTTAATAATTCTCTCCATGACCTTGCACACCACACTGGTTAAACTGACTGGTCAGTAGTTTGACTGGCTCACTTCTAATTCCCTTTTTAAACAATGGCAATATGAGTGCACCCCTCCATTCCTGTAGTACTTCTCCAGTCTGCATTAATTTATTGAAGACCTGGGCTAATCACTCTCCAATTTCTTCCCTCAGTTCATGTAAGAATTTGGATAGAATTCATCTATGCCTGAACTCTTGTCAGTTTTAGCCTTTTCAGTTGTACCACATTTCCCTTAGTAAACATTACCTGTGTTAATCCCTTCTCACCACAGTCTGTTTGCTTAGGCTCTGGGATATTTCCTAATTCTTATAAAGTAAACACTGAGCTGAAGTAATTATTAAGTACTTCAGCAGCTTCCACATCATCCACAATAACTTCTTTTCCATCTTTCTTTTTCAATGGCCCTATCATGTCTTTCCTTCTAAGCTTACGTTAAGAAATAGTTGTAAAACTCTTACTATCCTCTTTAACATTCCTAGATCACTTCTGCTCATTTAAGCTTTTTATTGCTTTTTTGTTTGCATTATTGCAAGTATTTCTTTTATTCATGTAATTGTTTCTTAAATTCTCAAGTTTGGCAACACACTCATGATCTAAATCCAGTCCATTCTTTGTTTCTTTCTTCAACTTCTGTAAATTCTTCAACGCTTTGTTCTTTGTCCTTCTTTATCTTTGAACCTCACGTGTTACCTAAGGCCTCCTCTTATAGATTCTTTTGTGCTTCGGTATGTCTTCTTCAATAATTTCCCTCAAAAGTTCCCTAAACTTCTTCCAAGCATCATTCACTCCCAAGCACTTTCTTTCACTTACCATATCCTTTTGCCGCAACCTTTTCCTCACTAATTCATAATCTGCTTAAGAAGTTGAGTCTTTTCACATAGACTTTGACTTCCTCGGTCTGCTCCATGACTAATTCCCATCTGATACCCTGATGATCACTAGTGCTAAAATGCTCTTCCACACTTGCATTCTATACAATATTTTCATCCGATGTTGTCACTAAGTCCAAAATGTTTTCTCCTCTGGTTGGCTCCATAACATGCTGGTGCATAAAGCTGGCATCAATAAAATCCAAGAATATCCTATCTTTTATCCCTCCCCTTCCAATTTTTCCAAATCAATATGGTAGTTGAAGTCTCCCATAATCAAGGACGTTTCCTTATTAGCCATTACCAGTAGTTTGCACATCCCTTGATCAGCTTCTTCGGTGGCATCTGGTATTATTCTTAACTTATGCTACTCTGTAGTAACTTATACTACTCTGTATTATAAATTAAAAGCCTAAAATATAATAACAATAACAAATTATAAGTATCATGTATTTGCGACAAAAAACAGCGTGAAATCTTACTTTTTAAAAAATATACGAAATACAGGACACTTTTGCAAAAATACAGGATTTCACAGGACAAGGAAAAAATACAGGACATTACTGGAAATACAAGACCTCTACACCCACTGCTTAATATTTTGCTTGTTGTTTTAATCGAGGTCTCCGAGTTTTGATTTTTGACAAACACATCAGCAACAGGACAGAAGCAACAACTGCCTATAAGGTACGAGTCACAGTGCAACAGATTAACAGCAAGCTAACAATCAGTCGATATCAGATCACCAGTTCTTTACTTACTACCTGCCTACTTACTACTTTACTAGCTATACTTACTACCCCCACCCAGATGTCTGTCACGTTACCTGATATCACACACTTGTCTTCATTGACAATGGCATCTCTTCTTACATGTAAATGTCTAGTTGAAAAACCCGAGGTACAACTGCAGATTAAGCCAGAAAAATTGATAATATGCTTGTAAAATTGAGGAAAATAGGTGGCCATTTGCACTCCATTACAAGAAATGATATTATTATAATTGTTTCTGTTAGAAAAATTTATGTAAGATATTATTTAAGACTTGTGGGACGCCATATGAATGCAAACATGATGGTCATGGCAGCTTGAGTTGTAAGCGAACGGCGCATCGCGCTTATCTGACAGAGGTGATAGAATCACGTTCAACAGATGGTTCAAGGTCACACCCAAATCATGCACAGTAGCAGAAAAGGAAACCCCAGAGAAACGATGACACAAGGTAGGCAGATTGAGGCAGCCAATTTGTTTTCCCAGGGTTCAGCCAGAGATGGTTGGACAACATCCAGGCACAGAGCTCCTCCGATGTCTGAAGCATTTTCTCCACCTAGGAGATAACCTCTATGGCTGGTCCTTGAACATGTGCCTGGGTATAACTGGTTATCTCTTCCAGCTGAGTTCAAGTTAGATCTGCTGTCCTTATATACAAGGCACTTCATGGTCTAGCTCCGATCTACCTTGCTGACTTCTGTGTTACACTCGTGCTTAATCCCATCAGGATAAAGTTACGATCAGCATCATCTGGACAGCTGTTTGTCCTAACTCTAAAAAGACTTGGTTTCCAAACATATTTGCACACAATGATCCTCATCTATAGAATTCACTACCATTGGTAGTGAGTTCCAGTTACCCAATGCTTCTGAGGTGAATTCATAAATTGGCAATTTGGCACGATAAATATATGTGAGCATTAATGATAAAATCATTGAACCTCAGATAGCTCACCTTTGCCCCATTTTCAGCAGCAAACTTCATCCTCATCTGTGATAGGTTGGCAGACACTGTGAACCACTGACTAGTTCCCTGCTTCAACAATCGACGTCTGTACAACTCTACTGCATCAGCCACCCTCGCCGATTTGCGCAGACGCTCTTTGACATACTCACGCCATGCTGCGAACATCTCAACATAAATAAACAGCGGTTGTAGCTTAAAGTTGTTAAATATCGAGCTTTACAGATTTCTACACTTTCGTAAATTTGCTATCACTATCATGGCAACAAGATGTCACAATTCATAGCATGCAAAATAATAACTGACTATAATTTTATATGAGAGCAAAAACTAAAAATTATAGCATAAGATAAATTATACATAACACATAATGAGGATAGTTCATATACAAAATATATGGAGACATTACTGCTTTGAGAAGATAATGTAGGTCCCTAAGTTTCAAAAGTTTCATAGCATCCCTACAAACTTAATCAGACATAACTGATATCAATGTCTAATGAAAAGATCAATCGGTGGTGTATAGGATTTGTTCAATTCAACAAGGTGACAAGGTCCCTACAAAGTAACAGTCTCTGTGTTACACACATGCGCACACAAGCCTGAGTTACACACACATGTATGCATGCACACAGTCACATACGCATGCATGCATGCGCGCGCACACACACACATGGTTAGGAACAGGCCCTTGGACGGGCATAAATTGTGCATGATTCTCCTCCAGCACCATCCAGCTTCTTCTCTACAGCCACTGCCAGCATTCAGATGACAGTTCTGTAAGGGGCACTGGTTGATATTAGGCTCTGTAAACAGCATAGGGGCACTGTAGTTGGACTCCTATGGTGGCAGGACTTGGAGGGTCGCTACTTCATACGCTCATGGCGTTGGGCAATCACAACTCGATGTTTAGCAGCACAGCATTCAGAGTTGTACCATCGGTCTGAAGAGTGTCATACTTGTCATGTCACTTCATGTAGTGGAGCATGACTACGCAGGGGTACCTTTGTAATTGTAATTGTAATAACGACAATTTCTATAGCATCGTTGGTAGCAAGCTACTTCTAGGATGCTTCACACAAACGCACACACACTGTCTACTGTCAGCGCAAAGGTTAATGCTCGGTGGTTTTGGTTAGCAAGTAAAGTTTCAACTGTTTCTTAAAAACAAAGATGCTTTTGGCTTCCTGGATATCAGCAGGAAGACTGTTCCAAGCACGCGGGCCAGCGACCCGAAAGGCCCGATCGCCCATTTTGGTTTTTGTCACTGGCACGAATACACCAGCGGACTTTGCTGATCGCAATCGCGACCGATTAGGGTCGTCCGATAGCGGCCTGATGTTGTCTGCGAGGTAGCGTGGTGCGCAGTTATTCAGGCATTTGTGCACCATGATGCAAAGCTTATACTTGATCCGCTCGCCTACTCTGAGCCACTGTAGATCTTGGATCGCGGTTGTGGTGTGGTCAAACTTTTTAAGTCTCATGACCAGGCGAGCAGAAGCGTTGATGACCGCCTGAAGCCGAATGATACTGCGCTGTGGCAAGCCAGCAAAGGCGACATTGCAGTAATCGATTCGGCTCAGGATTAAACTTTGCACCAGATGGCGAGTTACGTCCTGTGTGAGAGACCGAGAAACAGCTCTCAGCTGTCTCAGAATTCCGAAGCTCGTCCTCACAAGCCCTGTGATGTGTGAGGTCATTGAACCTGCCAGAAGGTTGGCCAACTTTTGACCAACTCTGTAGGAAGGCGGATGTCGGCCTTTTCACAGGGGTCTTAAACAACCCTGGTCATGTACTCCACAAATTGCTCCCACCCAAGAAACCTAAAAATTATGTTCTCAGACCTCGGTCTCACGATAGAGTGCTTACTCCACTGGACAATAACATGAGGAAAAATTTCATTGGGAGAATGCTACATTCATATTGATTACGATACTGTTATTGTTTTTTTTAACTGTCGTATTCTGTATTGTATTATTTGATGCATGTACACTGGAGTGCTAATCTCTTGCAACCGGTTCAATAAAGAAAATACTTACTTACTTACTTACTTATGCTCATCAAGCAGCTTTGTGATCAGGTCAACGAAGACGTGGGCAGATCACCAATTGGCCGCAAGGGATCGCATAGATTGGAGTTATGTAAGTCAATCTTGAACGCTTCAATGTCAAAGGTCTTCCATCTCCAACGGTTACAGGTCTTATAGATTGGTCATACCAGCACAAAACGTCCATGTAACAAGCTTATGATCAGTTATGATCAGGCCCTTAGCCAGAAATAAAGAGCAGGGCATCCAAAAGCATTCGAAGTCATCTTAAAACACATTTGTTTAGCTTAGCCTTCTGTGCTCAGCGGCACCTCCTTGTGAGGCGCCGCTGAGCACAGGTTGAGTGGTGCCGTAGAACGTCCTGAATGATGATGATGACCGCCCGATGCCATGAGCGTATGACAGGAAGCCAATGCAAGACATCAGTCATGTAAGCAGAGATGGACGAGAATCGAGAACGATGAGCAATGAGGCGAGCAGCTGCGTTAAGTACCGATTGAAGGGCAGAAAGACGGGCTATCGGAAGGCCTATCAGTAAAGAATTACAATAATCAATGCGGCAACAGACGAATGCATGGATAATGATAGTGAAAACTGCAGTAGAGACGGATCGACGGATAGCTCGCAGTCTTCTCAAGTGGTAGTAGCAAGTGTGAGCAAGTAAGGAGAAGTGAGAAGCAAAGGTTAGTGAACTGTCTAAGGTGACTCCCAGGTCGCGGACATTCGTAGAGTATGAGAAGTTCATATATACATACATATACATATAGTCATATACATATATGTACATACACATATATACATAATACTAATACAATATATGTATATCACATTCATTGTGCGTTTGCTGTAGTGGGTTCCATAATCTGGAATGACCTCCCCCTGCTCAGGGCCAAACTAATGACTGGCTTTTCCTTATCAGTCTTGCATTCCTTAAAGGCATTTCTGTTTCCTCAGGGCCTCTGTGCTGAGAGCACCTCTGATTAGTTATTCTGCGAGAGGCACTTTATAAATTCCTAGATACAATACATAATCATATACATTTCAAAGTAATCTACACACAAACGCATGCACGCTCGCTCATATGCATGCATTCACAAAAACATGCACACACTCACACGCACATATTATTTTTGGCAGTCTGTGACATCAATCTGATTCATAACTCCATCTGAATTACACACTCTTGGGAAGCTTTCCCACGCCATCGATTATAGCATGAGCATAAAACGGACATTGATAAGAGTAACAATAACTCATATTTGTTACATCAAATATAAAAGTGCTTGATTGCTATTAGAATCAAGTGTGCAACTCAAGAAAAATTCTGTAAGGATGAAGTAATGAAATGAGTTACTTTGAACTGAAGACTCTGAGCCCAGAACCATAATGCAACTCCAGTTTTCTTGTTTTCTTTGTTCTTTGCTGCATAAGCAGATCTCCAATGTACAAAATAATTTGTCATGAGCTGTTTCTTATGAAGCCAAACACACTGCATCAAAAGCAAATGTTTCCGCTGGCGAAGTCTAACATAGTTTGTCCAAGAAGTCCAGGCCTTACGTAAATGAGAGTGGTCATAACGATTGGCAGCACGCTCCAGCCTCAAGCCAAGCAACAGGGAGGCATCACAGGCCAAGTGCCACTGCAGAAAGCAGCGTTGAAGAATGCCTGTCATAAACACGCAACATAAACCATAAAGGCAAAGCATTAAATATCAAGTGATTTTAGTTTGGGCAAGTGGATATGGATCTTGGCCTTATCAGTCACTGCACTGATGAAGATGAAGTACATTTAGTTTAACAAAATTCACTGTTGCAATGTTCAATCTCTTGGTGTATCTGCATTACATCGAACAAGAACAAGCTACTTTTCATCAGGAGTTAACCTGGGTTTAATTGACCCAGTATTAAGCAATGCGAGTTTGCTGGGATTCAGCAAATTGTAATTGTAATTTGTAACACCTATCGCACTGGTGTATAACTCACAAGGCATCAACTGACCGCACATCAAACCAAGCTCTAATCAGGTCAATATCTTGACTACCAGTCATGCTCTCTGAGAAAAAAACAGAACTCACCTTTGCCAAGAGCTTCTTGTGCCAAGCAAACTTTTGAAGCAGTTTCAGTTCTCTTGTAATGATGCATTACAGCAAATTCATGCCAAGCACCAAGAACCTTATATTTGAAAATCATGAATGAAATTAATGTCATCACAAATGATACTTTCCAACACAACAAGATAATAAAATAAAACTGATGAAAACAATTATAATGAAAAGTAAGGCAGATTCTGAAAACTAGCACATGAAAAAGGCTCAACATAAACATAAATACATACTGTAATTGAAATGCTAATCACAAATTTGTTTAGATCCACTGCAAGAGAAGGTGATCTATGCTTGTCTAAATATATCGAAGATCATAAACAACAAGTTTCATCAGTAAGCAAACCGATGTCCAGATAACTAGAAGTCACCAGCTGCTCTCACACACAGAAGTGACTGAGACCATGAGTACTAGTCTACCAGTAGCACTTGGATAAATTAGGGTAATTGCATCCTTCCTGCCTACACTTGGCTGCTCTTTCAGCTTTGAGTTGCCGACAGCCCAGGCATTGAACTCAGTTAAGTTCACATGGCACTTTACTACAAGGTGTTCAGAGTAAAAAAATAATGTCTTCAAACACGAGATAAATTTGTAGGCAGAAGCATAAAATATCTGCTATTAAATCCTTTAACTACATTGCAATGTGGCCTTTAAAATCAATTGGACACCATCACCAGGCAGCAGGCCACAGTGTTAGTGCTTTGACATCATATTTGAGCTTTCTGGCTACACTAAGACTTACATAAGTCTTACACAACTTTGAACAGTGATTAGAGTCTAACATTTATTTATTTATTTATTCCGGATATTTCTATAGCACCTCTCGAAGTCAACTACTACTCAGAGGCGCTCCCGACTACAGCATTTGATACTGTGCCGGAATTTTCACGCCGAGGCGCCACGAGCAATTGTCGAGTGAAGGACTTGCCCAAGGTCCGTACGCAGTGGCTAGAGTGGGATTCGAACCTGCAACCCTCCGGTCACAAGGCGCCGAACTTACCACTGAGCCACCACGCCCCAATAATAATAATAATAATAATAATTAAATCAGTCATCATCATTGGGTAGAACACGTTTTAATCCTTTTTAATAATTCTTTCAGCAATGCAGATTATATTGAGGACATCCACATTTTTTTTAAAGTTCATACATAATGTGCCCCTTTCATTAACACACATCCCTAGCTGTTCAGGTCACTTACAGCCTGGATGGAAAATTCAACAGTGTATGGACAACAGTGTCAAAAACAGCAATGAGGTTGATTCATACTAAAAGGAAGAGCAGTTTAAGTGGAGTAACTTTCATGGTAAAGACTAAAGTTAGGAGGTGTAGTAACACATTCTTAACCCATGTTAGAAAAAGAGATTCACAAATATTATAAATGTTATTGAGGAAGGTCAAAAATTTCAGAAATAGTGCTATAGTACACTCTACTGTAGCATTACCGTTAGAGCAGCGGTTCTCAAACTTTATTTTCATTGTACCACCAGGTAAAAAATCGAATGTTGGCATAGCACCAGTAAAGGTCAGATGAAAAACAACAGGCCAGCGTGAAGTACCCTTCAATTAGCGTAGAAAAGTTAAACTTTGAAGAAAAAGAAGCGCATGGTGGACGTAGAATAGCTAATTAATCAAAGAAAGATCGGCATAAACTTATAGAAATTTAAAGAAAAAGAAGTGCATGGTGGACATAGAATAGTGGCTTCAATAGTCATAGCTAATCAAAGAAAGGTGGGCATAAACTCAGAAAATGTAAATGTTTTGAATTTGTGCGCGTACCGCTTAGCGACACCTTTGGTACAAGTGAAATGCGTACCACTAGTTTGAAAACCCTTGCGTTAGAGGGCTAAAGAGACACTAATTTAACTGAAACATGGTCAATTAATATTTTAAGGCAAGACATGCTATTTTAGTTTACAAATTCTAAGAGCTGTTGGTTGTAGTGAACTTTAGCCAAATTCTCGTTTCGTCTTTCACTTTTCTTTAGTTGTAACTCTGTACACCATTTGTTGAATGTCAAACTGCAACCATAAATGAAACAATGTCAGCCTCAAACAGCCCTTGTGAGTCATTTAAATGGTGCTATACAAGTGCTATGAGACATATACATAGCCTTTACATAGAACAGTTCTTACCATGTAAGCTCTAAATGACTGTATACACGACTGCACCATTCAGAGGAACAAAATGCAATTTGAGGCAATCAATGAAATCTACTATGATTTAACATATACAGGATTATAGGTATATTAATATTATTATTATTACAAACATTTTGAATGCGCGCAAGGTCACAGAAATGTGGTTAGTCAGTCGCCAGGTGAAGAGCAGTTAGATATTCAAATTCTTTAAAGTCACTGACAAATAGTGAGTTTTGAAGTGTGCCTTAAAAGAAAGAAAGAGTTCGAACAAAACATTTGAAGAAGACTACGGACAAACATTGGTAGTCAGTTCTAGTCCTTGAGGGCTGCAAAATAGAATGCACCATAGCCCATGAAAGTGCTATATCGAGGCTCAACCAGAAAACCTATACCCGAAGAAACAAGATTTGCAACGGTTTGTTATGTGGGATTGGAATGTGAGATAACTGTCCAGAGTCACCCCAACAGTTTCTGATTACTGTCCAAGGTCAATGCTGGAATGAGAAGGGAAATAGCACAGTCGACGGTGAGAGCCAAACACGATTGCCTCAAACTTATCATGGTTCATGGCAAGACCGTTTGAAGCAGAACCATGCATGCACTGAAGAGAGGCACTCTTTGACAGACTGATCCGTTGGTGACACAGCAATGGAAAGCTGAGTACCGGTATTATTAGCATACTGCTGTATCTGGTTTCCAAAGTGATTGGCTATGCAGCTAACTGGTGAAGCGAAGATTGTAAATAAAAGGGTAATTAAATAACATGCCGCTATTGAAACTATTCAAAATTAATCTCCTAGGCTTTGAAGAATTTTTCTTCTGAAACACATATCTGCAGCAATATAACAATAGAACTCCTTTTTAAAACTCCCTACTTGCACTGTTACTCATATAGCCATCCTCACAGAAATGGAGGACCAAGTCGGCCTAGAATTTCTTGGTGTTTGCACATTAACTTGGCAACTTCATTATATCTATTTCCTGCACACATACCTAGTGAGTTGGCTGTTATTCCAATCCACTTTAAGTGAGCTCCTTGATAGGCAAATTCCTTTTAGAACTGAGAGTAGTAGAGCACACATGACAGCCTTGGTTCAACTCTGTAATTTCTGAGGCTATGTGTTGCAGAAGTCAGCTGGAGTGTGTTAGTGGTGCCACTCTTGTCTCCCTTTGAATCATACTAGGTTTAAGTAGCAGTGCAAACTTGGGCAAAAACTTGTTTCATCTGCCAAATCTGCGTATTTAACTAATTTAATCGTACAAAATTCTGCATCACCAAAAACTAGTTCTTGGCCTATGAGTAAATGATTACATCGCAAAAAGTTGCATTTCTCTGCCACTGTGTGCTTGGCTTCCCATTATAGGGCAAGTAAATTCTTGAACTTTTTGCAGAAAATTTTTTTAGCATAAGGCTTACATTGGTCAGTTCCTTTGTGTTGGACAAATTCTTGAATCCAAAAACCTCTTGTCATGAATTACCTTTAAACCAAAAACTTCTGCATAGGTTCAAAATCTTTTTTTCCTCACCTAACAAACCAGTTTCCTTGACACCATTCCCACATCTGTTCTATAAGAGTGCTTTGGTGTCCTGGGTCCAAACATTATGTCAATTACCAATTTTTTTATTGCACAATGGATCCTTCCCATCTGCTTTTATTCATGCCATAGCTCACCACTGCTAATGCCTTGATCTTGGCAATATGATTAATTACAGATCCATCTCATTGAATTTTACATATAAAATTCTTGAAGGGGTAATTATGAATTGTATGCACAATTACCCATCTTTCAACTCACTAAACTCCTCACTTCAGCCCGCATACTGTCATTTTCATTCAACAGAGACCGCACTGCTTGCTGTTCATTATGACATCACATGCTCTATGGATAATGGCAAGATGACACCACTTGTTCTTCTTGACTTCTCTGCTACTTTTGATACTGTGGACCATTCTTTTCTTTTGAATTGTCTCTAGCATTGGTGTGGAGTTTCTGATTCTGCTACTTACCTTATTTCACTCACGCAGTCAGCATATATAAACTGTAATTATTCGTCTAATGCCTCTTTTATTTGGCATGTGGTGTTCTGCAAGAATCCTTGGTTGGTCCACTTGTTTACATTATACAACATACCTCCAGAAAATCAGTCACTGAGATATCATATCTATTAGGGCTGTACCGAACATTCGCTTCGTATTCGCTTTGGGGGCCAAATAGCTATTCGGTATTCGGCCAAATAGTAGCAATCAGATCGAATACGAATAGTTGTCATCGAACGTTTGGTGTTTTTGAAAGCTAACGCAGTATTCATGCGTTAACTGAGCTGTATGTGACAATTTCTAAGTTTAGTTAAATCAGTTCCATTCCTAGTTTACACAGACTGGCCGAAGGATGCAAAAATTACAAGTAGTTAACTTTTAGTTTATGTATTAAATTTACTAAACTGAAACTTTTGCTTACATTTGAAATTTTGACTGTTGTCAGTAGAGCTATTTTGTACACGGCCGAATAGTTGGTCCAATTATTCGTATTCAGCCAAACAGTGATAATCACCTATTCGGTACAGCCCTAATATCTATGCTGACGATATTCAAATCTACATTTCATTTTGATAGCATGTCTTCTGACTCATCTGTGTAGCTGTTGTCTACATCCTTTGAGGAGGTGCAGTCTTGGTCAATTAACTCCTTAACCATCAAAAACTGCATTTCCGCTATTGGGCATTCCACAGCAACTTAAGAAATTGGGATGGCTTAAATCTTTGAGAGTGGGTGACTCAGTTGTTGATCTGGCTGATGCTATTTGTAATGTGGGCATTGATTTTGATTAGAGACTCATTTGTTGAATTGGCTGAAGCATTGTTTCTGATTCCGCTATGTCTCTCACTGACTGTAAATTGTATGTGCAAGTTGCCATACATAAGCAGAATTAGGTGTTATGTCACCATATTTTTAAATATATCTCTGGCAAACTCAGTATATATATACATTCGTTTACTGACAATCAGGCAAACACACCGCTACCTAGTATAGAAAAGAACACTACCAAACTGCCAGAAGATCACTCAATGTCCTAGATGCCGACAGAGGTGTCTCAACAGTACTTGTTCGACTAGATGGGCTATCGAGCTAAGCATTTATATAAGATGCAAGGGATGACATTCTTATCATCCTTTTTAGGCAACGAAAAGTCGTGCGGTCACTTGGAGACTATAATGTCGTTTATCTCATCCAGGAAGATACTTCTTGGTACAGTCTGGACTCGTTAACGCACCCCCTGGGGGTTCATGCCTCATGATACAGTGCGTATACTGGACCACACTTAAAAGGGATAACACTGAAACAGCCTTTAACCATGTCTAACGACCAGAAATATTCTCCAAATCATGCCACTGTGCTGTTCTCCTAGCCAGACGCAAGTTATAGTTTCTTTTTCAGTTAACAATAATAATAATAAATGCATGCTAAGTGTAATTTTTTATATAATTTTAAAGCACGATGCTGAAATACTGTAACCGAATAACCTAAGAAAATAAAATTTAATAAATACTTGCCCCAGTCACCCGATATTTGCATCCCATTTTCCCGTTCGGATAACATACACTGCATGCCACGTGACAGATACTCGGCTCACCCCTGCCCTATTGTCTCTTCAACTCTCCCTCCCGCGATCAACACTTTGCGCTACTTTCCAGCATTAAGCAGCAGACTGTGTCCATTTAAGTGTCCATTTTCCATTTTTAGCAGCCCATTCAGTCACATTATTTAACTGGTCATGGACAGTTGCTCTCGTGGAGGCTTTCACTATAAGATAGGTATCATTAGCATATTTCAATGACACTTCTTGTTGGTATTGGTAAATCAAACATGCTAAAAATCTAATGAACTCTTTGGCTAGAATCATAACTAATATGTCAAACTATGAACATGTGACCCATGTGCTTAAATCTTGCATTGGATTTGTTTCACATAGTTTATAAAATATTTGAACTCTGGCAAACCACAATACTTACAATACTTATTCCCTAGTCTTTATCATTATCCAACCAGGTCACCTGATTCTCTGGTCATACCCAACATTAGAGCTGTTCTTTGAGCATGAGCTTCATCAGTTACAGGATCCAGATTTTGGAGTTCGGAGCACTATAATATCCAGTCACTTAAGACTTACCTTTTTCAAATTGCTTACCTACCATATGCTTCCATTTTCTGTCCTTTGAGTACTAACCCTATTTAGGCTTGTATACTTCTATGAGAACAGATACAAACCTCAGCAAGGCTCTGTTTTGTTCTTGAATTCTAGTGATGACAACAGTGTTGACTTGCTTCACTGATAAATGGTACATTTTCAAATGGGCAAAGCACTTGGTCATGATCACTCGGTTGTAGTGATCTTGTGCAAGAGCTGACTTAATTGACTTTGCCTTCTTCAAATGACAATACTGTGAAATTAAACAAGAGACAAGAATAAAGTCATGAACAGAGATCACTGACTGGCATTGAAAAACTGGTTCTCTACAAGTAGTGAACACTTCACTGACTATTAAAAACTTTCTTGTTTTAAATATTCACCTTGATTACGATAAGTCCTTTTTTTCTTTTTTACATTCCGATTGGTGCCTACTGTACTTTTGTATTGAATTCGGATCAATAAAGTTGAATTGAATTGAATTGAAAAATTGAAAATTGAAAAATCTAAAGTTCTATTCATACTTTAAAACAACAAGTATTAAGCACTAAACATATGTGGCTTAACACTTAATGACGAGAAATCAATACAGCTTGTGGTTAAGTGTCAAGGACTTGTTCAATTTCCAAAAATAGCACTGGTGAAACTACAGAGGAAACATGTCCAAAAATGTAGTAGATGTTGGTAATATTGCCTTGTCATAAACAATCATTGTCTGTTGATATGGCTGGAATCTTGTTCTAAGTCAAGCCAGAGAATCATGCAAGGAAAACAAACGTGCCGTCATAAATAATAAATAAAACAATTCATCATCAGACTTTAAATCAGTCAAGTCAATTCATTAAGAAACCTGTCTTAGTGTTTGCCAAATTCGACCAATCAACTTTGCATATCGAAACTGAGTGGCAAGTGAGTCACTGCGATAACTGAAATAAAAAGACATATAAAACAAAATGTTATTATTAGTATCTTAATCTTCAGAGCTTCAGGACTTGCTATCTGCCTCAGAATAGTGCAGCAGAACAGTGAGTTCTGTAAAGTAAGAAATAATGCCTGTTTCTGTATATTTATAAGCAACCTTCAATTAAACCTCAAATGTCATATTATAGATCTAATCACATGAAGACCTGCAACAGTTAGACCTACATTACTGTTTCACACCAGTGGAATTCACGATCACTGTGCTCTGCAGCCCATCGAGACTTGCTAGCTTTGTACTAATACATGCTCTGGACCAACCTTTCTGGTTTCTTCTTTTGAAAATCTAAACTGCTACACACGATGAGGCTTAAGAGATTCTCTGAGTTTAATTAAGATGAACCATTTTAGATCTGTTACACAACAGTGTTCATGCAACAGTAGCCAATCTGACATTCATCAAAGGTGCAAAATAAAAGTAAGACTTTTAAGTAGAAGATGGGCCAGATCAGACATATGCACAGGATATACACAGCCCTGGGCTAATAACCATCAGTCAAGCACTGACAGAAAGTAACCACTTTACTTGGTCAGCCCTAGGATATTCTGAATTCTTTGCACGGAAATTACGAACACCCATCACAATCAGATGACTACGAGCCAACATGTATTCAGTGAAAGGGCTGAGCACTGGAAGCTTGTTCAAAAGTCTGGGCCAGAAACTAAACAGGACAAACCCGAAAAGAAACCATCTTTGTTGGATCTAGAAAATCAGTCAACTGAAAACAGAAATTGTTTACTTGTTTTTCACAGCATCAGCAAAAGCCCTCCAATCTGCAAACGCATGTCGCATTAGTCGGATTTCATCATGCTGAACTGCCAAACTCTGAAAAAGTCAGACTTCAATTTCATTAAGGTTTAGCTTGGGGCGTATACAACCTCATCATCATCTTCATCCATGTGGTTATCACTTCCATCAACATCATCATTATTACCATTTTCTTCTGTTTTTTGTTGCCTTGAATTAAATTACTATTTGAACAAGCTATTAGTTATCTTGACAGTGCTCGATAGTGTAGTGGTTAGCATGCTGGACTGTCAAGCGAGAGGTTGGGGGTTCAAATCCCCGCCAGGGCAGAAATTTGGCTTGAGATTTCTGCTCCACCTGCACCCCCTAGCCAACTCAGCTATTATGAGTACACTGTTGGTGGGAAGTTGAGACGGCGAGGGAGAGGACTGGCCACCTGCCCTCATATACCGAGGCTAAGAAATGAAGGTGCTAACACTTCATACCAATGGCTGCCCCAGGGCTAGCTTAAGGGACTGCTCTTCTTCTTCTTCTTTTTAGTTATCTCACCCTACATCACTAGAATATGACCAAACACACGTTTAATTATTTACCTCAACTTAAAAATAATCTGCAACATCTCACTTTAGAAACACTTCTACATAAAGTACCGTATATACTCGCCAATAAGTCGATTCACGTATAAGTCGAAGTGTACTTTTTTGGGAAAAATAGTGTCCAAAATCGATAGCCCGATAGCGCATTGGATAACATCTGGCGTAGAGTGCGAGAGGTACAGAGATCGAGTCCCATAGGCGGACATGCTTTGTAGGCTGCAATTTACGCCGTGTATTGCAGGCTGTCTGTTCTGTTAGTAGTTAAGGTTTATCGCATAACATGTACATGTACAGCGCAGTGCGTTTGCAGGCGCTTAATTAAAGAATAAATATTATTATTATTATTAAGTCGAACTCATAAAAGCAAAGGTAAAAGTGTAGTTTAGCGTATTCAATTCCGTTGAAAATAAATGACACATTTAATAATCGACGTGTTACCCACATGTTCATTCGTCATCCCGTTTCTTATTTCACATTCAACATTTTCGTCCTTCATCTGACTTCTATTAATATGGATGAAGGCAAAATATTATAGCGCTATTATAATTATTAACAAACTAAATCGCCAGTACCATTTGCGGTTTCGAACATCAAAAAGTCTCCTATTAATTTCAAGTCATCCCGGTAAATGTAAGTTTCGCCGTCATCGTCGTCGATTTCCGAGTTCTCCGGCGTCGTTTTGCAAACCGTCTATGTAGGTACATGTAATATATTTATATAATGCCTAACCTTTAAAACAACTGCTGTACCATATCTAATGGCAAATAATTTCGGAAGAGCTTCGCCCATTCACAAGGTCAAGCAGGTTTCGTCATCGTTGTCAAGCCAATACCTTCATAACCTGATCTAACTGGACCGGTCAGATACGCGCGGATCATGTCCTAATACTGGCATTCCTCTCTTCTAATGACCTGACCTCCCATTCCACATGCATTACAACCAATCCTTTATTCATTCTTCGTAAAACCAACCTTTGGAATGAGCCTTTACAATAAAGCCCCTTAAAAACCTCGTTTG
Organism: Allolobophora icterica; assembly: GCA_963556255.1. Lineage (NCBI taxonomy): Eukaryota > Metazoa > Annelida > Clitellata > Crassiclitellata > Lumbricidae > Allolobophora > Allolobophora icterica. The sequence continues at coordinate 51,112,528 of OY744603.1, read as the reverse complement.
GGGGCGTCTTTTACTATTGCTTATAAATAAACATTGGCATCAGTTTCATCCCAACTGCTAGACAACTAATTATCACATGAAATGCGTTCATTATGGCCATCGACGTATATTGGGATATACATCGATGGTTATGGCCAATAGTTTTGACCTGAATGGTCTTATATCGTTTACAATACAATTCCCAGGCAGGTCAAATTTGGTTTTGTCAATATTTTTTACCATACACGAATTTAAGGTCGTGTAAGAAATGCGCTATAAAATCAAATGATGCACAAAATGGAACCTGCACCCAGTCAAAAGAATAATAAACAAGAACTGGCGTTGACGTTATTAGCCCGCATCGTTCAAATTTAATAGAAAATTATTTTATTCAACCAGATATTTTGTCAGTATTCTGCTAAAAATTTATTCTTTATAGTATCATTTGTTTATAACATTATATTATTTCCTTCCCGGTCATGCGATCGCTCATTGTTGCGTCATGTGATATCGGACGGGGTATGTTGTTGACCTCCGTTGCATGTTCATGCGATCTCCGATGGATAAATCTTGCGATCTTGGCTTGACCCTCGTATAAGTCGACCCCCCAACTTTGGATTTTCAAAATTGTCCCAAAAAACTCAACTTGTACGCAAGTATATACGGTAGCTACAATTTCACAAGAATATTAAGGATGACATGTAAAGATCATTTGGCTGATGATGACTTATAGTGAGTAACGCCTGACCAGATGCCGAGCATCCTCTAGCCTTTGCGCTGTCTTCTTCCTCCAGATGTTGAGAAATTGTCTGGCATTGGTGGAGTCATAGTATATGACAGCCATTCGCTCCATTAGTCGTTCATCTTGGCTTTCCTCAAATCCTTTGTGCCAAATATGAAAGTACTGCCACATCATATTCATCCTAACAACAAAACAAAGAACAGATATAAAAAATTCTGACTATTCTGCACCTTTAAAATGTAAAAAAGGTGCTTATATAATGTTGTTGAGAAATTCTCCTTCATTCCAACATGGCTACTTAGCATTCAGATGTAAACACTTAAGGAAATTATTTTATCATCAAGATTTTACCTATATACAGCTGTACGACTTAACAAGTTCTCTATCAATGCTTACTAGATATGTATTTCTCCCAGGAGTCACGAGACACTAGAGTTACCATCCAAGTAACAGGTTCCAGTCTGTTACGAAATGAAGGCAACCTACAGCTTGCAGACCCTGTAACACGTACTACTAACACTGATTGTCTCCAGTCTCAAGTCTACTCTGATGCACCTAATGGAACCTAACCACAGCATACTCGCATATTCTGAGTGCCTTAAACTTGGACTTTGGTTTCTACTGCCATCCTCAGCAGCAGCATCACTAACATCTCTTCAGGCATATCTGTTTTTTTACTTATTACCGATACTGGCAGGAACTTTCAAACCATCTACAAACACTTTTCCTATTAAGTGTCCACAGTTTAGAAAACAAAACTTCTCAGTGTCCAATAATACTTCAGAACAGTGGTTCCCAAACTGTGGTCCACAGCTGAAAGTGGACCGCCAGATCCGTTAGGTGGCCGTCAAACCTGAACCACTGTCAACAAATTTCTGGTCATTTGTGTACAAAAATTTCTGGCCATTTTGTGTAAAACTTCTTTATTTTTATTCATGTTAGCTTATATGAATTTTAATCCACAGCAGAGTTTGAAGCTCGATACCCTGCACACCAAACAGTCTTTACGGATAATTTTTTTACGGATTAGAAAGGGTTGGTTGACCAGTCCCTCCTATTAGATTGTTCCTCCTATTAGAGAAAAATATCTATTTTATGTGCTCTGGCCATGATGTCAATTAGGCGTAGCAATAATATCCAGCTACAGATGTCGAGTAAGCTCTGAATCATTTTGGTAATTCTATAAATTCTACTCAAATAGTCAATAAATATTAGTAAAACTATCCTCAATTATTAGCATAGTATCCAATGAGGTGAAAAAGCAAAAAACATAAGAACAGTACTAGTCGTGAATTTAACTCAGAAATGGTAAAAGAAATACATGTTGTGCAAGGAGAGAAAGCTGGTTTGCTTAATAATAATAATAATAATAATAATAATCTGTCATTTATATCGCGCCTAAACAAAATGACAATCTTGCACGAAAGCGCGTAACATAAAGTAGACTAATCATAATACATCCTAAACAGATTTTGAGGTTAGATTTGAAGGTCAACGGTGATGAGGAGTTACGAATAGAATCAGGAAGTTTGTTCCATTCGGTTGGTCCGGCTAACACAAAGGCTTGATTTCCAAGTTTTCTGCGTGACCGGATAATGACAAAGTCCCCTTGAGATGATGATCGTAGTCCTCGTCTGGGTTGAAGAGAACAGCATGGAGTAACAAGTGAAGACACATATAGAGGAGATGAATTTGTGTAGACTCGATACATCAGGAGACAGATTTTGAAGGGGATGCGAGCTTGTATGAGAAGCCAGTAGTTCACGAAGGGCTGGGGTGACGTGGTCCCGGGCGTGAGATTTTTTACAAGTTTTGCAGCGTAATGGAGGACCATGGTAAGCGGTTGGAGGGTAGGTTACTATTGTTTTGTTAATCAGATGTGTATGAAGTTATGTTTATGCCAATTCAATTGTAGACATGCTCTCAGTGGCGGCGCCAGCTATGCAATTTCAGCAGGTCGCATCAGGGTCAGGGAGTTATTCAGCAGGTCGAAGAAGCATTTCAATTTTACAGTTTACAACATAGACTTCTATTGACATACTAGATAAAACGTAAAAGAGTCGATTAGATCTAATAATTGCACCAGTGATGCTATGGGACAGATGGTGATGTTTTAAATGTGAAAAAGATATTAAAAATTCCAAAGAATTTTACACAGCAGTGGTTAGCGCGCTGGACATAATGCATGTCAAGAGTAAAATAGGCAGGTCAAGAGTAAAATAGGCAGGTCAAATGACCAACTGCGACCCAAGGTAGTACCGCCACTGCATGCTCTCCACATTCTAATGACAATAAACAATCTATAGATGTTGGTCATATGAACCAATGTAAATATAATGTTGCGTAGAATTATTTAACATTGTTCAGCCCTTATATATTTAGTTTTTGTTGTATATGTATTGATATACACTTTACCAGTTATAACTAGAATTAATGGATGCTCATGTCTGTAACTCCAATCCCTACGGTGGAATGAGCAATCTTTCTTTCAACTTGAAGCAGAGTAGTATCATCTTCCAATGACTCTAGAAGCCGAGTGACCACCCTCAATCTAACGAGGCTCATCTATTCCAAAAAGGATGAACTTGAGCTTACACTAAAAGTGTGCTTTTCCAAACAAATTCAAATAAGGCATGGATGAATGCAAAGAGGAGTTTACAGAGTTTTACATTTGCGAATAGGATTTAGATTATTATTATTATTACAAACATTTTTAACGCGCATAAAGTCACACCGAAATGCGAACCTCAGACGCGGTTAGTCAGCCGCCAGGTGAACAGCAATTAGATATCCATATGTTTGAAAGCCAGTGAGAAGTAATGAGCTTTGAGGTGTTTCTTGAAGGAAGAAGATGCCGAGCAACGGATAAACATTGGTAGTTGGTTCCATTCTTAGGGGGCTGAAACACGAAATGCACGAGAGCCCATGGCAGTGCTGCATCTAGGCTCAACCAAAAGACCCATAACCGAAGACCGCAGACTGCGTGGCGGGATGTATGGAGAGAGTAGTGGTTGAAGGTAGGTAGGAGTGCACATTGTGAGGGTTTTATGTTGCCAACTGCATAGTTTGACAGAAAGGCACCTGGTGTATCAACTGAGGCATAAAGTCCGGGTATCTTGCAAGTACAAGGGTCACTGCACATAAAAACAGTTCTAAGGTGTATCTGAGCCCCAGAGTTTTCTATGATTAGGTCTTTGGACATCATATACAACTCTGTTCATTGCAATGGGCAGTGCCGGCCTTAGGATATTTCGGGCCCCGTGCATGCAGAGTATACTATACGAGCCCCTATAACGCAAGTCAAATTGTTTTTCATTGCTAATAATTTTATTTATTTAGTCCAGTTTAACTAAACACGAGAATTCTGGGATATAGAGGACGTTGACTTTTATTGTGCTTACGAAAGAGATTTAATCGAAGCCATATTATTATTAGGGTGTCTTGTTCATGTTAATTTTCTATGACATTTTCGGGCCCCCCTAAGTTGCGGGCCTCGTGCGACCGCACGGTTCGCACGCCTCTTAGGCCGGCACTGCAATGGGGCAAAGGATGTCTCATAAATTCATCATCTAAGGAGACCTCGTTCATCACCATGGGGCAAGATTCTTGCATTGTTATCTGTTCATGGGTCTACACCTAATCTGGGAACCTTTGTCCACGAAATCCACACTGTCATGACGCCAAAAGTAAAGATGATCACCTGTCTTCACTTTTGTTGACAACAGCAGGCCCTCCAGAAGTTTTAAAACCTTTTTTGCATCAGCTGACCCATATGAGAACATGTAACATGCAGATTATGAGATTTTTCATCATATTTCTGTAGAACAAGTTCCATTATCAAGTGTTTCTGCCTCTTTACATCGGTGCATTACTGGACAGATGGAGCAAGAGGCAAGCGATAACACATTAACACTACCATGGCTATTCTGCTATGGTTTCAACTTGATGCTTACATAGAACAGCATTGATCACACAGAATTAAAACATCTCAAAAGATTTGTCATGCCATTTATTAAAGAAATCTTTTAATTTTATCTCTTTCCTTCACTTCAGTGTTGTCACTGAGCACTACCAAACATACAGCAACTGCAGAATCTCCAAACTTTTACAGCTGCTGTAAACTTAATTGCCATCAACCTATTACCAAAGGAATATCTTAATTTACTAACTTCTAGCTTTAAAATTGTCTTGGTGACACACCTTGCATGTTACATCAGCTGGAGACTGAAACTGCTGTAAGGAATGATTTACAGAAATCTATGAAAAAATCTATACATCAACAACCTCCTGAATTGTAGGGCTGTCTCGTTCAATTCTCGCTTGTTTTTTCTGGACTTTGTACTTTCTTTCAGCGACCAGAAGGCTTTGATCACAAGAGTTGTATTGTAATGATCAATTGCTTGATTGATTTGCCTCTAAAAACAAAATTATAGCTATTAATATTGTCAACTCTACTCTTCTTGACACTTATCTTCACTTCTTCCTCCTTCCCACCTCCTTAATCTATACTTTTATTTATTCTACTGCTACTTATAGGTAATTTAACTATGGTAGTGTGTGGCTGTCTACATGAACAGCATTTTAAAACTTTTCAAGTATTTCTTCTTTCAATTCAACACACAAGAAAACCAACAGAAATCTATCTTACAATGTATTCTACACTCTACACTGTTCACACTTCAAATCCGACTGCATCAGCTTATTTCTGCATACCACACGTGCAATGCGTACAAATACCTGTACAAACAGTTATTATATGTTCAAAGCCCAGAGGCAGATCTACCATGAAACTAATAAAGCTGAAGCCCCAGCCTCCAGAAGTGACTCAGACTGTAGAAATCAGTGTCTTCCATGTCTACTTGCAAAGGGGCCCCATAACCATTCAAGCTTCAGGGCCCCAAAATGTAGGTCTGCCTCTGTCAAGGCCTGTTCAGCCAAGCATTACGGAATTATACACACTCTCAATATATCTATATATATATATATATATATATATATATATATATATATATATATATATATATATATACATGCAACTTTGCTGTCAATCAAACGTCCAGACACGAATGTTAATTAAAACTAATCAACATAAACTCCAACTTAAATAAATTTAAATGCTTTGCGAAAGTGCATTCATATATAATATAATTCAAGTTGTAAAACATAAGACAATGAAACACCGTAAATGCTAACACGAGCTTACATAAATAGGCACAAATAAAATAAGTAGACGAGTCAACCTCCTTAGAAAGCTCATGAAATCATGAAACGTAACAGGCAGCGCATGAAATACTATTAGGCCCAATACAGTAAAGATCCTGGCTCTAGTCCTGCTGGCTTTTTCCTGCCCATCCTAGATCGTAATTCTTGGCAGAAAACAAGCAAGGCTTTCATATATTGTGAAATATATTTAACTGTGTTTTTTACCTACCTTCAACCACTAAGAAGTTAGAGGCAGCTCATCATAAATGGCAGAGAAGGATATTAGGGGTCACTTGGAGGGATAAAATAAAGATAAAAGATATAAGAAAGAGAACGTCTATGGAGAAAGTGGAGGATATGTTGAGGAGATCGTGCCTACGCTGGCTAGGTCATATACACGGATCGGACAATGAAAGAATTCTCAAGCAGACACTAGACTGGACCCCGACGGGCTGGAAAAGAAAACGTGGGAGGCCGAGAAACACTTGGCGAAGCACGGTCATACAGGATTTGGACGGCGGCGGAATGACCACTAGTTTCTCCATATATCCTGCCCCACAGCCTGCGATCTTCAGTCATTGGTCGTTTGGTTGAGCCTTAATTTAGTAGTCATGGGCTCTCATGCATTCCGTGTTGCTGCCCCCAGGGAATGGAATTGACTACGAATTCTTTTTCTTCTTTAAAGAAATGCCTCATGACTCACTATTTATCATTGGCCTTCAAACATCAGAATATATAACTTCACCTGGCGACTGACTAACCGCGCCGCAGATTCGCATTTCTGTGCGACTTTTTTGCACGTTAAAAATGTTTGTAATAATAATAATAATAATGAATACACCAACTCAACCATAGACATGTATAATTCATTTTAAGGACGTCTTAAACTAGCATAGATCAGTCACAGATCTATATAGAACATTTGAGTAAGGTATACATTCAGTTTAGCTTAATTTTGTCCATTCAGTTCTTATCAGACATATAAGCCTTGACGAGTTGTTAAATATGCTAAACATTCTATAGACTTGGACATACTGAACTGGGTCAGTAGATGATATTGGAGTAACTTTTTGCATAGCTAATTTGAAAATAGCTTCTAAAATGCTCCCCTTCCCACAGCGCACCTCCTTTAGGTTGCGTCCTAGGTGTGGAGGTAGCTTTTGGGCTCAGCATCCTTGTACCTAAGAGAACTCTGCTGCCCTGTGTTGGCTGTCGTGCACTGCGCTCCTCTGCCCATGGCGACTTGACAGTCCCATTTGCCCACACTGGTACACTGCATTGCCGATTCTTTTCTGTAGCTGGTCTGACAATATGGAACAGGCTCCCTTTGGCAATACGCCACCTCCCTAATGTCACCTGCTCTCAGTTTCATTTGCTGCTTAAGACCACTTTCTTCCGCTTCACCTGGGTCGGGAGCACCTCTGAGTAGGAAGCTTGCAGGAGCGCTATATAAATTCTGATTGATTGATTGAAATAGCTGCAAAAATTCAATACTGATTCCATTTTCATTAATCCTATGGACGAGAATGAAATTCAATCATTTCTAAATACCAAAACCATAGGCTCTGTTGAATTATATTATCAGTTGACATTATAAAAAAATTTCTGTATACACTTCCTTGCCATTGACTCACCTTCATGAATTATCAGCCTATTTTAAAATTATCTTGCTTTTCCAAGATTCTAAAGAATCATTCTACTAATTTTGCCATCCTTGAAGTAGCTGATAACATCACTAACGTAATGGATTATCACAATAACACACTAGCTGTTTTTCTTGATATATCAAAGATTTTGATACTAATTACATACTAGTTGCTAAACTTTATCATTATCGTATTCAAGGCATTGCCTTAGACTGGTTTAAATCTAACCTATCCGAAAGTTTTCAATAAGTCTCTTATTCATTCATTCATTCATTTAAAAAATTTAATATAGCGCCCCCTCAAGTTACCTACTCAGAAGCACTCCCAGCCCAACCACAGCAATATAAACTGGACTTACGTAACTTATAAAAAACAAGTGAACTATTCTTAGGCAACAGGCGTATCTGCAATGGGAGTTGATTCCAGATGGAAGGGCCAACCACAGAGAAAGCACGACGCTGCCTTGTTGCGGTGGTAGAACGAGGAACCAAGAGCTCATCTGAAGAAGAAGAGTGAAGGGCTCGGCGGCCAGTCACATGGGAGACAGGACAACAAAGCTTACGTAAGTACACTGGGGCACAGCCAAGTAGGCAATGCCAGATCAATGCAGCTATTCTATAGTTGATGCGTTGTGAGATGGGAAGCCAGTGTAGTGTGTCACGTATATAGGCTGAGACAGAGGCACGTTTAGGAATGTGACCAATGAGACGCGCAGCAGATCAAAGAACCTGATCAAGACGAGCAAAGAAAGTGGCAGGCCTACCAGAATCGAGCAGCAATGGTCAAGTCGACTGGTGACAAAGGCATGGATAAGAGTAGCTGCAGCATCATGAGATAAGGAGCGAGAGATAACCCGCAGCTGGCGCAGCTGATAGTAGCAGCTACGAGTAAGCTGATTTATGTGAGGGGAGAAACAGAGTTCACTATCAAGAATAATTCCCAAGTCTCTGACCGATTCTAAGAAGGTAACATGCGGAAATGTTTCAGCCACCAACGGCAGATCATGTAGATTATGCTGGGGTTCTTCCTAGAATTGCACTTGTCATACGCGTAGACTCTGGGGGGTCAGCCGGGGCACGTGCCCCCCCAATAATTGAGGAGCCGGGGCAATGCCCCCCAAAAATCAAGAGGAGAATTTCTTAAAATATCAAAATATTATGTTTCAATATATACAAATTTCTTCAGAAACAGAAAAACAGAGACAGAACTGAAATACTATCAGAAATTCATAAAGAAAACAAAGATTTATTTTTATCTTCAATATCTTCAATATGAAACAAATTTACATGTAAACAAAACGCCCATTTCATACGCATTAACGTAAACCGGAAGCCTCTGCTAGTCTGACTGTCCAGACTAGAGGTGAAAAAACTTTTTCGGTATTTGGTTTTAAACAAAACAAAAACAAAAAGAAAACCACCATTTTTTTGTTTTATAAAAAATAAATTTTTTATTTTTGTAGAAGTTATTTTAATAACATTAATTTAATGATTTTAATTTTTAATTTTCGGAAATCGCTTAAACTGAATTAAACTGAGTTGGAGCTCTTGTTCATGCCATTTTTCATGATATTTATGATCCGAAATCCGAAAATCTTAAAAACAACCAAAACAACCAAAACCATAAAAACAAAAGAAAAAAAACAACAAAAAACAACTTTTCATATTGAAAAAACTTGGTTTTTTTGGTCCAGAACCCATGCCCCCCCAATATTTTGGACAAGTTTACGGCAGTGGCACTTGTAGTGGTCCTCAGGGTTCTAATTTAGGCCTTTTATTATTTTTCAGTTATATTAATTATATTACGAGTTGTTCCAAGAAATTGGAGTCTATACTGTTCGAAGATGATACATTTATTTTGATTTATGATAACAATCACCTTGACCAATTCTATTGTACCTGTAATTGTAATTGTAATCGAGAATTTATATAGCGCCACTCAAAATCAGAGGCGCTCCCGACCAGGGTCAGTGTCTTCACTGACAAAGAGAAATGTTTTAAGGCACTTGCGAAACTGGACAGGAGAGAGAGGAGAACAAGCCTAAAGCCCTGAGGAAGGCTGCTCCAGCTAGAAGGGCTCACAACCGCAAAACTACGAGACTGAGCCGTAGCAGAGCGCATCCAAGGAACTATCAAGTGGCTACAGGCCGATGACCAAATGAATCTGCTAAATTATCATTCTTGTTTCATGTGAATATGTTATCAGTAAATGTAAACAAATCCAAATTAGTACTAGTCACATAAAATATGTCCTAGAAATCTCTTGCATTAATTTAACAGAAACTTTCTAAATATAGAAATAAGTTTGAACAACTTTGTAAAGCAGCAGAGACAGCATATTATGCTGACCAAATTATCAGATATGAAAGTGATATAAGAAAAATCTGAACTACACTGAAACACCGCTAATGCATGCAACAATAACACACCACGCTAATTTAGTACCTGAGAATGCTGCTGAAAACCATCACCGAATTTCACATACAGATGCTTGCAATGCGACACAGAAGCCGACTCATTAAGTATATTCTTTATTAAATCAGCTGCCACACCACACATGGGGGGTCATCCATAAAAAACAATTAATGTCAATAAATGTCAATAAGTAAATAAGTAAATAAGAATACAGCATTCTAACTACAACGTTTCTTCATATAATTGTCAGCGAGGGATAAGACACAATCATGGGATCATGGCTGGAGGGTATATACTATTGGCTCTTTTGGAGGAAGTGACCTATGCAGAACATGGCCTGGATTACTCAGGACTGCAGAGAAGAGACAAATGTTGGCTTGATGGCAAAGCTCTTAGAATCTCCAGGAACAAGGTGCCGAGTGCATTGAGATTATTCAACTATGACTGTTGCAGGGGAATGGCGCATCACCATGGGAAAGAAGGAAACCAGCCTTTGACGACCCCCTCTCCATCAGCGCATATGGAGTCTCCTTTTCAATGTACTTTGATGTACCACCTCAACAGACTTTTCTGCAACCTTCTCTCTCTCATCATCTATGGCAACCCAATATTGACAACTTGGTAAACATCGCAGGCTCTGCTGGCTTTCGAGGCCATGGAAGCCTTTGAAGCACCGTAAGTATACATTTCTGCTCCCTTCTATCTCTTGTCCATGGTATCCATTATTCGTGACTCGAGGCCCATGGAAGCATGTGATGTACTACTTTTCTAAGTAATTACCATTTCTGTTTGTTTTCTTCTGTATTTGCATGCAGAAGATTCGTCGACTACACATTTGTGCAAAGGTAGGCAATGTACATTACCCTTATACAGTCGATCAGGCAGACTCTAAGCTGGTTCCGACGTTGTACCTCCCATTGGTTGGGTGTTAATGGTGTTTCACTGTATTTATATATAATTAAAAGTAAACTTTAAGATGAAAATATAGGTATTCTTACCCTCTGACTCAACCGAGTCCTGAGAAAAGTCCGCCACTGTTGAATTGCTTTATTTAACAACATCAGCCTAGGAAAATAAAACTCAGGTGTGACTAGTACACAAATACAAAACAAAAATATTCACATTGCAATGTGAATTTTAAGTATCTACTGAAGTCATCACTAGATTCATGACTGACTCTTGTTGAACTTGAGCCATCCTGGCTCAAGTTCAACAAGAGTCCTATTGGTGGTTCCTAGGTTCTGTTGGTTGCTGGCTCTGGAAATCACTAATTGTTTTTGTCTGTTCTGTAAGTTCTTTGATGTCATCATTTCAGATTGCTTCAAGTCCTGTTCAATGTATTCACCACAATTTAATCCATAGTCTGTTGAAACAAGATTTTTAGTGGAAACAACTCAAATTTTTCAGTCAGTAAACTATTTAAAAATAAACTGATTCAGCAAATAACATTTTAAGCATCAACTTAATTGTAATTGTAATTGTAATCGAGGATTTATATAGCGCCACTCATAAACAGAGGCGCTCCCGACCCGTGTCAGTGTCTTCACTGACAAAGAGAAATGTTTTCAGGCGCTTGCGAGACTGGGCAGGAGACAGAGAAAGGAGGACAAGTCTAAAGCCCAGAGGGAGGCTGTTCCAACTGGAAGGGCCCGCAACCGCAAAACTACGGGACTGGGCAGTAGCAGTGCGCATCCAAGGGACTAACAAGAGGCCACGGGCAGATGACCGGAGAGAGGCCCGACCAGGCAAACTGGAAACTGGGGTGCAGTAAGCCCTGAGATACAGCGGAGCTGAGCCAACAAGACAGTTACGCATGAGGGAAAGGACCTTAAATTGAATGCGTTGGTGAATGGGAAGCCAGTGAAGGGAGTCCCGGATGTAGGAAGAGATATGGGCAAACTTCATGATGCCACCTATAAGGCGAGCAGCAGCATTAAGGATGGACTGAAGTTTAGATGTGTTAGTAGAGGACAGGCCAATATAGACAGCATTTCCGTAGTCAATCCTAGTACAGATCAGAGCATGAACCAAGGTCACAATCGCATGCAGCGGAAGAGACTGGCGAATGGCACGAAGTTGGCGTAAATAGTAAAAACACGAGCGAGAGACACTATTGACATGATCAGATAGAGAAAGAGTAGGATCTAGGACAAATCCAAGATCACGGACAGAGGAGGAGAAGTACACATTGGGAAACCTGAGGCGCAGAGAGTCAGCATCAATCCTGGCAAGCTGGACACGATTGCCAAGCCAAATGTACTTGGTTTTATCATAGTTAAGACGAAGGCGATTTGAGGACAACCAGAGATCAAGAGCAGAGGAAGCCTCCAGGATGCGTTCAACCATAAGAGCAGCTGAGTTGGCTGGACCATGGAGGTATGCCTGTGTGTCATCAGCGTATTGGTGAGACAAAACACCCATTGGACCAAGAACCCCAGCTAGATCCGAGGTATACAAAATGAACAGAAGGGGGGCGAGGACAGAGCCCTGAGGTAGTCCATACGGGATGTGGGTCCAAGGAGAGCGGGTACGTCCAAAAACAACAGAAACAGAGCGATCAGTAAGGAATGAGCGAAACCAAAGAAGAGCAGAGTCAGCAATGCCAAAAGATTTAGATAAACGGTCTAAGAGGATGGTATGGTCTACAGTATCAAGTTAAGTCATTACCTGAAATGGTTGTGAGCCATGAGAAAAGATGACTGCAGAACCCGGTCTTCTTTCTGTTCCAATCTATCACTCCACAACAGCCACATTTTCTTCAGCAACTAAATATCAACAAGTACCCCAAACTAACTAACTTTCCTGCTCAAAAAGGAAACTATAGAAGACAAGAAATGTAGGGCAAATACTCTATTGTTTGTAAATAAGTCCTTGATAATTTCTTCTAACAGTCCACATGACATCATAAACTGGAAAATGCTATATTGTTGGTAAACAGTCCTTCCAAATTTTTTTGTCCCATGAATGAAGAAAGTCTCCAACAGCGATAATTACGTTTAAATCATGACCAACAGTATAAAAGATGGATGGCCCGACAAAGCCAAGAAGCCCTCGATCATCTGAGGTCACAAAGACATGAGACTGATGCGCATTATCACCGGCAATGACGAGTTAACGAAGTGCCTGAACAAGCTCTTTTTTCAGTGGACCCATATTTTCACATGGCTAGCTTAATGTTGCAATGACGTGTTCACAAAACAGAGACAACATCAAAGTACTCATCAAGAAAACCAACCGCCAAGGTCACTTGCTAAATGATGCTCGAATTTTTGACTTATAATCAAGCATTCCAATAAACTAATTGTTTTCTGTTCCTGTCTATCCATTCATTTTCTTTTTCTACCTGTCATATGACGGGCAAATACTCTAGTTAAGAATAATAATGGTACTATTAGGAATAATAATTTGGTACCATTGAGAATTATGTATTCGATAATATATATTCATGCTTATTCACAAACTCACTGACAAACCGCAGTAAGTTACACTGAAACATGATGGCACAAATGTGACCCATCTGCACAAAACCAGTCTCAAGTCAAATTTTTGACTTTGGGAGTATTATATACCGTTTTAAAGAGAAACATATCCTCTCTTCAACGACACCAAAATTATCATTCTATCTCAATCATAACTGAATTTATGGATAAAAAACTACTTGCATGTATGGAAATCATTTATCCGAGAAAAATGCATCTAAAGCTGGACCACTTTATAAATTGCAAAACACCATAGCAACTGTGCATTGATATTAACCAAATCTGCAAGGTTTAATTGGCACCCTATTTGCAATATACTCTGAAAATTTCATTAATGTACCTCAGATCGATTTTAAACTTACAGCTATTTAAACATGTATGATATAATTTTCAACTTATTTTTTAATCTAAAAAAATCAAAGTTTTGTGCAAATCAAATTATTCACAGAGTATTGAACTGCAAATATTCTAATATTCTACATTAAATGATTATGAATGTTTTATTTCATATCTATGTCAAATTGTCATAAAAATAGAATTAAAAATCAAATCATCTGGCAACACAGCCACAACCTCTAGGTCGTCTTCGTCCTTTCATTGGCTTTTCTTTGCCTTCTGGAGCTCCAGAACGTATACGGCCAGAAATGGTCTCTCCAGCAGCTGCTGTCCTCTGCCTTTGATTTTTCCAGCAGTACAACAGAGTTACTTTCTACTTCATATATGTCACTGACATCATGCTCTGTTGGAACGGACTGTGATATGGTCTTGAGCACACAGCATCCTGCATAGATTCTTTCATGTATTCATGGATGTGGTTACATAAATACCACTGGTGCTGTAAAGGAAGTCCAAGAGCCACGATAAATGGGGAGCACATTTTGGAAGACCAGGAAGATGCATTTCAGCAATTTGAATTCCTCCTTCTAACTCTCAGTAGATATTTTTGCAAACACGGTACCTGGATGTTGACCATCATCGGTTGTCAGTAAATAATCTTCAGGAGCATTTAATTTTTCTGTGTCTGACTTCATTGAATTCGGAAGCTTCACGAAGTAGTTGGCTATTACCTTAATTTTTATTTAAATGAATTATTATTTATTTTGAGCAGCAAACATGACCCTGATTCTTTCGAAACAACGTTTATGCCAGAGTATTACCATTCATTTTTCCCCCGCCCCAATAACAATAATAATGGTACTATTAAAAATAATAGTTTGGCACCACAGGCCTAAAATGTGGACACTTAAATGTACCATATAACTATAACTCACGGTTTTTTTACATGAGCATTGCAGGTAGCAATGCATACAAGGAGCTATGTATGTGCAGAAATTACAAAATTTTAGGTTACCTCGGTATGTAATCTGTAGTGCTGAAAGATGAATGAAAAAGGAAAGATTTTGAAAATGTATTTTCCCTGCTTAGCATGACCGATTTGTTTTGCCCTGTTAAATACATTAGTATAATCTAAACAGTGCCGGCCTTGGGGCGTGTGAACCGTGCATTCGCCTGGGCCCCGCAACTTATGGGGCCCCAAAATTTCACAGAAAATTAACATGAACAAGACACCCTAATAATAATATTATGGTTTCGATCATATCTTTTGTCAATAATAAAATAAAATAAACTTTCTCTATATCCCAAAATTCTCATGTATAGTTAAATTTCACTTGTGCTTGTTAACAATCTACTAAAATAAAATGATTATCAATAAAAAACAATTTGACTTGTGTCATGGGGGCCTGTACATACAGTATACTCTGCATGGGGCCCGAAATATCCTAAAGCCGGCACTGATCTAAACAATTTGCCTGTCATATGATGGGTTGAAAAAGAAAACGAATGGATTGATAGGAAAAGAATTTGTTTATTGGAATGCTAGATTATAAGTCACATTGCATCTAATGTTCGTCTGGCCTGCGCTTGTTCAGTCTTCGCGTCGTCCTTTCTGCTCCTCCCCCTCAACCTGCCGTCATATCGTGTGCCATACTGAGGGAGTGATGCCGGGAGGGAGGGAGGGATAGAGGGAGGCAGAGACAGACTTGCAAGTGTGCATGTATCAGGTGAAGCAGGCAGAAGGGCGCTGTGCTTAGGCAGCATCATTTACATTCCATACATTCCAAAGCGTTTATCGACACATAGATCTGGGAAACTATATAAGAGATGCTGTTAAAAGCAGCTCAAGACATTTGTAAGTTTTAAAGTGGCCAGAAAGCTCAAATACCTGAACAGTCTGATATGAGTGCATTTGTGCTGTAGCCTTCTGCCATATGATGGTGTCCCATGGTGTCCCATTACTTTATAAGGCCACAATGCAATGTAGTAAAGGGAGAAAATTATTGAGATTTTATACAACTTGAGACAAATTATTTCTGGTTACATTACTATCTCCTAATTGCAGACATTACTTTTTAACTTTAAGCTGTGAACAGTAAACACCCCATTGTACACCATTGTCGGAACTGCTTTTGCTGTTTGGGCTATTGGCGACATTGGGCCGACCGCCACAGCAACCGGGCTCAGGAGGCAGGGGCACAATTCATTCAGCCTATGTATTGATCGAACAAAAATTTTGACATTTTTGTGTCCCTGCACCCTATAGAAAGGAGTGAAATAGTCCGAACAATAAAATACATATAGAGGCCGAGAGACACGACATGTGTCGGTTACCCTGTAGCATGCCTTAGACCAGCGGTGCGCAACCTGCGGCCGTACGGCCGCATGCGGCCGTGAGAGGGAGAATTGGCGGCCGTGGACAGTTGAGCTAATGATAATGTTTTGGCGGCCGTGTGCAGATTAATTCATAAATAGGAAACTGTGGAATTCTATTCCATGAAGAATATAAATTGTTCCTAAAGTGACAATAAATTCCTCACCTCTATGTTATTATAGCCCTACTCTTAAATAATAGTAGCAGATATCTTGGCGGTCGTGCGCTGGCGGCGATCTTGTATGACAGGTGGAAGGGAAACGGGACACTTTTGAACTGATCTGGTCAAAAAAGAGGTGAATTTTTTTCGCGCTCACGCGCAAAAAAATGTGTTAACCTTTTTGGTGTTTCTTCAAAATTTGGGCGAGGGAAAACTCCACTGATAAAGGTGGGAGTCTTATTCCCCTCGACCCCGGGATCGCCGCCCATGCGGCCGTGATGAGAATATGAACCTGTAATGCGGCCGAAATTAACGAAAAGGTTGCGCACCCCTGCCTTAGACTAACAAGATCAATGTTTTGCGAGGTACTTAACACTTTAACAACGAACGAGTATTAAAATGTATGAAAAGCGTATTTCCTATCGGATCGTTGCCTTGGTCTCTCGCTGTCTTTTTGGCTGCACTCCATCTTTCCTTTGTGACCATTGTCGCCCGGTGTCCGATGTCATAGCGCATCGGGCACTTCGCTCATTTTGCTCAGAAGGAGCGCTATATAAATTTTCAGAATGAATTAATGAATTAAAACTAATCCCTCTAATCATTAAAGGTTTAAAAGGTGCTCTGTTATGTCTCTGGATACATGCATAAATACACACATTACATGCCACCTGGGTAATGCACCATCCTACTTAGAGGAGCTTTGTTGTCCTGCTTGCCATATATCTCTTAGCTCCATCACCTGAGGCAACTAACTGTTCCCACTGCACTCACAATGCCTTCTTAGTTATTGGGCTCTCCTCATGGGCATCCACAGGAATTTTTGCAGAGGGTGCAATATTCTGGGGGGAGGCAAAAATCAGTTTTTGCATGAACACAGAACACGTGACAAACTTTAGAAATAATGGTCAAGGTCAAGAACTTTACCTAAATAATTGAAAATCGTGTTGGGACTCTTGTAATAATCATAATAATCAAAAGATTTTAGTTTTTTAAAATATGCGCAAAATCCAGGGCTGACAAATGCCCCTTCCAGACGCCCATGGCTTTCCTGAAGATCCTAGCTGCAGACACAATATGCATCTTTATCAATGTTTAAAAGATGTTCTATTTCAACAACATCAGGCAGGGAGCCCTGCCAAGTAGATATCTGAAGAGGTCCTATATAATTACCATGTGAATGACTGACTGAATGAGTGTATGCAAGAGACAGCTCACTTACAGCAGTTGAATCAAATCTGTCAGCCAATTCGTGTCTCATCTTCTTCAGATGACAGTGAACTCCAAACAGTTTCCATTTACACAAAACGACTTTCTGCTCAACATTGCAAGCAAAAATGAAACAGAACTTTAATTAACATCTTTAAGCAAAGGATGAACATGCATGGTGGTGATACTTTCTAGAGGTTATAATGTAGCTTTTTAAAAGTGTGTAAAGGAGTTTAATTTCTGCAACACCATGTGTCTTAATTTTCTAAATGATGCGCTTATTTTATCTGACTTCAATGCTGAACTGTTGAAGTGCTAGCTGGTCAGTGGGACAACCAGGTCATCTTGTGCAGCAGAGAGAAACAAAATGTGAGGCAGGTATGGAGGAGACGCAAAGCTTCTTGGATGCATAAGCCTGTGAACTGGACTCTCTCCTGCCATATATCACTACTGACGTATTGGATATTTTGTCTTTTTTTTCTTATTAATTTAACAGAAGTCCATCTCCTTCTTCGCAGAAGCGAGCTGTGGTAGGCCTATACCCTACCCTTAAAAATCCAAAGTTGGATCATATAGTCTATGTCAGAATTACCACCCTATTTCCAACCTGTCCCTTCTGTCCAAGACCACTGAACATCTTATTTCTCTGCAGTTTCTCCAGTATCTTGAACAATCTGGTCTTCTTCCATCTTGTCAATTGGGCTTTAGAGCAAATGACTCTACTCAAACTGTCCTTCTATCTCTCAGACATCTGTGACTGACCGGTCCCACACCTTGTTGCTTGCCTTATTTAATGTTTCTGCTGCCTTTGACATGGTTGACCACGAGATCCTCCTACAGCACCTTGAATTCTCATGTGGTCTTAGGGGCTCTTCTCTCCTTTGGTTCAGGTTCTATCTCACAGGCTGCACACAAATGATAATCTCGGGCAACTCCAGAACATCTTGGGTTGCAATCAAGCAGTGATGTAGTACTCGAATCCGGCCAAGGACTTGAGTCCGACTCGAGACCGTGTTTCTGCGGACTTGGACTCGGACTGCTACCCCTCGGACTTGGACTTAGAGCCCTGGGACTCGAATTTGACTCAATGACTCGGGATTAAGAGTCACAATTTCTGGGCAGAACAGGCAACTGTATTGCCATGTCACCGCCAAGTAGGGAATGCAAACCTGAGTTTATACCCATTCGGGTACCTGGGTACCCAGGATTTTCAGAACCTGATAACCTGGGCTTAAACGCGATTGAAATCCGGGTTTGAACAATGACATTAAATTTGCATTACTATTTTATTATGTTATAATATAGGGCCTAGCCTAACGCGAATCAGTTTTTTACAATACAATATAAATGTAGCCTAACTCGGATACCCATCATTAATATACTACAAACGCAGTCAAACTTGAAAGATTAACAACAATGGAGGCCGACAGGTAAAACAACTATGTCTGAGCGCAATATAAACTTGAGCACCACATAAGCCACAACAACTTCCACCTTAGACGAAGACTGGTTCTGCTCTTGAGACTAGACAGAGGCAATGTCCCCTTCATGACAGGTTGGCCCCACATGTGCAGTCTTATGCTCTGCATCGAAGGCAAGTATGGGGATCCCCACAGCCAAAGTGAGGGACTGAACCTGCCAAAGCCCGTCTCTGTCATCGTAAGCCATGACTGAAACCAGGGTTTGACGTGTTTGAAAAGTGTCACTTTCATCGTCATTCACGCCGTAACTTACAAATTCAAAGCAATGGAAATATAATGATAGTGCTGCGCTTGGTAACAGGTTATGTACATGTAATACTACAAAGTACTTACTTATTTATTGGCTCGTTCCATGTCTTTGTTCATGACGTCATATGAGTGAGGCTTCACATTTCACACGACTAGTGAGTAGGCCTAATGTTGAATTTATTGACTTCTTGCACTGAGTTCATATATTATTGGCAAACTGTTTTTATTTAAATTTAGTGACTTAAAAAGCAGTGTGTGAACTGAGTTCTGTGTACAGTCTTGCAGTGCGAGATATTAGCGTATATATTTAGTGTGCTTACTTTAGTTTCACGTGTATATGTATATATGATAGATGCATCACGTTTAATTGTACTGTCTTAGTGACACGCGCGGCCGGCCGATCTCGGCAGCGGTGCGCTATATGTACATAATTAGATTTCGCTTAGGCGCACAGAAGACAGGTGTGTCAATAGGCGCGAAGAATTATGCTGACTGGAGAAGTTTGAATTCGTGTGTTCGCTGTAGTAGTGTTGCTGACTAGTTGAGTTGTAATTGAATTGAGTTCTGTCTGTTTGTTTCTTATTAAACTAAAAGATATTAAACTGTGTTGGTGATTAATTCAGGTTAGGCTACACAGTAGAAAATAAAGCTACTTATACGTAGAATTAATGTCAAAAGGTGAACATTAAATAGGCGTTAAGTACGAAGAGAACAAGGATTTAATCAGAAGGATTGTCAACGGAAGGATTGGGTTGACATTATTGGTGGCAGCGGCGGGATTCGAACCCGCGCCCCCGAAGAGACTGATAAGAACTCGCGGTGGAATAAATACTCACGGTGGATAAATAACTCACGGTGGATAAATACTCACGGTGGAATAAATGCTCACGGTGGATATAAACTCACGGTGGATAAAAATTCTCGTTATCGCCGAAGGAGGTGATAAAAGAATTTACAACGGTGTTAGAAGAATCTACGACGGTGTTAGAAGAATCTACGCGTTGTTGCTGTGTGACGTGTCTACGATATCAACGACGGTGGAACACGAGAAAACGGTATAAAAATTTCGTTGTTTTCCACGAACAAATATAAAAGAAATCCCATTTGTTTTTCGATTCACACACCAAAAAAAACCGTGACTTCTTTGAAAAGAGAAATCACCAAAGTAAACAAGTAAGATGGAGAAACTAAGTGCTGAAAGACAAGCAGATATTAAGAAGATGTCTACGGAAAGGCTAAAACAGCGTTTGTTGAAAGCCGGTTTTAAAGAAGAACAATTAGAAGGTATGTCACGTGGTGACATGATACAGGAACTCGCTGAAGTGTGGGTTAAAGAAGAAGTCGAAGAAGGTGCAGTTGGCGGTGCCGTAGAGAAGGCTATTGAAAAACCTCCTGCGCCTATGTCTATGGAGATGTTGATGCAGTGGATGATGATGACGAGACAGGAAGAGAAGGAAAGAGAAGAGAAACGGAGACATGAAGAGAAAGAAAGAGAGGAGAAGCGGAGACAAGAAGAGAAAGAACTGAGACAAGAAGAGAAAGAAAGAGAGGAGAAACAGAGACAAGAAGAGAAAGAAAAAGAGGAGAGACGAAGACAAGAAGAGAAAGAGTTGAGACAAGAAGCAGAACGTGTAAGGCAAGAAGAATTGCGCTTGCAGAGAGAGAGAAGATAAAGCAGAACAAGTGCGTAAGGCAGAACTGGAATTGCAAAAGCATCAGTTTGAAATTCAGTTAGAACAGTTGAAAAGAGATAGGGAAGATGCTGAAAGAAGAAGACTGGAGCAGATGATTGAATCTGAAAAAGCTAGAAAAAGTGATGAAGAGGTTCGTCAGCAACAGATTGAAGCAAAGAGAATGCGTGAAGAAGAAAAAGAAAAGGCGCGAACGTTAGAGTTGGAACGTGCAGAACAGATCAGACAAGAAGAACTCAAATTTCAGAAAGAAAGTTTGGAAAAGGCAGAGGCAGAAAGACAGGAACGTTTGAAACTAAAGAAATCAAAATTGACATTGAAAGAAACGCAAATGAGAGAAGAACGGGAAGCAGAAAGAAGGAAACAGCAAGAAAGTGAAACTTTGGTGTCAAAAATTAAGAAAATAGGTGATGCAATGAAGCATGTATTGCCTCAAATGCCAACTGATATGTGCCATTATATTTTGAAACAGTCGAGAACGCGTTTCGCAGTTTTGCTGTGGAAAAGCCGTTTTGGGTGAAATTATTACTACCATTGATGACGCCGAAAGCTCGAACCGTTCTGAATAGATTGTCATTCGATGATCTAGACAATTATGATAGAGTCAAGCAGCACTTACTAAAAGAATTTAAATTGACCTCGAGAGAATACAGAGCCAGATTTGTGGATGCTAAGAAGACAACAGAAGAGACTTATACCATGTTTACGGCAAGACTGAAGAACTTGCTAAACTATTACGTGAGAAGTCGAAACGTGAACAGAGAGTATGATACGCTCTTTGATTTGCTGGTAGCGGATAAGCTAAAAGAATGTTTACCGCCAGGTCCACTACAGTTTGTATTGTCGAAGGAAGGAACTGACTGTCTCCAAGCTAGTGCAGTGGCAGACCTAGCAGACATTCATGTAAACAATCGAATTGGGTTTGCATTCCCAAATATAAACAGTTATCCTTCTCAACGATCTGGAAGCCAAAGCCAGAGTGGAAAGTGGAAAAGTAATCCAGAAACAGGGAATCAGTTCAAAGGCAAAGAAGTCAAGGCTAGTGTCCCTGTACCCAATGAGACCAGAGAAGTGACGTTTGGTCGTCAGGGATTTAACAAATCGTCAGCGCCATTTGTCAAGAGGGAAGGCAACACATCGTTTACGCAGTATAAGAGAAATGAAGGAAATGAACAACGAGGTATGGTTGTGAAGCGTTGTCACAACTGTGGTTCAGACAAACATTTGGTTAAATTTTGTCCAGTTCCAGTGGCAGCAGCTAGTTCTAGCAGAAATCAAGAACGCACAAGGGTGAATCTGATTCAAGTGGTTAGTGATACAGATAATCAAACCGCGAGTCAAGAAAACCAAGAGACTGAAGTAAAGTCAGTAATGAAATGTGGTATTCAAAAAGAAATTCTATTGGATGCTGGAATTCAGAGAGAAGTCATAGGAAAAGATGACAGTCGAATATTGAAGAAATCGTTCTTGCAATATGTCGAGGTCGAAATTCGTGCAGTAGACGGTAAAGAGCCAGTGAAAGTCAAAGCACTGAGCGACTCGGGTGCAGAAATTCCGGTGATTAGTGAAGAATTACTGGAAGGCATGAAGGTGGAACAAATTGGAAAAGTGAACTTGCAATGTGTGGCAGGAGATGCCATTCCTGCGAAGTTAGTGAAAGTGGATTTAGACTGTGTGGTAGTGACGTGGAAGAAGAGGGATTTCCGCGTAAAATCCAGTGTTCACTTACACCTTATGTTACCTTGATGTGTGCTAGTATTGCAAAGATGGGCAGTACAGAAAGATTCTTGTTGCATCCAGAGATAATTGCCGAATTAAAAGCCGTACCACAGATGAAGGTCAAAACGATACAAGGAGATGTGAGTGTACGAGCAAATGTAATGACAAGAGCGCAGAGTCGGAAACAGGAAATGGTAGATGTTGATGAGAAGAATGAAACTGAAAGTTCAAGTGATGAGGAAAACGAAAGTAATGAGCAACGAAGCTTATCGCGAGATGGTGTAACATCAGAGATGAATGAGCAAGAGATGGTTGCATGCGAGAATGGCACATTAAATGAAACGGAAGAAGACAATGAATGTGATGTGGGGATAGGAGACTTGTATAGAGATGAAGAAATGGACGAAGAACAAAAGGTGCAGATCGCTGATTCGAAGAAATTCGAAGAGCAACAAAGAAAGGATGAATTGTTGAAGCCGTGGTGGAAGTTAGCACAAGAGAAAGAATCTGAATTCTGTGTGATCAACGGTTTATTGCATAAGAAATATCAGATATTAGACCAGACGATATATCAACTAGTGTTACCAAAAGAGAGACGAATTAAAGTGATGGAGTTGGCACATGAGTCGGTGTTTGGAGGACATCTAGGAGAAGAGGAAACAAGAGAACGAATAAAGTTGTCTTTTGTATGGCCAAAGATGAGAAGAGACATTGTGAAATTTTGTAAGTCTTGCGAGAAGTGTCAACTAAAGGCAAGGAGTCTGGTGATGGATAGAATGCCTATCACTCCAGTCTCAAGAGAAGAGGTCGCCTTCAGGAGAATGACGATGGACCTCGTTGGCCCGATCGATCCGGTATCTGCTGCAGGTCACAAGTATTGTTTATGCATTGTGGACTCGTGCACCAGATGGCCTACCATCTTCTTATTGAAATCGCTGACAGCGAAGGCTGTGTGTGAAGCATTGATGGAACTGTTCATGAACGTTGGTGTGCCGTCCGTGATTACAAGTGACCAAGGAACGAACTTCACAGCCAGTTTGACAAGAGAATTTCTCAATTTAATGGGCTGTAGTCCACGATTCGACACACCAGGACACCCAGAGGCTGCTGGATTAGTAGAAAGATGGAATCAGACATTTAAAAAGATGATCCATCATGTGATAATAGACAACCCGAGGAAATGGCACAAGATAATTCCTTTCACAGTGTGGGCATTACGAGAAGTGCCGAATGCAACTACTGGAGTATCTCCATATATGCTTGTCTATGGGAAAATTCCGAGAGGACCATTGGCAATATTAAAAGAGAGTTGGACTAGAGAAATAAACTTACCACCTCATGTTGGAGTTAAACCAGAAAAGTATTTGAAAGAACTCAAAGAAAATATGGAGAAAGCATTATTGTTTGCAGAATCCTACTCTCGAGAAAAGCAATTACAATACACGAATCAGTATAACAAGAGAGCAAAGCACAAAGAATTTGAAGCTGGTGAGAAAGTCATTGTTTTGTATCCAACGTCAACGAACAAACTTATTTCTCGATGGCATGGTCCATGTACGATCATACATCGAAGATCAAAGTACTCTTATTTAGTCGATATGGGTGAAAATGGTCGAAAAATAATTCACGCCAACAAGATCAGAAAATATGTTACTTGAGCATTAAGTTGTGGTCTAATCGTTGAAGAAGATGAAGATTTTGGTTCAGTGGTTGAATTACCAATGAGGAATGAGGCTCAAGATGACAAGAATTCACTTAACCTCGATCCTGAACAAATTAGCCATTTGACAGTAACTCAACAAGAACAGTTGTTGAACGTTTTAAACAAATACTGTGACAGATTTTCAGAAAAACCCGGATATGTACATTGGTTGAACATGAAATTGAACTAAAACCAGGATTTCATGGAAAGGAATTTGCAGCATATCGAATTCCTTTGATTTATCGATCAGAAGTGGAACGTCAGATCAAAGAAATGTTAAAAACAAACATTATTAAACCATCATCGAGCAGAATGCAAGCCCTTTGGTTATTGTCAAAAAGAAAGACGGATCTTTGAGACTTGCCTGTGACTACAGGTACATTAACTCATTCACAGTGGATTGTAAATATCCGATGCCGATTGTCAGAGACGTTTTGAACAAAGTTGGAAAGTCTAATGTGATTTCCATTTTGGACTGTCGAATTGCTTATTGGACTTGTCCTGTAAAACAATCTGATCAATGGAAGACAGCTTTTGTAACACATAATGGATTGTATGAATTTACTCGTGTTCCTTTTGGAATGATAAATTCAGGACGAACTTTTGTTAAGGCGATAAATTTAGTTTTACAGCCTATAAGTGACTTTGCAGAACCGTATGTTGATGACATTGCTGTGCATTCTGACAATTGGAAAATTCATTTACAGCAGTTAGATGCATTTTTGATGCAAATGAGATTGCATAACGTTACTTTGAATTTGAAAAAAATGCATATTTGGTAAGAGTGAAGTAAGATTTATCGGTCATGTGGTTGGGTCTGGTAAGATAAAGATGAATCCAGACAGAATTGAAAGTTTGAGTAATTTGAAGATCCCAGAAACTAAGAAGCAAGTTAAGCAACTGCTTGGATTTTTTAATTATTACAGACAGTTTATTAAGGACTTTGCACAAATTGCGAAACCTTTATCTGATTTAACTAGTAAACGTGTTTCTGATAAGATTGATTGGACTGTTGAACATCAGCAAGCATTTGATTTACTTAAAGAGGCTGTGCAATCCAAAGTAGTATTATATGTTTTTGAAGTGGGAAAACCATTCAATTTGTACTGCGATAGTAGTGACTTTGCAGTTGGGGTGTTTTAACACAGATGGACGACAAGGGAATAGAACGCCCTGTGTCATTTATCAGTCAGAAATTAACTGATACCCAGAAAAGATGGGCTACTGTGGAAAAGGAAGCCTATGCTATTGTTTGGGCTTTAAACAAGTTAAAAGAAATTATAATTGGATCGAAAATTTTGATTTTTACTGATCACAATCCTCTGACATATTTGACGGAGTCAATGTCTAAGTCTGCTAAACTTGTGCGTTGGGCGTTAGCCTTACAAACTTTTGATGTTGAGGTGAAGTACAAGAAGGGCAGATTGAATGTTATTGCTGATTGTTTGTCAAGGTTATAAGTAATCGTAAGACTGTTTATTGATTAGTTAGATATATATATGTTTCATGTATTTTGGTAATTTCACAAATTTTGAAATTTAATTTGCTCAATTCCAGAAAAAGGAAGGAGGTAATGTGAACTGAGTTCTGTGTACAGTCTTGCAGTGCGAGATATTAGCGTATATATTTAGTGCGCTTACTTTAATTTCACGTGTATATGTATATATGATAGATGCATCACGTTTAATTGTACTGTCTTAGTGACACGCGCGGCCGGCCGATCTCGGCAGCGGTGCGCTATATGTACATAATTAGATTTCGCTTAGGCGCACAGAAGACAGGTGTGTCAATAGGCGCGAAGAATTATGCTGACTGGAGAAGTTTGAATTCGTGTGTTCGCTGTAGTAGTGTTGCTGACTAGTTGAGTTGTAATTGAATTGAGTTCTGTCTGTTTGTTTCTTATTAAACTAAAAGATATTAAACTGTGTTGGTGATTAATTCAGGTTAGGCTACACAGTAGAAAATAAAGCTACTTATACGTAGAATTAATGTCAAAAGGTGAACATTAAATAGGCGTTAAGTACGAAGAGAACAAGGATTTAATCAGAAGGATTGTCAACGGAAGGATTGGGTTGACACAGTGTTTAAATCAGCAAATTCAAAGAGTGGTGTTTGGGAACACTTCGTTCGCGATTCTGTGGGACAGATGGCTGTGCCAGTTATGTCAATTGAAGCTGAAAATTGTCGGCTGTTCAACACGAAGTATGCATATTCAAGCATCAGATAAACCTGCTCAAACACAAGAACAATAATGACCCTTGTCATCTGCACAACTTTGGACTTCGACTCTGTTCTTATCACAAGACATAGTGGAGTAATACTTATCATGTAAAGTTTGTAAACCCATCAAAACCTGAGTGCCCGAGATTTTACTAGCGTCAACACCGGAAACCCGGGTTTGTAGAAAGCCCTCGGGTTTGCATTCCCTACCACCAAGACCACCCCTCATGCAAGAACTGACGTGAACACCTGGCCGCTACACGCATCAGCCAGAAAAGGTGGAACTATTCCGGTGCCAACCAGTTCCTACCAGCAGACAATAGAAACTAATGAAGTGAAGACGAGTATCATGCCTAGACTGGGTTATAAGGCAGAGGGTCTTGAATCGGTCTGGACGGGTACATTTATACAGGCGAAAACCGTGAAGGGCATGACATTAAAGAGAACGGTTGACCCAATACTAGGAATTGTCAATATGTAAATATATCTTCAATTATAATGCTAAACCGTGCAGTTATTAATTTATCACTTTGAATTAGAAGAAACTTGTCTTGTATTGCCCTTTCCAGTGTAAAGAAGGAGCAAGAAAATGACATGCCATGACTGCACTTAACCACTGTCTTCACCAATAACTGCCTGCAGACAGGCCCTTAGCCAGAAATAAAGAGTAGGGCGTCGAAAAGCATTCAAAGTCGTGACCACCTGATGCCGTGAGCGCATGAAGTCGCGACCGCCCGATGCCGCGACCGTACGAGTCCGACTGCAAAAGTCTGCAATGCCCCTACACTAAACGACTTTTGGGTTTTGATCACAATTGTAACAGTTTTGTTTTATAAACAATGATACAAACAACAATCTGTTGACTTCATATTGTAATTTTTAATTCCCTTATTTGATTATTATAGCCTAGGGAACAGACGTTACTTGTTAACAATCCAAACCCCTAATAATTAAATAGTTCCCCGCACGCGGACAGCCATTATGCAGCGACGTTCTTTTTCGGTCGCTGGACCTGCAACCTGGAATGGCCTTCCTGTTGCACTTCGCCTGGTCCCTATGACTCACTCTACCTTGTTTCTTGCAAACTTAAAAACTACTCTCTTTAGCCGTGGTTGGACTAGGAGCGCTCCTGAGTAGATAACCTTGAAGGGGCGCTATATAAAAGCTCATTAATAATAATAATAATAATAATTATTCATAAGGTCAAGGTATTTATATAGTCAAATCAGTTACCAATTACCATGAAACAACCTCATCTAATTGGCACTTAATTACACCAGTCCTAGATCATAAATAGCTGCTAGAGAAGTGTATCTTGTGTGGGAAAAGGAACATCGTTACACAGATGAAGAGGAATGGATTATACATTATAGCCTATCACATTTAGGACGTCGCATCCATGCATAATTTATGCCCGTCCAAAATGATTTTCAACCATCCAAAGGACGGCTGGATGGGTGGCTGGCTGAGGACCTGCCTGCAGAGCAACTTCATAAATTCAACTTATGAAAAAGGGGACATGCATTTGAATTACCGCACTTTAATACACTGCTGTATAAGAAATCCTTCATCATTCGCTCACTGTACAACTATAAAAACTGTGTTAATGCCAGTCCTAATGCCTGTTCCGATATCTAACCTGGCTCCAGCTGTAGACCCAAGTAATGCCTACGATACATAGATCAAAACGTTTGTTATAGATATGTATGTAAATCAGACATTATGAAATTATTTATAATACTGCTTCTGTTTTTTTTGTCTTACTGATATTGTGTTTTTGGCTATCTTTTGCCAATGTATTATGTATTGTGGTTGTAAAGTATGAGCATTTGTCTTGTACTAATAAAGATTACTTACTTACTCACTTCTTTACAGTTTTAGCTGCTCCTACCATGAGTGCATAGACTGCTGAATTTGTGTTTAGCCGTGGAAGAATTTTTATGTGTCCTCATGATCGTCCAGATTATCAAACAAAACTTACTCGATCTTTAGTGACTCTGACTCGAACACCTCAGGACTTGAAATCGCCTCGCTTAGATGGACTTGGACTTGGCTTAGGTGGACTCGACTACATCACTGCGATCAAGTTTGGTGCTCTTCAGAACTTGGCCCCCTCCTTTACCTACTTATACAGCTGATATTTCCTCTCTTTGTAAAACACTTAACCACTTAACCTTTATGCTGATGCACATGGGCCTCCATCTGCTCAGTCCTCTTGTTGCTCGCACAGATGCTCTCTCTCAGGACCTGCACACTTAACAGACTTTAATCTTTAAATCCGTCAAAGACCAAACTGAACTGGTTTGGCACTTAACAGCAATTGGTCAAAATTGACTAAACTCTCTTGGCTCAAAGTGTTTCTTCCTATACCTTTTCAACTTCTGTCTGTAACCTTGGTGTCACTCTCTCTTTCTCAGACCACATTGTTAATTTCACCCACTCTTAATTTTATCATCTCAGATGCCTGAAAGCTACCCAAAGATCTGTATCTTCTTTGGTCCTTACTTTCACAGTTCATGCTTTCATTTGCTCTCGTATTGACTATTGCCGTTCTCTATTTGTTGGCCTCCCTAAAGCCTGCTTCTCCCCATTGCAATCTGTTCTAAACGCAGCTGCCATGCTAACTGCTCGCCTCCCGCGCTTCTCCCATATCTCCACGCCTATGTTTGAACATTTGCACTGGCTCCCTCTTACTGCCCATATTCAGCTAAAGGTGCTTGTACTCATTGTAATGGTAATTGTAACCGAGAATTTACATAGAGCCACTCAAAATCAGAGGCACTCCTGACCAGGATCAGCGTCTTCATTGACAAAGAGAAAGGTTTTCAGGTGCTGCGGAACTGGA
This sequence comes from Allolobophora icterica, assembly GCA_963556255.1. Taxonomy (NCBI): domain Eukaryota; kingdom Metazoa; phylum Annelida; class Clitellata; order Crassiclitellata; family Lumbricidae; genus Allolobophora; species Allolobophora icterica. The sequence goes on along the minus strand of OY744603.1, from coordinate 51,083,083 downwards.
CAGGATCTGCTGCTCTTACCTAAGACTTGCCCCAAAATATCTCTGTGACTCCATACATCGGCCCACCTCCACTTGAGGGGGAAGGAGGGTAGATGAATGGTAACACTCATGGCCAGGAGAGCATTAGATCACAGCTCCATACCTGTAAACCCCCCCCCCCACCGAGCGGGCACCTTGATGGCTGCCAAACTGAGTGTTTAATAAAGATATTGATTGTACTGTCATGTTTCAATGTAATCTCACTGCATACTTGTCAGTTTGAATTAATAAAGATTATTATTACTTCGCTTGTCTTGACCTTTTTGTTCCTCCTGTGAGAACACCCATGTCCCAGTCTCATGCCTCTGTTAGTATTGGCCCTTCACTATGGAATCAACTTCCCCCTTTGGTCCGTGTGACCCTGGTATCTGGCAGTCATGCCACATTCTTTCGCAGTCTTAAAACCTGCCTTTACTCCCAGGGACTTTCGCACTGGAAGCGCCTCTGATTGGTGGACACTGGGTAGAGGCGCTTTACAAGTTTTGAAATACAATACAATAAGCATCAAGATCTTTAACTCAATGCATATTTGCACTGGTAACTAGTACAGTTCCTCCTGCATAAAACAGGATAGATATATGGCCAAATCTCAGCTTACAGCCTATCAGTGAGTTGCAGCTTTGATCAAATGCTATAGCTATGAGAAATTACAATTTTCCAACAGGTAAATGTTCAAAAACTGTAATTTCTCTTAGCTATAGCATTTGATCAAACGCAACAGAAAATTACCTTGTCACTAAAAGCCACGTCATATGTTTTTATTTTGTAAGCAAACACAGCATGAAAACTACACACTGATTAGCAGTGTGGTTAGAGAAATCCACTCACAATGAGATGTCTTTTGCAGTAAGCATCGGCCATGTTAATTCTTTCTTCTTCTTGTGCATGAAGTAAGACATCTGGAAAAAGGATTAAGAATTACACCTGACACATCTGAACTACTGCAAATTCCATTCTTGTAGGCTTGCCAAAATTCTGAATTCGTCAGTTCCAGTCCATTCTATACTGTAAGTAAGTAAGTAAGTAAGTAAGTATATCCTTTATTAATCCAACTGCTAACCGCATTTTGGTTTACACATGTATATCACGTCCAGATTAAAGTACTAAGGCCTATATTCCGGTGAAAATCATCCTAACTATGAAAGATTTACGAGCTAGACTGTCAGCAGTCGGGAGAACCCGATTATGAACACGGGGTCGCAAAGTATAACCCGTATGCTTAACAGGAGGTAATAGCACATGAAGCACATGTGTAGGACATGTAAGGACGGTCGTGAAAAGTTTAGAATCAGCAGTACGGATCAATTGTTCGAATCTAGGGTAGTCCACAGGAAGATAACCAGCTTTAACCAGTCTCCTAAATATTGCCTGTAGTCTCTCACGTCCCCTCTGCCCCACATAACCCCACCAAGCGGACGCAGCGTACGTCATCCTCGCCACTGTGGTAGCTGTCACCACATCGTACATTGAGGGGCCAAGTAGTCCATGAGTAGTCAGGATCCGTAATGCATACATTGATTGTCTTGCACCAGTGCATAGATTGTCAACATGCACGTCAAAGCAGAAGTCATCGGAGAGCGTGACACCCAAGATCTTCATGGTTCTGACTCTGGAAAGACCAGGAATCTCCATCGGCTGGTTTTCATTCAGTTTTCTTCTCGGCTTACGGACAACCATTTCCTGGGTCTTTGCTTGGTTAAGCTTCAGATTACATCTCGCAGCCCAGATCTCGATGTGCCTGATTTCCGAGTTTATCAGGTTGCTATTGGCAGCAGGAACCAGGAGATAGGTATCGTCAGCGTACTTGAGTATCCGGTTAGTTGGATGTTTAGGTTTAAGTTTGGATATTGCTGTTAGGAACAGTATCGGACCAGTTCCTGATCCCTGGACAATACTGCAGTTGATTTCAATCGCCGCAGAGGTAATTCCTTTAAACTTAGTGCAATGTTGTCGTTGGTGGAGGGCCGCAATGATCCAATTGTAAGCAACGTCGGGAATGGGTAAGTCCGCCATCTGTTCAGCCAGATAGTCATGCCTCACCGTATCAAATGCTTTTGAAAAATCCAGCGCTATCAGATGTACATAGGGGCTGGACGTCAGCATTTCAGTGAGTTGATGCGTTAATGAACTAAGTGCGGCAGTAGTAGACCCGGTGGGCCGAAACGCATATTGATCTTGAAAGTCGCGGTTGTTCTGTTCGTACGTCAACATCGGATAGAAATACTTGCGCACCACGATCCGCTCAAGTATACGACAGAGGACTGAAGTGATAGAGATTGGCCTGTAATCGGCCTCCGTCTTCGGGCGGGAAACCTTTGGGACAGGAGTGATGCAACTAATCTTCCACTGAGGAGGAATATACGCTGCTCCAATGGAAAGGTTGAAGAGAGCCGCGATTGGCTGTGCCATAGCCGCAGCGGTTCTACTTAATAGCCAAGGTGGCACTCCGTCAGGTCCAGCTGAGGTCCTTCCGGCAGCCTCCAGCATGCGGAAGACAGAGTATTCTTCGATGAACAGGTCGTCACTTCCGACGGCTGTAGCCTTAGGCCGAGGTCGGACGTAATGTTGATCATCGGATATAGACCCGTAATGTAAGTTCAGGGAGTCAGCTGTAATGTTATCGGGGGTGGCGGCCAGGCCGCGACCAGACCCTCGCAGCCTGTTCACTTCAGCCCACAACTCCCTGGAACCACGCCTGAGCTTGCCAAATGTTTTTGCATTGTGGTCGGCAATTATTTTGTTAATTCTGCCAGCTATGGCCGATGCTGCTTCAGTTCGGTTTTGTCTATTTAGCTTATTTCTTGTTCGTAGAAGATACTTGACAATAGGCGTCAAGTAAGAAGGTTCACTTTTCTTTATCGTGATCGATCTAAGAGGGAAGTAAGCATCGTAGCTGGTCTTGAATAGGTAATAGAATTCCTCAAAGGCCTCTTTTGCTTCCAGGCCCTCGATGGCCGCAATCCAGGGACGCTCAGCCAAGCAGGCCTGGAAGAGGGCGATGAGTCGTGGTGTGCGCAGCCGGAAAGTGGAGACCGTTCTTTCCATGTTCTTTTTAGACTCCACTGGCTGGTCTCTCTCAGGAACGGCTATCACGGCGGAATGCTTTGTCTTTATCAGTGAAGTAACGGCATAGCAAGACTCGAATATTAGTTCAGAACAGTATATTCTGTCGAGAGGGTGACCCAGGTGGGTCGGCTCAGTAAACGCAGCCAGTAGACCGAACGCAGAAATGTCGGACATGGGAATTTGATTGAAGTCCCCTGTTAATACAATGATAGCTGTGCTGCCCACCTAGTGGCCAATTTACCCAAATTCTCTCATATTTCAGAATATATAAGAGATACGCTGCACTGACTGAACATCTAGAAAATAGAAGAATCAAATTCAAGATCTGACTCCAGGGTCGGGGTTCATCATCAACTCCGCATCAACCTATGTACAAGTTATTTCTGCTGTTTCCTACCCGCATTCAATTTAAAGTTCTTGCTCTCGTCCTTAACTCCAAACAGAGAACCAGTCCCCCAAATATCTCAGCGACCTCATTTCCCCCGATATTCTGCTGTTTCTCACCGACCTCTCCGCTCTCGTGACAAGCATGTTCTCTTTGTTTCACATGCCAGGACCACCACTCTAGCTCAAACTAGATCTTTTGCCAACATAGGGCCCTCCCAGTGGAATGCCCTTCCTTCCTCTCTACGGGTAACCTTACTTTCTGGATCTCTTCCTACATCCATGTCCGTGCTTTTTTAAACCTTTCCGTTTGTAAACCTTTTTCTTCTCTCAGGGCCTTCACACTGGGAGCGCTACTGAACGGCCTCAGCTGTGAGCAGCGCTATACAAATCTCCAAATACGATAGCAATTGGGTCGTCAATAGCTCCCTTCATCTATCCACAGAGATTTACAAGTTGCTCATTTCCATACACTAGCACAACACCTCACACTGTCCTGCTTTGGAACAGTCTTCCTGTGAACATTCACACTGTTCCTGTTAACTTGGCCCAATTTATGTTTCTGGTCACATTAATATCTACTATTTCCAGACATTACTTCCAACCAGTTTCAACTGGGTATTGTTGTCACCTTAGCTGAGACACTGATAAGGGAAGTCTGGAAATGGGAGGGAAGGGCACAAGTGAGCTGGAAATGGGAGGGAAGGGCACAAGTACCATAATTTATCTCAGTTACAGTTGCAACCAGGTGTGGGGAGTGGAGATATGTGCAGCTCTAGATTAAGTTTACCTGCTCTGGAAATGTACTACCGACTGAAGCGTGTAAAGGTCTCCATGTTAAAATGATGTTGTTGGGAGCGTTGGTATAACTGCGCACTAAGCAGATTCAAGTGTAATTGGGCCAAGCATAAACAGATCTCCCTTGTAATTTTACAGACAAATTTAGGAAAGAGAGGGAAATGACGTTACACCTGATCACAACATGAGTCAGAAGCTGGTGTTGCAAAAACACACACACCATCTAAAAGGAATTTTGTTGCTTGATCCAGGATTTGCCTGCAGTGCAGAAAGAGATCCTGCAGCCCAAGCCTTCTGCTTTCACGCATTACACAGACATGCACTTAACAACGATGCTCTTTGAAAACTCAGATTTATGAAACAAATTTAATGTGATTTAAAAGTAGCAGCTGCAAAGGATACAGTGTTTCCATTTAACAAGAATTCTGCGACAATTAAAACGTCTGGCCAGGTCTTCAACATGATGTCTCTGCTCATCTAGCACTTTCATGCGATGCCATCTCTCAGCCCAGTCATGAAAACATGATTGCATTAGTTTAGAAACTTTAAAGTTGTCTGCCTTTTCTGCAATAACAAAAACAAAAGTGAATCAAAGGTTCTACCACTTCAAGACTCACAACTACCCCCTAAGGCCAATACAGTTCCAATGCAGTTCCCTTGTTTTTGCCACCACTGCACTGTTCAACACAAGTGCCACAAGTTTAAGTACAAACACGATAGAGATATAGTAAATATTAAAAATCAACCTTAGTAGCATATCAGAAGGTTTCTGATATAAAAAATTTATACCAATGCACAAAACCATGTGCAGCAAACACTTTGTTCAGCTGTCACCATTTCTGAAACTTAATGCATTATAGACTCATTATTAGTCGATCATGAAAGACACTCTATAGGTTTGGTTTTACAAGTGTGCAAGGGCCTGCAATTGGAGACTTGCCTGCGAGTTAAGCATAATTTGCGTGTGGATGGACCTGAATGACATGAATGACACTTCTTTGTTTTGGTTTTACAACTGCACAAGAGCTTACATATGGAGACTGCCTGTAAGTCGAGCATAATTCACAAGTGGATGGACTCTCATTGTCATTGAACCATACCATCACTTAGGGTGTCTATAACAGCGCTTCCCAAGCTTCTCAGTGTGACGGACCGGCAGGAATTTACTTTCAGTGTGACGGACTGGCAGGAATATTTTCCCATTGCAGCAGGACCGGTGCCCAATTTATTAATTAGGTCCCCTATTTTATCTATAAATTAGGTAAAAAAGGTTATTTTTTTAATAGTATCGCGGGTATATAATTCAGTAGGCCTACTAAATATCAACTGAATACTTCGTGCTGATCTGATATGAAATTTAAAAAGTTGCAAAAAAATTGATAAATATATATCAATATATTTATAAACATCACTACCATGTATAATGCTAGTGCTGTTTATTAATATACTAGCTGGTTTACCCAGCGTTGCCCGAGTTTCGGAGGTTTTGGGCCGGGACACCATGGTAGCGGTCAAAACGGGGGACGCGAAACTGCTTAACCCGGCGTTTTGCGTGTTTCAATCCCTCTAGCGAATAAGCAACAAAGCACTGCTTAACCCGGCGTTGCCGGGGTTTAGTTCAGTGAAAGTTTCAATCCCTCTAGCGAATCTGTACTGTAGCTGCTTAACCCGGCGGCGCCATCTGGCGAGTGAAAATAGGTTGAGTGTAAGTTTTTTTAAGAGCTAAAAATGCATTGCCTGGGTAGTTTTTGGCCCGGGACACCATGGTAGCGGTGAAAACGGGGGACGCGAAGCCTCACGCTGGGTGTGTCATGCCCACCCCGACACAGTAGTGAAGGTTTCGAGTGAAAAGCTCGAAAACTGTAGAAATGCATGCCGGTCAAACAGACACACACACACAGAATCTTCTCTTTATTTATATAGATGATGGTCTGAAGTGCATTATCTGCAATTCAGAAATACTTATATGTGGTGTGAACACGATTTGCGGTACGAAGTTCTTTAAAGAGAAATCGCTCTATCAATATCTGATAATTTCCAAGTTGTAATAACACTAATGTAAGTTTTAATTTTGTTTTCTGAACGTATTATATTCTGCAAAATAAGGTTAGGGCTGTTTTTGAAAATATGAAAAGCTAAATGTAGATATAAATTTCAATCCCTCTAGCAAATAAGCAACAGAACTGTGAAATCGGAAAAATAACGCTGCTTAAACCGCAGCGCCATCTGGCGAGTGAGAATGAAAATACGTTGAATTGAATTTTTTGGGGCGTTTCGAACAGTTTTTGGGCCGGGACACCATAGAAGCGGTGAAAACTGGGACGCGAAGCCTCACACTGGGTGTGTAATGCCCACACCGAGACAATTAGTGAAGGTTTGGAGTGAAAAGGTCCAAAGCTGTAGAAATGCATCCCGGTCAAAGATCGCTGTGACAGACAGACAGACAGACAGACAGACAGAGTCTTGTCTTTATTTATATAGATTGATTATTTTAAATTGCTTAACGCTCAAGGTTGAAAAATCCCTCAGGCTCTAAAAAACTATATAACAGAAGTGTGTTTAAGCTTGGAGAACATCATCTTTGTCTCCGGGGTGGTGTGGCTTGGTATTTTTAAGTGTTGTAATTTTTAAATTATAATATATTATGCTTACAATATCGAATCTAAAAGAAGACGTGTTTATTTTCTATTGACAGAAGTAGTGACCAGGTTATTAAAGACGAAAGAGAAACGTCACACTCGGATTCTAATTGCTGGTCAAAAACCGCAAATGTTACGATCAAAATTTCTAGTAAAGGCGAACAACAACTTCTTATTTGACCTGTCAGCAATTCGTCGAATAAAATCTGCAGTTTTCATTCACATTAGCTTAAATACATTTACTCCCAGAAGAAATCTTTTAAATTTATATGAAAAATATGGTTTTGATTGCGAGACAATTGTGTTTTTGAAGATAGTTCGAAGCGAGACCCAATCGAGAAAAAGTCTATGGTCTTTTTTGTCCAGTTTCTCGACTCACTTTGCGGACCGACAACTGAGGGCTTGCAGACCGGCACCGGTCCGCGGACCATAGTTTGGGAAGCACTGGTCTATGAGAATCTCTAAAAAGTTCTAATAAAACGCTAAATAAATATCCTAACTATCATCACCATCAATGGTACGCCCTCTCACAAGTACTGCTCTTTCTGTCTCTATCGGTCTTGGGCTCATCTACAGGCTGTGTGTAGCCAAAAGTTACACCTCCACTGTCTGGGTCCAGGTGTGCCTTGGTCATTTGACTGGTCTCTTCCAGCTATTTCAGGGACCGAATATCAAGCTCGGAGCACCATAGCGTGATCCTGCCAGTCACTGCTCTATGTGGAGTTCCCAAACACAGAGTTCTCTAGTTTTAATCATCTCTGAGACTGGGGTCTGTCCTGTGTGCTTGAAAATTTATGCATTGGTGATGTGCACACTATATATGGAAGCTGCAACTCTCCTCTGACACCACTGGTGAAACGCATACAGTTCTTCTCGACGGCCACTGTCAGTTTCCAGGACACAACCCAATAAAAGAGCAGAACACAAACACAATGATGCAACTGAATAACTGGCCATTTGTATTTTGAAAAAGCTTTCTATTGCACATTTGTCAGAGACTAGCATACACCATTGCTCTAAAATCAAACAAATTGCTAGTGGAAACAATATGTGCTACCTTTAATATCAGAAAGCTTTCTAAACTTTTTCTTAATCATAATGATCAAAATCCAAACACAAATATCTCTAGCTGAGTGACCACAATGGATAGAAATGTGGACACAAAGAATCAGAAAAGTGTTTACTTCAAATTGAATCTCACTGTACCTATTTCTCTTGGGATATAAACATGCAACCGGATCTGATGAAATTTTTCTTAATCTAATTTAGTGTTAGTTCAATTATGTAGAGATGATGCTGGTTATAATACTTTCATCAGATTTAGAACTAGCACCCATAAAGTCGCAGAGCACTTACAGCAAGCACAGTAATGTATCCAATGTCACACAGATGTGATAAGAGGCACTAAAATTGTTCAAAAGAGTGTCTGTCTTGTTGTGTCAAGTTGTGTTTGAGTCTCCCTCAAAGGATGTTGTGATCAAGATTATACATATAAGCAAGAAAATATGAGTTGCTTTTACCATTTTAGATGAAAACTCACCCTTAAGAATCTGTTTGAACTGCCTGATGCTGGCATATTCACGCAGGGCATGAAAGACCTTCTTTTCCAGTTGATACTCATAGTGTTTTCCAGCTGAGTTCAACTGATTTTGTAGAAGAGTTTGCTCTGTCAACTCCAATCGCCACTTTTTCCAAGCCTAAACACAACTTTTTGTGCTCAATATCCTTTTGTCTATTAGGTTATTTTCTTTATAAAAAGTCATCTAAAGCTATGGTTGCCAGACGTCCGGCAAAAGGAGGACATGTCCTCCTTTTGGGCCTCATGTCCTCTGTCCAGCAGGCAAAGCAAAAACACCTGGAAAATCTCCAGCTTTTGGGTCAGTCCATGTGAAATCACCAAGGGCCTCTAAGTAACCTATCTCAGGTTTGGCTGTAATTTTGCTACTTTGTAGTTTGATATGTTTATACAATATACATCATATTGAAATTTTCAGAAGCCTATCACCATGTATAGATCTGCATTGTATGGCTGACGGTTATGGAGGGGGTTTGAAGCACTCATTACATGTTTGAACTTGGCGATATGTTCAGAGGCCAGTATCTCAGTAATGTGTGTACACAGGCTTGCAAAATTTGGTGATTTTGAACAACTTTTTGTGTACTTTCTGATTCTGTAAATCTTTCTGAATAGAAGAAAATAGTTTCTCACTAATATTGGTGTAAAAGTGGCCAAAAACGCAGTTACAAGTTTAAATCCACAATATTCATGGCATTGTAGCAGTGAAGACAAACAAAAACTATTGCAAATATTTCACATTTCTGTTATCTGCATATACCAGGTAGTTCTCTCTGTATGTAATAAATCTTTACCTTATTACTCTATGTCTTCATGGTGATAAGAGTCTTCCAATTTGGTCCGTCCCATAAACTGCTTCATCTTTGGCTGCAGGTGTGCACATGTGGGATAACAGATAGAACAACGCTGTTGACTTAATGTTGTAGATCTTTGGTGCCTCTGAGTACCTCACATGATTGTAAGTGGTCGAAATACGATATTTTTTGAGCAATCGTGAAACTGCCTCATCTTCGGCTGCAGGTATGCACATGTGGGATAACAGGTAGAACAAGGTTTTTGACTTAGTGTTGTAGAACTTGAACAGATCTTTCCAATGATATATGGTTTGTTTTGTGCTTCTGAGTCCCTCACATGAAGTGGTCAAATTATGATATATTTGAACATTTGCAAGTGTTTGTTTTAAAAGGTGCAGAATGCTCTGATGTTGCAATTAACTTTTCATTAAGTAATTTTAAAACAGCCGCTTGCGAATGTTCAAATCATACTTCGACCACTTACAATCAGGGCCGGATTAACATTTTGTAGGCCTGGTTCCAAAATTGTATAGTAGACCTTAATATATATTCAACCAAAAAGTGCTGACGAAATTTAAATTATAGAACAGATATTTATGAATTTAAAACTATTCATGGTGTACTTTCGTAACAGAAAAACTGTCAACAATATCCTGAAAATCTAGCCGTTGCACAATTTCAAGCTCAATGTTCTTAAGTGTTAAATTTATCAGTCTATCTTGTCCCATCGTAGACCTAAAAGTGACTAAATGATCTTTCACCGCTGCAGTGTATCTAACTGCAGTGGGAATTGGCCTAACGGCAACTGACTAAAACTGCCCACGCCCGGCGGTGATGGGCGGAAGAGGCAGTAAGCAGTCTCTGCAGAGTAAACTGTCATACGAACACTAACAGTTTAACGGAGCTAACAGTGACAATTATCTCATAACTGTCTTGGCTGACTATAGTTGTTTGCTTGCAGTAAAACTAGCGTGTTTAAACATATTGCAGTTCTTACATGTCAATGATGTAACAACTGAATAGTCAATAACTCAATAATAGTTACAATTTTTAAGGTTGCATACTAATGGTAGGCCCTTATTTGTTAAATGTTTAGTAGGCCTAGGTCTGTGGACCACTGGAACCATGGTTAATCCAGGACGGCGTATTCAATTCGATTCAAAAATGATGTCATGATCATTTACAATCCCAAGGGGGACTCAGAAGCACCAAACAAACCATACAGTGTATATCATAGGAAAGGTCTGTTCAACTTCAACAACATCAAAAGCATTGTTCTATCTGTTGCCCACATGCACATACCTGCAGCCAAAAATGAAGCAGTTTATGGGACAGACCAACTTTGAAGACTTATCACCATGAAGACATACAGTAATAAGGTTAAGATTTGTTACATATAGAGTAGGGACCTGCGAAGCTTCGATATTTGATTCGAAAACGAATCGGACGGCGGTATTCAATTCGATTCAAAAATGATGTCAGGATCATTTTTCGGAAAAATGATTAGTCTTGACATACTCTGTTGTAAACTAATTGCTTTAATTGTTTACTGCGCATGGATTGGTTGCTGAATTTCTGCATGCAACCGCAACAACAGCAAACCCTCTGGCAAGAAAAGGGTTTATAATTAGAATGTTATACTATTAGATCTGCATGTTATTCTATTAGATCTGCAGGCCCTAGAACATGGAATAGCATTCCAAACGATATGCGGTGCCTTAATAGCATACATTAATTTAAGCATAAACTGTGTGCCTATTTGAATACCAACTTGTCTGCTAATGATAAATTAATATCTAACATCGCGTGTGCTAGTTAACTTTAGTTAAGGAATAATTAAGTATAAAACCATATCCTAATTCACAGTTATTCAGCTCACCACCCATAAATATATAATGATGTAAGGGTGACCCTACTAGTCGGGGTTTGCAACAGCTTTTGTTGTCTTCACTGCTACAATGCCATGAATATTGCAGATTTATACTAGCAACTGTGCTTTTGGCCACTTTTACATCAACATCAGTGGGAACTGTTTCAATTCAGAATGCTTTACAGAATCAGAAAGTACACAAAAAGTTGTACAAAATCACAAAATTTTGCAAGCCCATGTGCACCCGTTCCTGAGATACTGGCCTCTGAACATGTCGCCAAGCTCAAACATGTTGCGAATGCTCAAATATATCATATTTCAACCACTTATGGGACGGATCAACTTTTAAGACTCTTATCACCATGAAGAAATAGAGTAATAAGGTTAAGATTTGTTACATACAGAGTGAACTATATGCAGATAACAGAAATGTAAAATATTTGCAATACTTTGTTGTCTTCACTGCAAGTGCTTCAAACCCCCCTCCCTCCATTACTGTTAGGAATACAATGCAGATACATGGTGATAGACTTTTGAAAATTTCAATATGATGTACAAACATATCAAACTACAAAATAGCAAAATTACAGCCAAATCTGAGATAGGTCACTTACAGGCCCTTGGTGATTTCACATGGACCGACTCTAAATTATTTAAAAGTAAACTTTAACATTAACAGAAACTTATTGCCATTTATCATGAAAAAGAATGATCTGTCATGCATCGACCTGTTGAGCATTGAGCTTTTTGCAAGTTTTTCCTTCTGCAAATGGACTTTCAAGACAGCAGTAGCTTCGTTACAAGAAAGAAAGAAAGAAAAAGGAAATGAGCCGAAGAACGCTATGACTATTTATATATTTTTTTTGCCGGACATAGGACATCATTCATATAATCAGACTTAATATTATTTCTCGTTGCAGACTATTGTATTGTATGGTAAGGTATGGGAATTTATAAAGCGCCTCTCACATTGCGACCTATTCAAAGGCGCCCTCAGCGTGTGAGCCTCGCAGAAACAGAAAAGACTTTAAACAACAGAAAGAGAAAACCTAGTAAGTAGGGTTCCACGGAGAACCAAGGGAAGGGAGTTCCATAGGGATGGGCCCACGACAGCAAAAGAGCAAGACTGAGCCAATGCAAACCTCACCCGGGGAACAAACATATCAAGCCGATTCAGAGAATGTAGGGGTCGATGAGAAGAAGCAGAGAGAGGTTTGCACATCAGGTCACAAAGGTAGGCTGGAGCTAAGCCCTTAAGTAGAGACAAGTGTTATGATCTTGAAGTGCATACGAGCGGAGACAGGAAGCCAATGCAAGACATCAGTCATGTAAATAGAGATGGATGAGAATTGAGAACAATGAGCAATGAGGCGAGCAGCCGCGTTAAGTACCGATTGAAGGGCAGAAAGATGGACTTTCTGAAGCTCTATCAGTAAAGAATTACAATAATCAATGCGACAACAGATGAATGCATGGATAATGGTAGTGAAAACTGCAGGAGAGATGGATCGACGGATAACTCACAGTCTCCTGAAGTGGTAGTAACAAGTGCGAGTAAGTAAGGAGAGATGAGAAGCAAAGGTTAGTGAACTGTCTAAGGTGACCCCCAGGTCGCAGACATTCGTAGAGTATGAAAAGTTTGGAAAGTGAGCTGAGAGAAGTCAGAAATCAAGTTTAGATAATTGCTGCTTTGTACCAAACCAAATGAGTTGGGTTTTAGAAGAATTAAGGCTCAACCGATTAGAGAATATCCAAGAGCGAAGATCTTGAAGAAGGGCATCAATGGATCGAACAAAAAGAAGTTGGTCAGCTGTGGGACCATGGACATATAAGTTTGCACATCATCAGCATAGAGATGGCCAGATGCAAGATAATAATAATAATAATAATAATCTTTTCTTTAATTAAGCGCCTGCAAACGCACTGCGCTGTACAGTGAACATACATATAGTATAAACGGCAGCCACACAGGGCGCCTTACAAACATGTATTAAGTAGAAGCACATGATAACAATTTTACAGGAGTCGAATATAACTGCTTATGCGGCAGCCACATACGGCACCAAATCACGGCCTACAATTCATTTAACCACCGCCACCGCCTAGCGAGTGGAAGGCAGAATTAACCTTAAATTAACGGATGTCTACGGGGTTCGATCTTGGTACCTTCAGCACTTCACGCCAGTGTGTTACCCATTACTCTACGGGCCCCCTTAGATGCTTAGAGAAGAGAAAGTGAATGCCAGAGGTAAAAAGAATGTAAAGGATAGGACCAAGAACAGAACTCTGGGGGACACCAGAGTTAATCCCAACACAGGGTGTTCTTGAGAGGGGGACCAGATAAGCGACATGAGATTTGAAGACGGCAAAGAAGAATCTCATGATCGACCATGTCAAAGGCTGACGATACATCAAAGAGAGCTAGAAGCTAGAGTAAGGCAGGACTTATCCAAGCCAGGTAGATGTCAGATAGGAGGGATAGAAGGACAGTTTCAGTGGAATGGGATACTCTAAATGCAGATTGAGAAGATTGTATCTAGAAATGTATAAAGCGCCTCTCGCAGAATAACTATTCAAAGTCGCTCTCAGCACAGAAGCCCCAGGGAAATAGAAATGCCTTTAGAGAACACGAGACCCATGAGGAAAAGCAAGTTTGGCCTTGAGCAGAGGGGGAAGGTTGTTCCAGATCATGGGACCCATTACACCAAACGCCCAGTGCTGGGCCAAGGCAGTGTTAGTCCTGGGAACAAAAAGATCAACCCGATTCACACAGCACAACAAGCGACAAAAAGATGCATATAGCGGCTTTCGCAGATAGTTCAAGAGATATTTCGGGGCAGTGCCCTGTTGACATTTAGAGACAAGGAGGAGGATCTTATAACATCTTCGACTTTGCCCAGCAAGTCCACTATCCAACCAATCCCAAGCAGCCAGGACCAATTTATTTCAAGGTACCTCTGGACTGTCAGGTTTTGGCATCCATGATGAGGGGATCAGTTAACAAGTAAATTAACTGATTGATGAGTTGGTGAACTGGCAAAGGAGCCAATGTAGTCATTTTGCTTTTGGAGAGCAGCATTTGGAACTGACAGCTGACAACTGCGCCGGACACAACAAAAATGCATATGTCATGTGGTACTATTGGGGGGCCCGATAGCGCATTGGATAACATCTGGCGTAGAGTGCGAGAGGTACAGAGCTCGAGTCCCATAGGCGGACATGCTTTGTAGGCTGCAATTTGCGCCGTGTATTGCAGGCTGTCTGTTCTGTTAGTAGTTAAGGTTTATCGCATAACATGTACATGCACAGCGCAGTGCGTTTGCAGGCGCTTAATTAAAGAATAAATATTATTATTATTATTATTATTATTACTTGTGTTGGCAGATGGCAAAACGTGTGCACCATAGCGACAGTATCTCCTTGAATGCTACTGGTCACACAAAGTTTGTACATGATTGGTACTTCAGTATTTTGAAGAGGAAATATGAACAAACGTTCGTTTCATCACTGAATGACATTGAGCAAGTAGTGGCTGCTTCATTGTTGACCGGCATTAATTAAGTCGGTGCTGATTGGATGTGAGAATGGAGACGTTTTCATGCCGATGTATGATTGGGTTAGTTATTTAAAACCACACTTTCTAACAGTTCCACGCATCAAATTCAACCACCATTTCTTGTCCTCGACCGACCAAGGAGTTGTGACAATGAAATTGTTTTGTGACAGCCCAACAACAGAGCAGCAGCTGGCTGTATCAGAGTGTCCACCACATATGCCACCAGTATTGGTACCAAAGGGTTTGGATGCCAAAAGGAAAACATTTCTATTCCATGAGATCAGACAATTCTGCCGGGAGGAGACAAAGGATCTCGCCTGTCTTAACGCTGAATCCAGTTCACATTGAAGCAAATACAGGCAATGGCAGCGATGATGAGATGAAAGCTACTGAACACACGCACATTTCAATGACCAACCAGGCAGCAAGTTACTGGACAGAAAAAGAAAGAAGATAGCTGATGTGTGAGAATGACAGTGACTATGAGCCAGTAGTAGTTAAGCATGGCAAGAGTTCGCGAGGAAAGCAATGCAGAAGGGTACACGTGGTCATGGCAGATGACAGGGCAGTTATGCTCTGTAATAACTGTACACTTCTGTTAGCTACAAATCCTAATACCCGGTAGTGTACTTCTTAAGTGACAAATAACATTTTGAAAGCATCAGTTTTATGATGCAGAGACTATGGTCATTAATCAATTCTCGAGCTTTTCTGTGTTTTTTCTGCACATTTTCAAGTCTAGCTATTTTGTTAGTTTGAAATATAAATGGCCAAAACTTACACCATATAGTGACTCATTGTGTATTACTATATATGCCAAATTACACTCTAACAGCTTTATTACAAGTATGCATTGCTAAGGACTATATGCATCAAACTTTGATCACATTTTTCTCCAAATTTAGTTTCCTTCACTACTAAACTTTAAAAGTACATACCTCTGTTTAGCAATATCATAAATAAATAAATAAATATGTTATTTGAAAGGCCTCACAGAGCAGAACATGAAGGGAGAATAAAGTAAATTTTTATTTTTGGCGAAAAAAGCCAAAAACACTTGCCATGCTTCCTACTTTTGCCATGGTGGATCACATATAACTAAAAATACAACCAAACTTTGGAATCCCATAGATTAATTGAGGCACAGATCTAAAACAGATAGACAGCACATTGTACTGTATCCATTTCTAACAAAGACGCCTGATCAAAAGAGCATCAGCACAGTTTAAGAGTGAGGGGATGGCCAGTGGCAGATCCAGAAGTTTTGCAAGTGTGGTCAAGTAAGCAAGGCATACTTCATTTCACCATTTGCCAGTTCTTCACTACTTCTTGGATGCTGATGGCTTTACAGACTTCCTTCAATTCATTAACTTCTTTCCACGCACATAAATGTTTATCTTTTGGGTCAAGAGTGGGGGAAAAGCACTTTTGGCCTCTATATTTCTGAGGTACTAAGACCATTATCCCTGATGCAGGCCCGTAGCCAGAGTCAAAATCAAGACGAGGCAAACTCCCCTTACCTTCCCACCCTCTGCCTTCCCGTCCCGACCCGTCCCCACTCAGTCTTGTTGTCCTCGAGACCAATTAAGGTCTTGGTCTCGACTCTCGAGTGCACTCGAGTTCGTTTTTAAAAGTCTTGGTCTTAGTCTCGAGACTAAAGGTCTTGGTCTTGGTCTTGAGGGTCAAGGTCTTGGTCTTGGTCTTGGTCTTGAGGTTCAAAGTCTTGGTCTTGGTTTTGCAAGACCAAGACCAAGACTTTTGTCAATATGAACAGTCATTAATTTTAACAAACGGCAAGAACTTTAATAATTTATCCAATAATTACTCATACAGTTATTGCTTTAGTATTTACACGGTATGAATGAGGCTTCACTGTTATTTTGGACAATTATTTTGACTTCCGGTTATTAATCATGGAATGGTTTCAAAACAGACTCATGATTAATTTGTACATTTACATCCGGTTCTTGAAAAGCTGCTTTGTGTGCTAGCGATTTCAGCACTTGTAGACCGTGTTTTTTCACATGGCAGAATTTTTATGAGGCCCCACAGGTCACGTCTTGATCAGAAAATTCTGAGCAAATCGATTTTTATCAAATTCAACAGGCATTTGAAATAACATTTCGCATGAAGGACTTTGGTAAATACGAATTCGGAATTCTCTGCAGTCTCCATTTAAAGTTGTTTTGCTTGAATAAAAGAAAAAAACTCATGTTTTCATTAAAATAACGAGTAGTCCGACTGGACAATTTTTAGTAGGGCCTATAAGGAATAGAAGTCTGGATACGACTGTGATTTTTTTGGGTCTTGGTCTCGGCCTTCGTCTTGAGGTTCAAGGTCTTGGTCTTGGTCTTGGTCTTGAGGTTCAAGGTCTTGGTCTTGGTCTTGAGGTTCAAGGTCTTGGTCTTGGTCTTGGTCTTGAGGTTCAAGGTCTTGGTCTTGGTCTTGAAGTTTAAGGTCTTGACAACAAGACTGTCCCCACTTTATTCCCTGCCTCCCCTTCCCAACCCTTCCCACTTCCACCCCACCCCCTTCCTTGAAGTGGGAACTGTGGGATGTTATTGATGATCGTACTTGAGTTTTAGTGCATTTTAAAGCCAACAAAAGCAGCATTTTGTTATGCCTATATGTTTTAGAATGTTGTGTAAAAGTCTGTCTGCAACTGTGATCATATCTGAAGCCGAAGCAAATTTTTGAAGTAGGGCCTAAACATTACATTTTTGTGAATTTTTTGCAGAACTCTAATTGTGTTGTTCAACTTGATTTAACTTCTAAGATGTATTAACACATTTCAGTTTACTACATGACAAACACTATAGGGCTTACACTGAGCTGTCTCATCCTCTGTTTTCACCACGCTTGTCCGTGCTTTCATTTGCTCCCGAATCGTCTACTTCTTATCGGTCTTCCTAAAGTCCGTCTCATGCCTCTGCAGTCAGTCTAAAATTCAGCTGCTAGATTAATAGCACGTCTGCCACGCTACTCACGCAATTCCTGCTTCAAGTTTTCAGCAACTGCACTGGCTTCCTAGCTATAGGTCTCTATGCATGTATTAAGTTCACAATCCTCATTCTGGTGTTCAAGACACAATAAGGTCTTGCCCATAAATATTTAATTGATGTAATTCACCGGCCTCTTTCTGTCTCCTCGCATCGTCCCAACGTTCCTCGAACAGACTGGATCTTTTAGTTCCTTATAATAGAACAGCTATGGCGCAGTCCCGATCTTTTATCTCAGTTGGTTCCTCTCTCTGGAATACACTGTCTCCTGCTCGCTCTTAAATTTAGTAGGTAACCCCTGGTCTTCTTTTGCTTTCCTAAAAACTTATTTCTTTTCTTGTGGCTTTTCACACTATGATCGAGCGCCTCTGAACTGTTCACCCTACTAGAGGCGATTTATGAATGTAGGCCTATAACTACAATGCGATACCATGCAATGCAATATGCAAGTTGTGTTACACAAAAGGATGTAATTGTAATGTAACAAAATACAAAGTTCTTAATATTCGACAACAAAAACAGAAAAGTAGTCGTTTAATAGGTTGTCGAATCATCGTGATCCTGCAGCCGACTAGGTTTTCTAATTTGATCTGACGGAGCCTTGAGGGACACCACAGGAGAGAGGGAAGGCTTGCCAGTAGCGGCTGGAGGTTTGTTTTAATAGAGAAGGGTCGGCAGACAAGTAGGACTGGAACCAGAGCAGAGTAGTGCCAGTGACGCCAAACCAGGAGAGATAGAAGATCGAAGGACGCTGTAAAGAGTTGAAAGAGGCTGTGATCGATGGTGTCGAATGCGGCGGAGATGTCGAGAAGACAGAGGCAGGAGACTTGCTGATGGCTGACGGCAGAGACCAGTTTATTGTAGCCTACAGAGACGAAAGTAGAGTTTCTGTGGAGTGGTGTTTAGCGTAGCCCGATTGTGTGTGTGCCTAGAAGAGGTTGAAATACTCTATTATTCTCTAGACAATATCTTAATTCTCATGTCGAAGTAAGACGAGGCAAGTAGACGAGGCATGCCTCGTCTTGCCTCGTCTTGAGAATTACGACGAGGCAGTCGCCTCGTCTTGCCTCTTACTGGCTACGGGCCTGCCCTGATGTACCCTATACTATATATTATCTTCTTATTATTATTATCTTCTTATTACTTCAATGTTTTATAATTTTTCTATACTTGTTCACCAATGTGCGGTTCGCTTTTGGTTTTTCAATAAAGAATATTAATAATAATAATACCCAATACTCAGACCCTGTCTTCAACTGGAAATTAATTAAGAGTTTCATACAACTATAAATCTGATCATTTCCCACCATAATTCATTACCACGTGCTTACATTCACCAGGAAAATTGTCAGGGGGTTCAACCCCCTAGTCCTTCTTAGGATCCCCAGTTAAGACTTCATTGCACACCTCAGGGGAGGTCGTTTCCAACACCCTCAGTTGTGCCAGTGTGATTACATTGTGCATATATTTTAGCATTTTCTTTCACAATTCACTTTGTGGGTTACTAATAAAGTAATGCTCTGGTTTATTGTGAGATCTGTGACCAAGCGAATTGTATACTAATAAATTTGGTGATGTCATCACTTTAAGTAGTTTAAGATTTCTACTGCATTAGTGAACTTTCTCAGTTTGCAAAATACATAATAAAATATTCAACTCCACATGGATCAAACTCATCAAAGTCTAACCCCCCCAGTCGTTTTTCTACAATTGTCACACTGAGGCTTACCTCCTATCATCTGCAATTCTGCATGTTAATACACTGTTGCTGTAAAAAGTCCTGTTTAATCACAGAGCCTATGATATTAACAAGGAGTTAAGTGCTTTTTACCTGCTGAATAAGAACTTTTGTACAGAATGCAGAAGCAATTGCCTGCTGATGATCCCATTCTTTCTCTTCTTTCAAACTCTGAACCCAAAGATGCCAAACATATCTGAAAAGTAAATTCCAATCTTCTGCAAATTAATGCAGTTGTACAGGCATTGCGGAGTACTGATAATGATGATGATGTACGCAGATGCATACTGATATTGTAGTCATGTGATGTAGTCAAGAATAGCAAAGTAGTTTATAATATCCTGTGAAAGATATGCAGATGCATCCCATAAGCAGCTCTATACTCTGTTCCATAAAGTTCACAGAACTCTCTCTTATCCTGTATGTGGTTGGTTCAAGTGGATCATTACTTCTGCAACATGTCACCTACAATAGTGCTGCTACATCGGTGCTGCTATGCATTGCACTTTAATTGCATAAGGCATTACTTATGATCTTTCTGATCATAAGTAACCACAAAATAGGCTCTAGACATTCTTACGTCCATTATGTAACCCAGCGGTGTGCAACCTGAGGCCGTACGGCCGCATGCGGCCGTGGGCGGGAGTATTGAACACTTTTATTATGCCCAATAGGCAGAATCAACAACTAAAACCAAAATGAAACAATTAAGAATAAAAAATACATAGCATTAACTATGGATCAAACTCATATCAAAAACAATATAACAGCTCACTGAACATATGTCCTCAAACTGGCTATAAAGCTGAGTAATCAGTTGAGATCATATTAATCCTGAAAACTAAAACAAGGCAATTATCATTGAGGTAATTACTAATAATTATGTTATGAACTTATTGGCAGCCGTGGACAGCTGCTCTAATGATAATTTTTGGTGGCCGTGTGTGTATCAATTCATAAATAAAGAAAATGTGGAATTCTGTTTCACGAAGATTAAGAATTGACTCTTAGGCGACCGCAAATTTCTCACATCTCCGCTATAGGCCTACTCTGAATGAGTCACTGCAAGGCACAACTGTTTGCTTTGTGCATCGCAAGGTAGACCTACAAGAGTTCTTAGACAAATGCCGTCTTCTGAGAAATCATCGCCTGCAATGCAGATATTTCCACTTCCCACAACTAACATCTCGAATGGAAAGCGATGAAACACAATGGGACGACATTCCAACTGCATCCCTTACCACCACCCTTTTAATGTAATGTTAGTCTCCAAAATTTCTCAGGGACACACAAAAGCCACACCAGGAATACAAGCTTAAAATCAAATCAAGTCCGCTACAGCAACGTTGTTTCGTCCGTTTCGGTGCCAGGTCAGAACCCGAGGAGGCCAAGCCGAGGAGACAGCATGGTGGTATGGTAAAAATCGGTTATGATGGTGGTCGTGTGGTGGCGTAGGAGTAGAATCAGGATAAGATAGCTTGAAGTGTTTGTTTTTCAGTCACGAGCGGAAAGCTGCGGAGGACAGGGCAAGTGGAAGAGAGAAGAGAGTGACAGACGATAGAGGAAGAGTAAACTGGCGATCTTTTGAGAGTTCGTTCCAAAGAGCTGGTGCCGTGTAGATTAAGGAACAGTTGCAGAATTTCAGCGAGGAGAATGCTGGATCGAGGCTAAGATAAAGACGTGATCAGGAGCGAGTAGATCTGGGTGGTTGGATGGTGACGAATGTACGAAATACACTTTCATAATGGATGTGAGGGACTTTTGCTAATGAAGGAATTGGAGAAAAGAGGTTATTTGGTGTCCTTGCTTCCTTCATATGGTGTGTGGTGCCATGCTGCAATGATTCCCTGACTTCAACAAGATTTTGCCAGCACTACGACTTGTTGCTTCTTCTGATCTGGTGGAGACAGTGAATTCGCCCCGGGACCTTCAAAAGAATTGGTCGAGTTGAAGAACTATGAACAACAAACAAAGTATCATAAAGAAGTTCAAGGATGTTCCGCTTCACTGGTGTGGAAGCTGGCAGTGGGATACCCTAAACTCCAAGAATTGGCAAGAAATACCCTGGCACTCTTCAGAAGCAGACTTCTCTCGCATGAAGAGTTTGAAAAACAAGTACAGAACTCGATTGATAGACAACAACGTGGAATCTCAAATATGGCTAAAGGTCTCGAGAAGTCTGCATTGTGTTTTTTTTATTCCTGTTATTAATTTTGTGCTGGAAAGGATATGGTACTAAGTTCATGGAGACAGAGATGGACGCAAGCAAACATATTCGTACCGTAGACTTAAGCATATTTTTCTGAACGTCGCCAGACTCACCACGCTTTATTAATCAGTCTTATTTCTCATCACAATTTATTTTTTTAATAACTTAATAGCAGAAATCTTGGCGGCCGTGATGAGAATAAAAACCTTAAATAAGGCCGACATTAACGAAAAGGTTGCGCACCCCTGATGTAACCAAATCATACCCTAAACAAAACACTTAAATAAGCAGTTTAATGCAAGTCGAAACTATCTTATCTCGACAAGATTCTATAAAATAGTCCTACTGAAAGAAACTTAAATAATATTATCAAATTACTTACATGAAGAACTGGACCATTTTAATGAATATTATCAAATTATTTATATGAAGAACAAAGCTATGTTAACTTTTTTGCTTTAAGTCTATACTGACTGCACAGTAGTAACACTGGCATACGACAACACGGTAGCAACCTGTAGCAGGTGGGTCTTGTTATATCATAGCCTCATGTTGTTTCACGGTCGATATAATTTATGAATATTAAGTAACTTAGGATCCTACGTATAGTTTCGAGCTAAATGATGTCTTGCGATCCCCTGGAAAACACCTCAATATATCAAAACAGCCCATCAAAACGGACATTTAAATTATGCTGTGCCTAGCTATAAATGAACATTAAATGAGCCAAGATGGCAAGGCACTTTTCACTAGTGGATAAAATTCACCAATTTGTGGACGAATTTGTAAGGGTGGTTCTCGACAAAACTTGACATCTACGGATAGAAGACTGCAAAACACTGGTAAACATCGACAGAAGTCGACGAAGCAATAGTTAGGATGACAGCAAAATAGTTAGAATGACAGTGTACTAAGTGTAGACACACAATGACATGGGTTTGACCTACTACAACTGAAACTGGATGACCCTAACTAAGCATAGAGATGATCCAGTGTCAAGGCATGCTGATAATACATTGATACTAGTATGGTAGGATGTAAAAGAGTAACATGTCTCTTGACAGTTCACACAAACAATAACTGAACATTTTCCAGTCAGATATGAGGATATGAAATATAAGCATGTTTGTGTGACCTATAGCAACTCTACTTACAAACTGGATGTCCTGCACTGGCTTCCTATTGCCACTCACATCCGTTATAAGATCCTCCTCCTTGTCTCTAAATCTCAGCAGGACACTGCCCCAAAATATCTCTCGAACTATCTGCACAAGCCGCTATCTGCATCTTCTTCTCGCTCATTGCGTTCTGCGTATCAACTTTTATCTTTTGTTCCCAGGACTAAAACTGCCTTAGCCCTTTGCTGTTGCGAGTCCCATGATCTGGAACAACCTTCCCTCTGCTCAGGGCCAAACTATTGATTGGCTTTTCCTCATCAGTCTTGCATTCCCTAAAAACATTTCTGTTTCCCGGGGTTTCTGTGCTGAGAGTGCCTCTGAATAGTTATTCTGCGAGAGGTGCTTTATAAGTTTCAAGATACGATACGATACTCCTGTTCATATTATATACCACATCACTTGGTTCGTTACTTACTAACAGTGCTGTTGCCTTTCACTTGTAAGCAGACGATACCTAACTCTTCCCATCTTTTGACAGTTCCATGTCTAAACCTGCTCTTCAATCAGTAGCTAATGTTTTTGCAATGTACAATCTCGGAAGACCAGTAATAAACTACTTCTGAATCTTTCTATAAACTTAACTTCTTCTTCAGTTAGTCATTTGCTCAGTCACTTATTCATTTCTTCCTAGAATCCTTCTAGCTTTAATTAACTAAGCCATTCGTCAATCTCTTTATGCCTCAGTCATACTCTGGTAGAAGCAGCTTTGGCAGACAGCGAGTGGCATACAGAGTGCGGATGCGCAGATGATAAAAGCATGTTCAACATAATGTCTTCACATGTCTAAAGATGGTCAATTCCTGGTGAAGTTTAACACTCAGGTGAAGCACCAAAGTAGAGGAAACATTTGGAAAGTAAAGCTGCAAATGGAAGTCTATCTGTTGGGGCAGCCAATGGTTATCAAGCATGATCAGTTGTGTTCTTCCTCAATTAAGCCAGAGGCTGTTGCATTACATTTAAATTCATACACAAAGAGCCTCAGATGGCTCAACTAATTTCCCAGCTTTTCACACAAAAATTAGTCACTCTGCAACACATCCAATTGCTTTATTCAAATGTGCAACTTGTAGTCCAGAAAATACAGTATATGATTACCATATGTTACCTTAAAATGTAATCTGATGCTAACCTTATCAAAGATTCCTGGTAGAAGCTTTTTCCAGACTGCAAGAGCTGCTTCTTGGTTTGTCTCATTTCTAAGTAACAGCGCCACCTATCAAAGACCTGTCGTTCCAGATGAAGATTTGCTAAAAAAAACATTGCCAGTACATTTTACTATTTTCAGATTAATTTTACATGATGTGGTGCGGGCAACAACGGTGGCCCAGTTGTTCGATGCGGCTCCAGCATGGTGGGGATTGCAAGACAGAAGGCTGAATTCATCAGTAATGAATAGGCTGATCCGCCACCGGTACCTCCCAGACAAAAATTCAACTTTTGAGCGGCTCTGCCAGGAGGCATACATCAGCCTTTTCTCAGCGACCCTAAGCGACCTGAGTCACGTGCTGCATGGGTTTACTACCATCTAAGAAGTTGCAATGACCGAGAATGCATGACCGATTGTTGCAGATAATCTAAAGCGAAAAACGTTGGTAACTAGAACATTGTATTAGTTGTTCTGCAACATTTATCATGTAGGATGTTATTTTACTTTTTCACTGTGTTTATTAGAAGTCTCTACATCAAAGTGTGATTAGCAATTGGTCAACACAGAATATACTTACTTACTTAATTAACTTCCCAAATTGCAGTGGCACTCTTTTCCTGACCCTGAAAAGATATAGGGCTCATTGGGCATCATCTCATTTGATGGATGGTCACCATCCAGGTACTAACTACATTTGATGTGGCTTAACTTCACTGCACCCATGTCATCTTTCATTCATTTATTTCAAGGATTTATATAGCACCCCTTCAAGGTATCTACTCAGAAGTACTCTTGACCCAGCCCTGGCTAAAGAGGACAGTCTGGAGACTTTGTATGTAGCACTGCAATAACTTACATCAATAAAAATATACATATTCACAAGTAATTCAAAAGAACGAGGTAGAGTTCAAAGATTCTACACAAGTGTTTGATGACACACTTAATTACACCTTCTGTTATAAGTCAGCAGGAAACACCAGAACAGTGGCTGTGCAATTCCAGGTTTGGCAATTACCATATTGCTTACCAAAGACATATAATTTGGAATTAAGAAAGTGCAAATCGTTACCTTAATCTTAAATCATAGCCACTTAACTGTGGTACCAGAAAAGCCAAAAAGTCGTATTAGAACAGCAGTTTTCAAATGCTAGCCTAAGTGGTATGCAAAAAATTCAAAATTTGAATTCTCTAGGAGTTTATGCCCATCTTTCTATAATTAGCTAATATACTGACTATTAAAGTCATTATTGTACATCCATCATGCTTGTTTTAAATTGCTGAGTTTATGCCCAGCTCACATTAATACTTTCTAATATTGATTTTATTTTTCCTTTATGTTGATATGATTACATTCTTAAAAATATATATTAATTTTAAATTTGTCTACCTACGGTCTAATGCTAATTGCAAGGGGACTTCGTGCTCGCCGGTTGTTTTTGATCTGACCTTTGCTGATGGTATGCCAGCATTCAATTTTTTTACCTGGTGGTACAATAGAAAGTTTGAAAACTGCTGCATTAGAAGAAACAACCCAAAGCAGGCTTGAGAAATGTAAAAGTAAACTTATATTTACACGAACTGATTCATCAGTCACAAGAAACTTCAAACAACCAAGTTGAAAGAAAGTAAAAACCAAAATTACTGTAACTTAAAAGATGGCGATCAAGAAATACAGATAAATTAGATCATGTGAGATTTTAATTTTCCTCTTCAGTATTTATATAATGGTCAGAATGTAGCATATTAACTCTTTCGCAACGGATGCCGTCAATATTGACACACAACAAAAACCCACCTTTTGGGCCTATAATTAGCTATATTAATAGTTCTATTTATATCCATTAGATATATAAGAAACATTGTATATTTAGAAAAATTCCTTACATGGTGTTTTCCATTGGTTTGGTAAAGTTAGAAATGGGTCATTCCATGTCAAATCAACCAGGGGTGTACACCCAGTGTTGGGTATGAGTTAACTCATATGAGTTTAAACTCACGAGTTAACTTACTTGCTGCGATTTATGAGTTTGAGTTAACTCACCTTAAAGAGTGTGAGTTATGAGTTTGAGTTAACTCATATTTTCTGTGAGTTTGAGTTGCAACTGTCAATTATTTTAAACTCAACTCACTCTTCGGCACTTGGCACATATTATGTTGAAACAAGCCTTTTTTATATCGTCGGCTTTCCATACTGGTGAGTGGTGACGGCAGGGAGGGTCGTAAACACTGCTAGCGGACAGTATTTAAGCACTGCATATTTTATATTGTGAACAGTTAAGAACAACATGGCTGAAGTACCGTGTATTCTTGATGGAAAATATTTTTCTGTTACAAGTAGGCGTGATGGAAAAATTGTTGCTCGATTAGAACGTGTTAGTATGAAACGTGTGAGTTTATGAGTTAACTCATTTAACAAGTGAGTTTGAGTTAACTCATTTCACTTAGGATGAGTTGAGTTTGAGTTTAAACTCATTTTGAGGTGCGTGAGTTGAGTTTTGATTTAACTCATTTCTTGTGTGAGTTTACCCAACACTGCCGGTATGTCACATCCGGTTTGTAATTATTTGCTGGTTAAGAAACTGCAAATTTTACGATCAAAATTTCTAATAGGCGTGAGTTGAGTTTTGATTTAACTCATTTCTTGTGTGAGTTTACCCAACACTGTGTACACCACACCCCTTTGGATTTTTCTGAAATTTTTTATTCGTTCATTCATTCATTCGAAGATTTATATAGCGCCTCTTCAAGGGAACTACTCAGAGGCGCTCCCGACACCAGCACGTTCATATAAGACAGTTTTAAGTTTTGCAAGAAATATGCCAGGGGTGACCCCAGGGCACATGCGGAGCTCTAAGGGAAGTCTATTCCAGACTACCGGGCCCACCACTGAAAAAGCTCGACTTATACATAAACTACATGCAAAATTAGGAATGATAGTGAAAGTGTTAGCAGAATATCTCATCATTTGACCAAGATATTAATTTTTGAAGTTAATAACCAAAAAACGGATCGCGAGAAAACGGTGTTATCCACCAACTTTGGAGAGTCATATCTCAGCTAGGAAATGAGCTAGAGGGGTGAATTTTTTTCGTGTAATCAGTTTGTTGTGCTCTTTCCAAATATGCAAGAATCTGGTTGGTGTTACGTGTGGTCTTTTTTCTATAAATTTGTAAATATCGCACAGAGGCCAATTTTCACTCAAGTTCCAGACATCATATCAGCAGGCAGGAATGATGTATAGTAATACTTATACTGGTTATATACTGAGGCATATGGGTGCTCATCAGACATATACGGTAGTTAGTACCTGATTAGTTTCATTATGTCTGTACTTTCCAAGGACTTTTTCCTTACCATGATCGTAAAAGTGAGGTTTACGGCTTGCCCAAAATGTGAAAATGTATGTCTAATGAAATTCATGAAAATTTGCACACTGAGGACACCTAGAACTGTCATTGGTGAAAAATTCAGGATGGTGTTCTGCTCCTTTCCTTGGAAATAATTTTTGTGAAGTTGACCAATTTTACAGTGTCGCGAGTTGCTGTTAACAAACCTTGTACAGCATTATGGTAACATTTTTATAACCAGCTGCCTTGAAACACTTGATTATTAGCATAACTGATTTTATCATTGCTATGCTGGCAACCAAGTTTTCTCAGTTTGCAGTGTAATCATGCTATTCATACATGCAAAGGCAAATAAAACTACATAACAAGTTTACACATACTTTGTGCTTTAATAGTGGTCAATAAACAACAATATGCAGCAGACGTGCACCTGAGACCAGCTTGCTGGTGCTAGCATTAGTAATTTAATTTTGCTGTCTGGTTGCCAACTCACATTTCAATTTTAGCTCTGCAGTTAATGTTGATAAGTCACTACATCCCTCACATTTTGCTTGTTTGTGCCTCCCTGTTAAGTTGAACATGCACAACTTTTGAAACTTTCTTTTGTATTGCTGCTTTTGCCTGATCAACCTTTTTTTTGGCATATGCTGTTTGTTCTCATGCATAAACATTATGAAGTTTGACTAGAGTGCAGCCAATGCCTGTTATGCTTTCATTTAGCTGTCTTAATTCCACATCAGAATATATAGGTAGAATCACTCCTGCCTTTAAGTGCTACTGATGAACTGGCAGCACACAATTTTTTTGTTCTGGTGATGTTTCTCTTTCTTCTTTTTCAAAAACCATTTTTTTTCAGCAACTGATGCACAACTGATCACTAGCATTGACAGGCTTGCTGGTCATTTGCTGAAGTTCTTTTACATTTTGAACAGTGCACTTTAAGTGACTTTAACTTTTCGCAAGTGTTTCCACCTATGCAGAAATTGATATTGATGAAGCAAAACTTGACTGTGATAGCGACAAATGGTTGCTGAAGCAATGTCATTGTCAAACTTTGTCTTACTAGTCATTATCAGCAATCAATGTCTTCATCAGAAAATCTGATAGACTGCAAAAGCCTGTGCTTTTTGTGATTGGTGACACTCTTCTTGTCATAATTTACCAAATGTACAGGCTGGAAGCTGGCTAGACATTGTGACTAATGAATGCAAGAAAATTTGTTTTAAATATTTCTATGGAAAGTGGTATTAAGATGTTAAAATGTACTTTAAGGTTGAAATTGCCAAACTAACAGTAATCCAATTTTTAATTAAAATTGTGGCCTGTTACCAGACATTGGACACACATAAAATATGTTAAATTCTGAAAAAATGAGCTCTTAAACAGGAATCTTTGATCCCATGAGTTGCATAACTTAGAAGAAAATTATCATAAAGCAATTAAGTATCATCAAGTTAAGCAAATGATAAATCACATCTTAATGCCCCTTGTGTTCCTGCTGTTTAATTTCAATAGACATGAAATCTTACCTTTTGAGCTCAGTAAAACAAACTGAAAGACCTTTATATTAAAGTAATACTAATTTATACCAATTGGCAGTGATAAAAAAAACACACTTCTGCCACACTTTCTACTAGGTGACACACACAAATATTTAAATAACACAGACCCACACATAATAGCAAAAACATAGCAAAAACTTCACAGCATTGATGCAACCTATCAATTACATAAACAAGCTTCTTGTAATATAAATAATACATTTCCTGTGGATCAGTAGCCTGTGCATGGTTTAAAATGTTCAGTTGATATTAGAAGGCACTTAGATGATTGTAAAAGACATATACATGCAGCAAATCAGCTGTGAATCAAGTTACAAAAGCTTACAAGATTAACTCGCGACACTGTAAAATTGGTCAACTTCAAAAAATTATTTCCAAGGAAAGGAGCAGAACACCATCCTGAATTTTTCACCAGTGACAGCTCTAAGTGTCCTCAATATATGTGCAAATTTTCATGAATTTCATTAAACATACATTTTCACTTTTTGGGCAAGCCGTAAACCCCACTTTTACGATCATGGTAAGGAAAAAGTCCTTGGAAAGTACAGACATAATGAAACTAATCAGGTACTAACTATATGTCTGATGAGCACCCATATAACCAGTATAAGTATTACTATACATCATTCCTGCCTGCTGATATGTCTGGAACTTGAGTGAAAATTGGCCTCTGTGCGATATTTACAAATTTATAGAAAAAAAACCACAGGTAACACCAACGAGATTCTTGCATATTTGGAAAGAGCACAACAAACTGATTACATGAAAAAATTCACCCCTCTAGCTCATTTCCTAGCTGAGATATGACTCTCCAAAGTTGGTGGATCACGCCGTTTTCTCGCGATTCGTTTTTTGTTATTAACTTCAAAAATTAATATCTTGGTCAAATGATGAGATATTCTGCTAAAATTTTCACTATTATTCCTAATTTTGCATGTAGTTTATGTATAAAAATTTCAGAAAAATCCAAAGGGGTGTGGTGGCAAATTGTTATTTTACTGGTTGATTTCACATGGAATGACCCAAATGCAACTTTACGTGACGATTTTTGTAAACATTTACATTCAGCCATTTGAATAGTTACATCCCCTTCTTGGTCATTGGCCGTATCTCTGTAATTTAATGTTTCTACATCAGCCAAGTCCACACAAATAAATGATATCGTTTAACAAATGTTGTAAAGACTCTCAAACAAATACATTTGAAGAGGTAGAAGTTTCGAGATTTGAAGACGGTCAACAACGGCAACGACGAACGTGTGGGAAAATCTCATCATTGATTAGAAAAAACAAGCATATGCTCATTTTGGTCACTTCTCTGTAGTTTACTTTTTTTATTCAACAGCAAGGCCCAAAGAATAAAATTGATCAGCCAAACAATTTTATAAAGTCTCTCAAAAGAAATAGGCTATGTCTGACGAGGTGGATGTTTAGGCATTGAAAGACAGAACGTCGTCGAATTAACCATTGCGAGGGCCAATGTTATATCACCGAGTGTAAGAAATAAATACATGTATAAACTAATTTTTGGACTAAATTCACTATTTTAGCCCTTCACCTGTTGATAGCACTTTGACATACAAGTAACTACATTTGGAAGTGTTTTTATTACATTTTATTCTGTTCATTGATTTTTTATGAATTTCGAATGTTACAATTTTTATTTTTATTTTTAAAATATTCCATATATTTATCAACTTTGAGGTAAACACAGTAATTGGTCGACTTTTAAAGACAGAATATTGTTGAGGAATAAAATGATATGGGACATGTCTATATTTCTACAGATTTTAGGTGTTTGTATTCATATGAACTAATTATGGTGAAATTCATCAAAAATAACTTAACTGAAAAAGAGTTTACAATTAATGGTGCCAATTATCTTAGAGTAGGCTTGAACCTGCACCCTCCATATTATTAGCACTTAACCAGCTACCACATCATACTGTAAATGAGATTTCGAGATGTTTAATCAAAGATGAAGTTAACATGTACCATGTCTGTTGGCCAAGTTCTGCTTCAATTTCTTTTCTCGTTGCAGTTGAGTAAAGAAGTACCAGGTTCTGAATGCTCGACTGCACTGGCAGTACCTGTTCAATAACAATTTTAACTATTAAAAGTCAGAGGATAGTACTAACTAAATAACACAGATTGAAAATAAATAAATCCATAAAGTAAAGGAATATTTACTGTAACGCATATAGCTACCACAGTTTTCCAGACCAACCATACGAGTGGCTTTCATGTATATTGTATTGGTCTATCCTGGTTTGGGGGAGATGCCAGGTGCAAAACTCATGGTTACATTCTGAGTTTCACTATCCATCGATTGATTCGATTTGGTGAAGCGTTCAATTATGCAAAATTTAGCCCAAAGGATCTCCCACACTGGCACTAGACCCAGGCTTCAACTATGCAAAATTTGTTTGCTTATGTTCACAGGGTCAACAGGCAGTGGCACACATCCACAAAGGAAATGCCCATTGAAAATTAAAGTGAAATGAATACGGGTAATTTAACAAATTCCTATGGGAAGATGGAAAGCATTTTCCTATGTGCATGTTGTTGCTTTTCTGTAGACTGAATGATCTATGAATACAAAACTGAATAATGAAGTGGCCACAGTTTCTACCTGTAATGTAAGCTGGCTCTGATACTGAGACGCCATTCCTGTCTTGCCTCCCACCACATCTGATTCCACTCCATAAAACAGGTTTTCTTCAATCGCTGCTCATACAGCTTTCTACACATATTTAAAACAATTCGCATCTTCATTTCAAATGCATATTTCACTAATTCATAAAGAACTTATAAGATTCAATTTCAGTCCATCACCTTTCAGAATATGGAATAAGATACATTACTGATAATAAAAAAATTTACAAAATACATTTTATTAATGACATAATATTATAATAGTATAGTTCTGTTGCAAATTAGTGAATGTGGATGTTGTGCTGACACTGTTGTGCTGACACTGACACCCATTGAATTTTGCTTTAGTGCAAATCTTTATGTATATTTGTTTATTTTAAATCAATGAATGATGACACACCGCATCACCGCTAACAACAATTTGTGATTCGCAGGTCCCTATGTCGAACGGTAGGTAACCCAGGCGCTGCGGCCTGCATGTAAACAATAGAGCCCTCGCCGTTCTGCAGCTGTCGTCAAGCCCCACCATATCAGGCTAGCACGATATGTACACAGGGACTTTAAAAGGCATGGCTTCAATTCAAATGGGCAGTGGTGGTTGAGCAGGGTATAAGGTCGCTATATAAAAGAGTGTACATTTCCATTTGTGTAGTCAGATACAGGTTGACGTGAATATCTACGTCGCTTATTTCGAACCTCGGATATACTGAACCGTTAACAATGGTGCCTTGAACTTTGATGTAACATAGTTTTGCTGTATTAGCAATAAATCAGTACAGATGTAAAGGATATTCTGCTGACAATAATAGTTAAATATGATGGAATGAAGCTTTATTTCTGTGAGGTACTTAAGATCTGTATAAATGTTCTATTGCATTACTCTCATTACATTACATTAGAGACAATGATTTCTCTCTATTATGATAAGCATTTTTTCTCATGTTTCTTGATAACACATGGTAATTTTAGATAAGTTAGACACAGATACATTGTCTAAATCACCTTGCCACTGAAGGTTGAACTCGTCCAAATGTGTTTTTCATCCATAAAAAGAGAAATTTCCTAGCCAAACATCTGTAAAATTGAAACAAATAATTCTGTTATTCCTTGGGATGTATATATTCAAGTACCCATATATATAATATATATATATATATATATATATATATATATATATATAACTTATTGGGACTAAAAGAACTAGCCGAAAGTGCTGCAACTTCTGTCTGTTTCCTTAGCACTACTGTGTAGACTAATAAACCACCTACATTAAAACCAATTGGTGTGTATTTACCTACGTGGATAAGAGATCTAACATTCCCCCTCCCCCAAACAACCCCAAGATGATGGCACACTTAGAAACTCTGGAATAGCCAGTGCTCCTACTTTGAACCTCTACAACCCAAACCCTAACCCAGAAAAGGAAAAGAAGATGTGCATATCTGTAGCAATAGCTATACTCATCAAAATGTATAGCCACTAAATGGAGTGTATAAATATCCTTCAAGATGATTTAATAATTATACGACGCCGATGCGACACTTTAAGGCATAATAATAGTATTGGTCCCTTCGGTACTGCAAGACAGGGAAACAGTCTGCGAGCCGTTAGAGGAAAGCGCGTCACGTGATATGGCAACAGCCAATTACAGGGGCGGAGCGTTCAAGTTTTGGAATCGAGCGCAATTCAACAAGGATCAAGGTCCATCGGAGGATGAAAATTCATTCCGCATCAGGCTGTGAATCAAGGAGGAACGGAGGAGAAGAAATGCGATTCAACATCAGGTTTTGAATCAGAACGATCAACTGGAGGTTAGCTGCGGTTAACGTGAAGAGGTTCAGCAACGAGCGTTGAATCGAATAGGTCGAGTGGAATGCTGCTGAGGTAGAATCCAAAGAAATCGACCTGACTCGTTTATCGAACGCTGAGATTGCTAAATTCGACTCGAGCGCATCGATTGCGATCGGGTACAAATCGTTTATCACAGTTCTGCTATACTGTGAGAGTACATTCAGCCGTGCGAAGGTGTTTGTATCGAACATCTGACGCATAAAGGGGGAAAAGGGAATCGCGATTTCGGGACTCTGTGGAACTCGAAGGACTCGATGAAACGTGAACTCTGTTGAAGAAAAACGAGGAACAATTCTCATCGGAAGAGGCGGTCAGCATCGCATCATCAAAGGCATCTTCAACGAGGAAAGATAAGACCCACATAATAATATTTTAAATTTAAGAATCGGTGTCGCTAAGTAAGATAAGTAGATTTGTGCTATGAATGTGAGATTGACACGGTGGATTCTATTTTAATTATAACTATATTCTTTAAAACTCATACGTGTTGTGTCATTAATCATTAACACTTTGAATTTCGAAGCGTTGTATCTATTCAGTATATTCTATTCACCAAGTAAGGACAAGCTAAATCGCGATCCTAAAGGAAACGCTACAATATCCACGAATTCTTGGACTCCATGGTTCAGAAACTTTAGGACCTTCTTCTGAAACTCACATCAACACAAAAGAAGTTTACGAAAGAAAGAAACTCCAGGAGTAGAATCACCAGCAGAACTTAAGCAACTTTCAGACCATATTAACCATTTAGAGGTACTCATCAACTCTATGCTCAGCTGCCTGAAAGGAAAAGAGAATACTACATTGAAACCAATATCAAATAGACATGAACTGATACTGGAAGACACCTGCATTAGTATGGATTATACGGAAACTGTTATAACACCGGATTTAAACATGATTACAAAGGACGCTAGAAACGTCTTTTACAAAAGCTACAGACTACTAAACACCATCAAATCCTCGTTTTCCCAAAAAAAACTTATTGCAAGACTTAAGAAAAAAAGGTTACGCTCCTACAGAGTAATTCCAACTATTATGGCTACATATACAGGGTGGGCCAAAAAAAGTAACCCCCTAGACGTTTTTCCTAATATTTCGGCCAAAAGTAAGAATTGCTATATCACATTTTACTGGCTGAAAAGAAATTCATATCTACGTATGACAGCCAAATTTTACCAAAATATCTCAAACAGAACCAGAGTTATATCACATTTACTGAGTCCACCCACTGTTTTTTGATGTTCCAAAAACATATAACACAACAAAAAGCAACAAAAAGCAACAAAAGTCACATTAAGTCACTTCTCAAATAATTGGTAATATTTCGGCCAAAAGTAAGAATTTCTAAATAATTAAATGTAATTAGTATTATTATTATTTAGAAAAGAAGCGTGGGGCACCAGCGTAGCTGCACGACAATGTGACGTCATTTACCAAGAAGATGATCAAATTGGCAAATAAACAATTTTTTTTCAAATTAATAATTAATAAAAAATCAAAATGGGCAAGGTGTCAATGACAGACAAAATGCATTTTGTTGATTAAAAGGCGAAGGTGAATGCTGCATATTACGTTTCTCGCCTGCTTCCAGAATTAATTTCAGATTGCAAGCGTCTGCTGCCAGCTGGATTCATCTTTCAGCAAGACAGTGCTCCAGCGCATACTGCTCGTCTAACACAAGATTGGCTCAATGTCAATTGCTCTGGTTTCATTGAGAAGGACCAATGGCCCCCAAACTCTCCGGATTTGAATCTGCTGGATTATCACATGTGGGGAGTTATGCTGGAGAAATACCACAATCTGCGACCAAAGCCAGAAACGATAAGATAATTGAAGGTCGTATTGGAGTTGATATGGGAAGATTTACCTCTGGAACCTATCAACAAGGCCATCAAAAACTTTACAAAAAGACTCAGAATGTGTGTGGGTACCGGTGATGGACACATTGAACACAAGTTGTGAAGCAATTGGCATCTGTTTGATACCAATTATTTTAGATACATGTGACTTATTAAAATCGTTTTTTGTTACTTTTTCTGCGTTATATGTTTTTGGAACATCAAAAAACAGTGGGTGGACTCAGTAAAAGTGATATAACTTTGGTTCTGTTTGAAATATTTTGGTGAAATTTGGCTGTCATATGTAAATATGAATTACTTTTCAGCCAGTAAAATTTAATTTAATATAAAAATTCTTACTTTTGGCCGAAATATGAGCAAAAAAGTCTAGGGTTACTTTTTTTGGCCCACCCTGTATATATGTGTGCGTGTCGAAATGTAGGCATATACTGTTTATGTATGTACATAACATTAATAATAATAATATTTGTGTTTATTGCTAAGCTCACTGACAAACCACAGTAAGTTATATTGAAACAACTGAAACATGACAGTACACTTATCAAGATCTTAACACATGGTTTGGCAGCCTGCAAGGTGCCCGCTCATTTTACTGCTGCCCCTAAGGAGTGGAAGGCTGAGTCGACCTAGAGGGGACTTACTGGTATCGAACCACAACTCTAATGGTCTTCAGGCCAATGTGTTACCATTCATCTATCCCCTCCCCATTGTACCTATATGTACATATGGTCGACATTCAATGACATCCTGGGTCGAGCGCGCTCTGGTTCCTGCCCGGCCGCATCGCACTTCACAGCTGATGCCTTCCTTAAGGCCTTCATGGCTAAAGTGAGTTCGGTCTGCGAGGCTACGGCAGACAGCCCACCACCGGTCTTTCCACCTACGAGCTGTGACCTTCCGTCTCTGGGCCCAATCACCAGTGCTGAGCTCCGTCAAATCATACTCGCATCAGCGCCGAAAACCTGTGAACTGGATCCACTCCCATCATTCATCCTACAAGAGACCCTTGATGTCTTCCTCCCGTTCCTTACGGTTCTATGTGATCGCTCCCTTCAAGAGGGAATTCTTCCTGCTAGCCAAAAGAAGTCCATCGTGGTTCCAGTGATTAAAGCGGATGGACTCGACGCTACTGAGCCAACTAATTTTAGGCCCATAGCAAATGTTTCATTCCTATCTAAAATAATTGAAAAGATTGTTGCCGCACAGCTCATGTGCTACCTTGACAAAAATGGTCTCCTCCCCACTTTCCAGTCCGGTTTCCATAAGGCCACTCCACAGAAACCTTGTTAGTCCACCTGCTATCTGACATATATGGAGCCATTGACAGATCCCAGGTCACTCTCCTTGCGCTGTTTGATGTGAGTGCCGCGTTCGACACTGTTGATCACGATATCCTCTTGCAGCGCCTATACATTTCTTTTGGCTTCTCTGGCAATGTTCTTGATTGGCTTACATTCTTTCTGCACAACCGTTCCTTCATGGTGGTCCACGGATCCACTAGGTCTCCTTGGGTCCCTGCTCCATTTGGCCTGCCTCAGGGTTCTATCCTTGGCCCCCTTCTTTACGTAATCTACACTGCCGACCTGGGGTTCCTGCTGGCGGCTGGGTCGGTCCTTAGCCAGTCCTATGCTGACGACCTGCAAGCCTATATACACTGCCCGGCTGTCCGCGCTGTTGCAGCAGTGGAAACCATGACTCATGCCATGGAGTCCCTGCAGGCCTGGATGTCCTCAAACCGCCTGTGGCTAAATCCGACCAAGACGCAGTTTATATGGCTTGGCACTCCCCAGCAGCTCTCTAAAATAGATCTGTCTTCTCTTGCCTTGCAATTCCCACACCTTTCTCTCTCGACCTGGGTCCGGGACTTGGGAGTCATCCTGGACCAGGAACTTGAATTCACGCGGCACATAAATCTTCTCTCCCGCAGTTGCTATTACCAGCTCCGGCAACTCAAGGCGATCTCCCGTTCTTTGTCTCCCGGTGCAGCTTCCACGCTTATTATGACTGGTTTGCAAGTAATCCAAACCAGTCATGATAAAGAAAATCGCCTGAACTCTAGCTGTAACTTAAACTTAAAAATACTGAAGAACACTATATAATTGTAACATATGTGCATTTAACACATCGGTCAACTGTAAGTAACACAATGCCTGATTTTAACAAATATGCCACACCATGCTTTTGAATTGTCATATGTTAAAAACACAAGCTTGCACAAACCAACACTCAAATAATATGTCAACAGCTTCACAAACTGCCACTGAACTCTCTGGTTCAATCGTGAAGTTGTCAAATGAAGCTACATGTCTTGAAGTTTTACTTGATCATAAACTGACATATGTACTTTAGTAAAATATATGCATTCTGCTTCTAACATCTATGTCAGCTGCGTAACATTCAACGTAAAATTACACAAATTACTCCCACGGCACTTGTCCATGCTTACATGTCATCTTAACTATTGTTAGTGTTCTGGCGTTTCTACATCATACCTGAAAAAGTCCATCCTGAATGCTGCTGCACACCTATTTGCCCATTTATAAGCAGAAGTGCAACCACGTCCTTAAAACGATGGTTATGATCTCTACTGGCTTTCCAATATTAGCTATCGAATACAGTACAAGATCTCCTGTACAACTGCCATTTGGTGACTTTGGTCCCAGACTATCTCATCAGATTTATGCATGCCGATTTCTTCATTCTACAACCGGAGTCATTTGCATTTGGCAATTCACTTTGACCTCCACACTACAGCAATGGGAACTAAGGATATGGTTTGAGGAGTTTTGCAGTTGCTGGACCACCTGTCCGACACCCATAACCACCAGCAGTCAATCGATAGACATACAACAGGACTTAAACAACATTTGTTGCAGCATACACACCCCTCCATAGCCTGATTTCTGGTTTCTCTGACTGATCAGACTTTGACCTTACTTCTCAATGGATTATGACCTTGATTACGATATGACTTCAAGCGACCCTCAATTGAAGCTTTACAATGGCACTACAGAAGTCATAAGATTAGATTCCCCAACTTTGAGTTTCAACTGTACAATATGGATAAGGAGTTAGTTATGGCTGACACACACTTTCTAATGGGTTACATGGTAACTTAGGACAGGAAGTCACAAATCGTTTTGTCTTCATTAACACAAAGGCTGAAAACTATTTTGTTTGATCATGTGACACTTCATATATGTTTTTACACAACATTATGCGACACTTGATCACCATCAGTAACATTCACCAGGCCCCCTATAAAACAGAAGTTATTTTACATCAGTCCCTCAAAACTGTGACAACTGGACCAAATAATAAAAATGATAACTACCACACCTGATTCGCAATTCCTTGATACGACCACCTAGATTCCACTGGTACCCAGGTCGATATTGATGGACAAAATCTCTTTTGCACTGCCTTGTACTTGTCACTTGTCTTGCAATTTTAGATGCCTTATAACCAGTCAATGTGATGTCAACGTGATCATTCCGAGCATTCTTTGTACTTCGATTCAACTGTTTCTTTAAAACTGGTGATGTTCTGTACAAAATACAAAGGTTGACTTTAAATATCATAATCATAAGCTTAGACATTTCTAAAGTGCAATTTGAAAGTGAAATGCAGGTAACCAGCATATTCAAGACTGCTGTGTCAAATCAGAGGTGTAGTTGAAGTTGTGAAGAACAACATCCAGTTGCCCTAAGACCAGATAGAGAGGGAGACAGAGGAGCTGTTACTGAATGGGTTGTGTTGAGTAGGAAGTAACCGATAAGCATTTTTCTTCTGATAACCGATACCGATAATTTAGCATGTTTTATTGGTGATTCTGATACCGATAATCACAAATATTTTTAGAGCTTGTGAGTGAAGTTGTGACAATATGATGGCTACGTTAAAATATATATAGAGATATATTAAAAATTTGTGGCATTTCGTTATGTGTTTTGAAGTTGTTTTTGTTTACAAATTTTAAGAAAGTTTCAGCATTATGAAACTGACAACCGGTCAGTTAAGGTTATGTTTCGGGTTACAGTTGGGGTTAGGGTTAGTTTATAGTGGTTTTGGACTTTGGATTATGTTATGCCACCTCTCTTCACCTTATCTTTGCAAACTAAGCAGTTCGCCTTCGACTCGTCAGTTGAATTAATTTCGAAATAATTCCAGATCTTACTTCTGGTTCGAGACATCATGAACTAAATTACTTTCTAAAGTTTATAAATTTATAATATTGATGTTGGAGTCCAATGGCAGAATTTGTACGCTTTTGTCACCTGAATCGAAGACGAGGTAAGTAAACGATATTTTTTCAGCAAGCTTATTTTTGAAAACATTTTCTTAATTTTATAACATATAATGTCACAATCTTGCGGAAGTTAACGTTGAATAGAAATTATTAAATTATTAATTCAAAAATCAATGGCAGAAGTAAACAGCGCTTGTCATTGGAAACGAAAATAAGGTCGGTAGTTTGTGTTATTTAGCACCTCACGCAATTCCTTGCAAAAATTGCCGTTGAGTTAAAAATTATACAAGGCAACTTATTTTTGAAAAAGTTTTGTTAAATTTATAATATTAATGTGAATGTCGCATCTGGCAGAAGTTGTTGTTGATCAAAAATTATAATATTAATGTTGCAATCTTAATTGCAGAAGTACATCGTATGCTTGTCACAGAAACTAAAATGAGGTCAGTAAACAGGTATGTTTGAATTAGCGCCTCACGTGAAACTTGCGAAGTTGTGAAAGATTCGGTTGATAAAAAATTATATCAGTAAACTTATTTCTGCAAAATGTCTTATCCATTTAGATTAATATTAAGCAAATTTCAAGGAAGTGCACTTTAAAATTAAGATTTTTCAAAACTGTTATCGGTCACTGAATTTATCGGATTTGCCGATAATGGGATTTGAAGTACCGGTAGTTATCGTGCTTATCGGTTTCCGGTCCAATAACCGGTAACTCCCTAGTGTTGAGGCTGAAAGTAATTGGAAGGTGGCAGCATGACTTATGATCTCAATTACCCATTTTAAACTTGCACACAACTCATTTTTTTTCAGACTAAAGTTATGGTTGTTTTACATGAGCTTCAATGGAAGCGGGATCAACGATTAAAATATAACTAACAGTAGAACCTGGATGAAAGATTTAAATATAACTAAAACTAGAAGCGGGATGAACGATCAAAATATAAAGTAAACTAGAAGTGGGATCAACGATTAAAATATAACTTAAACTAGAAGCGGGATCAAGGAAAGTCATAGTAGACGAAATGTCGGTAGAAATAGAAGCGTTAACAAAAGGCGCCGAATTGACCATGCGCCGAATTCACCGGTCACCCCCTACTTATTCAACATCTTAGCGGAATTGGTGATGAGAGAGACCATGGATGGTTATGTTGGTGGAGTTAAGATCGGAGGATGGAGAGTAACAAATCTGAGATATGCCGATGACATCATTTTGATAGCATGCTCAGAGGTCAAGTTGCAAGAACTGATAGACCAATTAGACAGTGCTAGCAAGAAATACAGAATGTTGATTAACTGGGTCTTAGTGTTTTCATGACAACTGTAAATACATTGAGTTCTATCGACTGCACGAGAGGTGAACTGGGGCGATGTGAACTATTATAAACAGTTTGTTCTAGGAATAACTGAGCCATTTTTGTTTTGAACTTTGCAGTTTAGAATAAGAAAACAAGCACAACACAAACTGAAGAATTATTCAGGTGCATGAAGGTTTGCGCATGCGCAAAGGTCTTCCGCCGCGGAAGTAATATTTCTCTATCTAGTGCGGTGGAATTTTTTGCCGCAGATTTATCCTACGTAGATACACGCAGACTTGTTGTCCTTGAGACCACGGTCTTGGTCTCGAGTGTAGAGCTGTACCGATGAGGCTTTTTGCCGATTATTCCAATACCGCATATAGTCGATCATTGCAATAACCGATACCACGTACGAAGCCAATTATTTTTTATTTGTTTAGTGAAAATGTTCGGTGTTTCAAGATATTTCATTCGTTCAGTTATCCCTGCTCTTCAATATAATGTCTAATGAAAAATATTAAAACGAAATTCATGTACACTCGAAGAGATTTTTTAAAGCAAAAACATTCAGTATACGACCGTTTCTACGACGTCTTTGAATCTCGCTGGTGACGTAGTGCCATACCAGTGCAAGGATATTATATTAGAGCAGAGGTGGCAAACGTTTTGCACATTGGGCGATTTGGGCCTCATTAAACGCAAAAAAATTCAGAGGGCCGTGTAATAATTTTAAACTTTTACTAACAACTAACATGAAAAAGTTTACTTATCTGAAATTCAATATATATACACTAGGGTGGGGCAAATACCGGTTGCCTCAACCAGACAACGATAAATAGAAGCTCCCTCATCTACTGGTTAATGAAATAATTAATTTTCATATTTTGTATCATGTCTAGGGGTCGCAATTTTAAAAAATGTGTGACGTAATATATTTCATTAGAAATAAATAACAAATGCATTAATCTTATTACAATAGGGTCATAGAAACTCATTAATTGCTACTATAATATATTACACAATCACTTTAATACACAAATTACACACTACACAGTACACTACGATATTGTATTGTATTGTATTGTATTTATTGTATTTCAAACCTAATAAGTGCCTTAACCAAGTGCCCACCAATCAGAGGCGCTGCCAGTGCGAAAGTCCTCGGGAATAAAGGCAAGTTTAAAGACAACGAAAAGCTGTGGCAAGACTACCGGATAGTACTGCAGCCCGGGCTGAAGGAGGAAGCTGATTCCACAATGAAGGGCCAATAGTAACAAAGGAACGAGACTGGGCCATCACGGTTCTCACTGGGGGAACAAATGAGTCAAGTCGATCAGAGGAGCGAAGAGGGCGAAGGGAGCTAGCTGAAGTAGGAAGACGTAATGGGTCACAGAGGTATTTAGGAGCAAGTCCCAGGTAAGATCGGCAAATATGGATAAGTACCTTTAGTTGGAACGAGACTGGACCGTCACCGTTCTCACTGGGGGAACAAAAAGTCATATAAGAACCTTTAGCTGCATGCAGGCAGTAAGAGGAATCCAGTGAAGATGTTCAAACATGAATGTGGAAATATGGGAGAATCGTGGGAGACAGGCGATTAGTCTGGCAGCTGCTTTAAGAACAGATTGTAGAGGG
Source organism: Allolobophora icterica (assembly GCA_963556255.1). Lineage (NCBI taxonomy): Eukaryota > Metazoa > Annelida > Clitellata > Crassiclitellata > Lumbricidae > Allolobophora > Allolobophora icterica. The sequence continues at coordinate 51,040,632 of OY744603.1, read as the reverse complement.
GAGAGATGGACTTTGGGGAAGCCAACAAAGAGGGAGTTACAGTAATCAATGCGAGACCAGATAAAGGCATAGACAATGGAGGTTAAGACTGGAGAGGAGACAGATCTTCGGATAGCCTTGAGACGTTGGAGATGGTAGTAGCACAAGCGGGTGAGATTAGAGATATGGTCAGAAAAAGAAAGGGAGCTATCCAGAATTATACCCAGGTTACGGACAGATGTAGAGAATGTATAAGAAGGAATGCTTTGAGATAAAAGAGGGTAGTCATCCTTGGCCAGTTGTTGACGAGTACCAAACCAAATCAATTGGGTCTTTGCTGGGTTTAAAGAAAACAGGTTTAAGGACAGCCATGCTTGAATGTCATGAAAGAGAGTATCAATGCGAACTATAAGAAACAGCTGAACATACGGAGGCCCATGCACGTAGACTTGGGCGTCATCAGCATAAAGGCGGCCAGTGGTTAAATGTGTTACAAAGATGGAGGTAATATCAGCTGCATAAAGCAGGTAAAGGAGTGGGCCAAGTACTGATCCCTGGGGGACAACAAACTAGACAGTAACCCAGTGTGTTATGGAGTCACCCCCGATTATCGTTTGTGTGCGATCTGTAAGATAGGACCGGAACCAAAGAAGAGATGAGCCCATGAAACAACTTGAGGACTCGAGACGTTGCAGGAGGATCTCATGGTCAACCATGTCAAAGGCAGCAGAGATGTCAAATAGAGCAAGCAACGAGATCTGGGATCTGTCAAACGCAGTGTAGCAACCAGAGAGGAGAGATAAGAGGACAGTTTAAGTAGAGTTTCTGCAGTCTGAGGCCGAGTTCACGGACATGACTCACGCCACGGTGTTATCATTCAAATGAAGAAATCAAGATTGGACTTGCCAACTACAGAAACTAAAGCTGATTTCCTGAACTAAGTTAAAACATTTACACTGCAGTACTGTGCCAGATGCTTTTTCATTTATTTTATTACTCATTGTTGTTTGTAGCTTTAACTTTGGGTTCTTAATTTGAAAGTCATAACCATTAAACTGGCTGATGTAAGACCAGCTCTCATTTTACAACATATTGTGTTTTCGGTCTGGTGTTTCAGACAAAGTTGCTAGAAAACGGTGATACATATCAAAAATCCATTTTTGGTGCAATATCAACTTTAACATGGACCTTCGATTTAGGTTTGTCCGGGAACTGAACTCGAGTTTTTATTACTTTTTGCCCCACCCTAATATACACTGGCTGTCGCTAGTGAGGTGCGACTGTGAAACAGGGTGAACATGCATTAACAAGTTCCTTCCCGTAATCCGTAGAGTTGTTATTTATTATAAAAGATGAGACCGAGAAGCAAAACTTCTCGTGATTTAAATTTTGTAATTTTTTAGAATTTTACGAAGAATTCCGTGGGCCGGATAAAGTGCTGGGGGTGGAATAAAATGTTGGCGGTCCGAATCTGGCCCGCGGGTCGTAGTTTGCCCACCCCTGTGTAAACTGTATAACGCGTTATTGGTTTCAATGGTGGCTATTAAGTAGTGCAATGCTAAATATAAATCAATAATAAGAAACAAAACATAAGATATTTGTGCTCATATTATTTTATTAATGATTATTGTGCGAAAAACGTAAAGTGTAAAATAATTTGCATCGGCGCCGATGCTTTTTTGCCGATACCGATTACGCCGATCCCTTTAATAATTGGCCCGATTATGAATGCTCCCGATGCATCAGTACAGCTCTACTCGAGTGCACTCGAGTTCGTTTTTAAAAGTCTTGGTCTTGGTATTGAGACCAAAAGTCTTGGTCTTGGTCTTGAAGTTCAAAGTCTAGGTCTTGAAATTCGAAGTCTTGGTCTTACAAGACCAAGACCAAGACCGGCTGTCAATATGAACAGTCATTTAACTAAACTCAAGAATTAAAATGTTTATCAGGCTGTTTGCATCATAGCCTACGACAAATACTTACAGACGGATACAAATCTTGTTGCACAGGAAAACCATGCATCTGCAGCAGCAACTAAGTTATGTTGTATCTGGACGCCCTGCCACGGTTTTTTCTGAGCCAGAAGGTCTGATAAACCATAGGAGGATTTTAAAAAAGGCTCACGATTTGCACATATAAATCCGGTGCTTGAAAAGCTACTCTGTGTGCCAGCGACTTCAGCACCTATGGAAAGTATTTTTTTCACATGGCGAAATTTTTATGAGGCCCCACAAGGCACGTCTTGGTCAGAAAAATCTGGGCGAATTGGTTTTTATAAAATACAAAAGGCCTTTGGAATAACATTTTGCATGAAGGACTTTTGTAAATACAAATTCGTAATTCTCTGCAGTCTGCATTTAAAGTTAATTTGCTTGAATAAAATAAGAGACTCAGGTTTTCATTAAAATAATGAGTAGTCCGCCTTGACAATTTTTTTGTAAGGAAAAGAAGTCTTGGCCTGAATGTGATTTTTTGGGTCTTGGTCTCGGTCTTGAGGTTCAAAGTCTTGGTCTTGGTCTCGAGGTTCAAAGTCTTGTTCTTGAGGTTCAAAGTCTTGGTCTTGAGGTTCAAGGTCTTGGTCTTGAGGTTTAAGGTTTTGACAACAAAACTGGATACACGTATTTCAAGCTTCAAGCGGTGAACAACACTGATAAAGTAAATACCTGTACAAAGAATACGTATGGTTGAATGCTGTAGACTGATTTCCGGGAGTCTTACTATCAGCTTCAATAATGGCTTCGATATTGTGCGCTGCGTTTCTTTCCGTGCGGGTCTTTTTTGCCCGAGTATGGAAATGCGAGTTCAACTCCCGAAGTATGGTTTCCTTGGCCCGGGCACTAACACCGCCCTCCACTTCCGCAGTGAACAGATCCACCTTAGCCAATGCAGACATAGGGCTTTCTTGGTTTAAACATGAAAATAATCGAAGCCTAGTACGGTTAATCTGAAGATATCAAACACTTAAAATAACTTATTTCTCCGCTTCAAAAATCACTATAGCAATTCATGAAGCCCTTGGGTTCATATCCGGTATCAGGTTCTCTGTCTTCCGTCGCTTGACTAATAATTTAGCGCAATCATCCGCTATCATTTAAAGTACAGAGACGGAAAAGTTCAAAGCGTCTTTTAAACCGATTCCAATGCCTATTAATGCATTCATTAATGCAGGAAAAAAAACTTTATAGTACATGAACGAGTGTTTATGACAAAACAATACAACTGGCACATGTAAACAACACCTATAGATAAAGCGACAATAGGCCTACTTACAATCGTAACTCTGTAGGCCTAGGTCTGCTGGTGACAGCTGGTCATCTCGACTCATCTGTTCAGCCAAAAAGAATTGCGTATGGACGGTATGGCCTATATAAGACGCTATTTGTAAAGAAATGTCGTTAACACTCGGAAATTTTTGCAGCGCTAAAGTCTATCTAGGCTACGGGAACGGTGGTCAGCATAATTATTATTCAAACGTACAGTAGGCCTAGCCTAGCGTACGTCTCGTCTGAGTCGTCTCGTCTACACGGCGTACACGCGCTAATTTTTTCTGTCACTCTTACTCTTTCGCGTGCACATAGCTATTCTTCCTTATTTCGTAATATCTCCACAACCTATCGTTCCTGAAAATTTCAATTTTAAACTAAATTACCGTACGCTATATACATAATTTGTTACAGACACGGTAAATTCCCACCGTCCGTAATATTTTCAAAATCTCCTATTAATTGGTTTCCTTTGTCCTCAGGTTCCAGCACTTTCCTTTATTTACATGCGCCGTCCGCTATTTTGAACTACATGCATGTCGCCGTTGGCTCTTCTGGTCCTCCGGCCGCTTCACAAATCACAATAAATCCCGTCGGACCTGCTCATTGTGGCGTTCGGCTTGCCCTCTAGCGACCACGCGCCCTGTTGTAAGGCATCGACTGACTGGACAAACGTGCGGGATTTGAACCCGAGACCATGTGGGGCTTAATTCTTATCTCTACACCACTTGTGTCGAGCGCTATATGTTTTTCTGGTACCAAGGATGTTTCCTGACATAGGCCCTATGTCTGCGTGTGTGAAAGGTCCTTCTGCCCTTACAACAGTATTTTCGGCGGGAAAGTTCCCGCGCAAACTGCCAACATCCCGTGCTAGCTGTGACATGCTAGTTCCTAGCTGTGACACGCAACTTTCTAATTTCTCCTGGCGCAAGATAAATTCCCTCATTATTTCACACAATTCAACAACTTCGCCTGTTGAAATGGCAGCTGAATTTGCTGTCATCATTTTATTTATATTTCAAACTGATTTATGTTTATTAGAATTTAAATGAATTAAAGTCTGTTAATACTAATGATTGTCAATGTTCTCAAATCCGCTAATACAGAATTAAAATTACACACTCGTGTAATAGATTATAGATGTCAAACAGATACATTTGCGAATATACTGTGACAAAAATGTCTCGGTTCCCCTCCTCTTGTAAGCTTGAGTTGGACTGGCTCTTTAGAGTCTTTGATTTTTTGTGTTTTGGTTGTTTTTAATGCTGTAATGTTTGACGCTGTATGCATTTACTCCGGAGGAAAACCACTCCGGAGGAGTTTATTAGCGCTGAAGTGTCTTTGCTAGGCGTTTGCTAACTTCATTAATATGCATTTACTCCGGAGGAAAACCACTCCGGAGGAGTTTATTAGCGCTGAAGTGTCTTTGCTAGGCGTTTGCTAGCTTCATTAATATGCATTTACTCCAGAGGAAAACCACTCCGGAGGAGTTTATTAGCGCTGAAGTGTCTTTGCTAGGCGTTTGCTAGCTTCATTAATATGCATTTACTCCGGAGGAAAACCACTCCGGAGGAGTTTATTAACGCTGAAGTATCCTTGCTAGGCGTTTGCTAGTGTCATTAATATTCATTTACTCCGGAGGATAATCACTCCGGAGGAGTTTGTTGGCGCCAAACCTGTTGATGTTAGGAATCCGATGGCTCATTAGTATGCATTTACTCCTGGCTATATTTACTCCGGAGGAGTTGGAGGATGGGTCGGAAGGAATATAAATAGGAGGAGAGTCAGCGAATAGGAAGTTCTTAGAGTTCTTGGAGAGAGAGAATAAGAAGAGACAGTCAGAGTAAAGAGGTCGGGTACATTGTCGATCGATTTGTCGAATTGTAATTCGTGGATCATACAGACTGTCAGTAACTTGCGAACTGTGATTGCGATTTGGTTGCGAATTGTATATTGAGTTAAGTGAATCGGAATTAAAAGTTGAGTCGGAATTTCACGTGTCTTCTTGAGTCTCCTGCCAGACCACGGGAGCCGGGCGCACGACGGACATCCGGATAATTCGATGAGGTCTCCTGGGTTAACGTTGCATCGAGTTGTCCGCAGCCTACCACTTACAGTTCCCAATACTCGAGGGAAACGCGCATAAACGCCGGCTGGCGGCTGTTACGCAACAATACGAAATCTATTTCCAGTTCTCTTTATCAGAAGAATCCTTAATTAACTTATTTATCCTTTATTCACAATTCGATAATAGCGCTGTATAATTTCTCACATTCAGCGACACCATCGAGCGATCCACCGATCGATACCAAAATACCAATAAAACAATTGGAATCGATACGTAACCTCTACCCCGTCAGAAATCACTGATTCACAAATGTTTTCCAGTCAATCAACCGACTCCGATCCGTCGAAAGATCTTTTCAGACACAGATCACCGCGTCGAAAGATTAAAACTGCACCAACACGTTCAACAGCGACGAAAACAACGCAGAAAAGGCGCGTAGCATGCCTGGCCTCGCTGTTTTATAAACTTTTCCTTCGCGCTAAATATTCCCGGGTATTTTCTGACCAATCAGAAACCTCCATTCTGTCAGGTGCATACAGAAATCTGCCGCGCTAGTCTAGAATTGGTAGTCTATTAATAGACTTAATGAGATGCGATAATATGCTAATTACTCTGTGTGCGTGGCAGCATTTATGTCGCACTAACCAATCGTTTAAAAACACACCATATAGGCCTATATTGACGTTCGTCACACTCATCTCTCAGCCCCCAGTTTCGCACAACCAACAGCAAACCTACAGTATATAGTCATCTACATTCCATCTCCTCTGCTTTCATGGGCGTCCGGAGGGGGGCAGCCTGGATTTTGAAAATATTTAAAAAAATAAGTCTTTTTATTGTTATGATTATTTCAACAGTCCCAACACGTTTTTCAATGCTAAAAACACTTAATTATTGAGATAAGTCGATCAGCTATTCTATGCAAAACACGTCATTTTGCTTTCCCCCCTACAAAAATCCCCCTAGAAATTGTTGACCCCACCTTGAAAAATTTCTGCGGACGCCCATTCCTTCACGCCCGCCGTCCGAAGCTACATTCGTCAGCCCAAAACTCACTAACATTAATTCTTGGCAAGCCTTTGGCAATCGCGGCTTCGCGCCTCGGCGCTCGAAAATCCCTACACTCGTACGTTCTAGTAAATCCCCCAACTTCTGGACCGTGATTTTGTTACGTATACCTTGCCCCCAAACCTCGTAGCTCTGGCGACGCCACTGCTATAAGAAGCAATTAATATGCACCCCTCAGTCCAAAGTGGGGGAACGGGTACCCCTCGTACCCTCCACAAATTACGGAGATGAAATTGGTATTGTAAAATGTATATATATATATATATATATATATATATATATATATATATATATATATATATATATATATATATATATATATATATACATTAGGGTGTTCCTTATTTTTCAACTTTGGAATTCTCAAAGTCTCACCCCCTAAACTTGTTCCTATGGACAAATAAATAACTTGTACAAAATTTTAGTCAATTTGGTTAACATTTAGAGGTAACTCAACAAAGTTGAATTTCCTGAGGTAAGCGTACGTGTCTTTGGTCTCCAACAGTGAATGCTGTACATAATGCACAAACTACACACAGGAGTGAAATCATAGATTCAGATTTCTTCTTGCTTTCACCTAGTTATTTCTTTATATTGTACTTATCTGTTTTTATTTGTTTCGATAATAATAATAATAATAATAATAATAATAATAATAATAATAATAATAATAATAATAATAATAATAGTAATAATAATAATAGTAATAATAATAATAATTAATAGAGATTCGAGTGCCATAGTTTGTAGTGAAATGCAGAAAGCCAATGAAGCTGAGTTCGTCAACAACCTTGAACACCTGTTTGACATTGCTCACTTGAATGCTCTTAGTTTAATTACAATCCAAGTAGATAAAGACTTTCAGATTGCCCAAGGTTGCCCAAGTCGCCGTGGCTGTATCATCTTTATCGACAGTGCGATTTCTGCAAAGGAACAGCCAGGAGCAAATCGAACCCAGGCAGCAATGAAGAGAAAGCTGCGGGCTAATCAACATCAGGTACGGGCTAATGAGCATGTGAGAGTCAATCTCTAGTAGTGATGACCAAGGCAAAGTCAATTCCAGCACAAGCAGCAATGCAGAAGATTAAGGAAATGTTGGTGGAATCGGAGCACCTGAGTTAATATTATGACACCCAGCTTAGCTGCTGTTCTCGATTGAACCAAACTGAGCGACAGAAAGGCAACAATTCCATTAGCAACATTTGCTTAAAGTCTTGGTCATGATGTCCAGGAGTTAAATATCAACCAGTCGTCAATCCACAGAGCTAGAGAACACTATCAAGCTGAAATTGCTTCACAGCTTAAAGAACAATTTCAAGCATATGTCTCTCTCGAGGTCCACTGGGATGGTAAACTCCTGAGAGACCCTACTGGAAAGTAACTTGTAAATCGATAGCAAGTAATAGTTGCTGGAGCTGGAGTGAACCAATTGCTTAATTGGTGTTTCCAAATTGACTTCCAGTACTGGTGAAGCTCACCCTCAGCTGTAGCCTGCTTGATAGAAAGCTGGGCCTTGTCGATTGCACTGATTTCATGTGTTGTGATACCACTTCGAGAATTCATTGAGCTTGTGATAATTTTTCGTGAGGGTGTGTCACCACGCGAAATATCATTTATGGCTCCTGAAGGCATACATCATGCCAGGTGGATGTCAAAGGCATTGTCCTCTTTAAAGATATGGATGTTCCATGGCCAGTTTAAACTTGCCACTGAAGAAAAGAAGGGACTCTGAAACCGGAACATGTGCATCTTCATTTTTCACATCTGTGTCAAGGCCTGGTTCACGGCTTCAAATCCAGTTGCACCTTCGAATCATGATCCCCACTTCCTTCAGCTCTTGGACCAGTACGAAACAGTGAACAGATCCATTGCCAATGCCGTGCAAAAGAAATTTGCTGATCACCTTTGGTATCTTGGTGAAGAACTCATTGGCTTTGCCGTTTTGGTGCGACAGTATGTATACTTGTTGAATCCAAACGAGCAATGGTAAAGGCAAATAATGAGAAGAAAGGTATAGAAGAGACTGCAAAACGTGTAAATATTGAAATAAGGAAATGCCCAAACATACGAATTGAGGACTTCATGACAGAAAATACTATGCATTTCTTCTGCCGACTTGGCATTCTGGCTGTTTCCTGAATTGTGACCCGGAATTATGGCCACAGCGAGACGATAAATAAGGATGCCATCAAGACTGTTGAACATCTAAGAGAAGTCAATGACAACGCTGAAGGAGGGTGTTCCCCTCATACAGGAAGACAACAGTATTATTATGAAAGAAAGAAAATCAGAATCAGCATTTACTTCGATTCGTCCAGGAACACCGTTGGCGGTTTCCAACTTGCAAAAAATGACTTGTTTACTGTCACCTCGTTGCCAGGAAATTCACAGACAATTAGATAATAGGCACTCAGACTCAATTCAAGCTTCCTATACTCTCTACAGACAATGACTGTTAATTTTTACCTGCGTGAAGCTTGCAAAAATAATATTTCTAATTTGCGTCGAAAATGCATGATTTTGCAGAAATTAATGAAACTAAAGATCCTTTGAGTGACCTCTAAACATTTAAATATTCGCCTAAAATTTTACAGCAGTTGTTTTTACACCAATTGGAATCAATCTAGGGGGGTGAGAACATAAGAAATCAAACATTTATTTTTTTCTGTACTGCTAAGGAACACCCTAATATACATACACAATACTAATGCAAAGCGAACTAAATATATAAGGCAATATCTCACACTGAAATAGAGCTGGTTCACAAACTGAGTTGACAGTAGGCCTACTAGGCCTACTCATCACTTATCTACTCCAGCTCTTCCAATATAAGACGCCTCTCGAAAGCCGTTAAGTATCTTCTTCATCGTTAGTCTCCCTCTCCACTACCTATCTCCCTACCTTCTTCTTCTATCGCTGCTACCTAGCTTTTGCTCATTTTTCTCTGAAAAAATCTGATTTTTTCGCTTTTCCTTGCAGTCCCCACTCGATACACAATCGACCTCTGCGTCTTCCTCTATAGCACCGAATCAGTGCCTCGTGCTAATCCTCCTGCCTCTCAGTCTTCTCTCCTAACTCTTCTTCCAACTTCTGAATCAGAAGTGTCACATCTATTGAATTCTCTCCCTAACAAACTATTCCAACCAGATCTCTTCTTAAAGGTTGTGCCTCTGTCCTGGTTCCTGTCATCACCAAACTAATCTCTGTCTGTCTGTCTGTCTGTAATCTCTGTCTGTCTGTCTGTCTGTCTGTCTGTCTGTCTGTCTGTCTGTCTGTCTGTCTGTCTGTCTGTCTGTCTGTCTGTCTGTCTGTCTGTCTGTCTCTGTCTCTGTCTCTGTCTCTGTCTCTGTCTCTGTCTCTGTCTCTGTCTCTCTCTCTCTCTCTCTCTCTCTCTCTCTCTCTCTCTCTCTCTCTCTCTCTCTCTCTCTCTCCTCTCTCTCTCTCTCTCTCTCTCTCTCTCCTCTCTCTCTCTCTCTCTCTCTCTCTCTCTCTCTCTCTCTTCTCTCTCTCTCTCTCTCTCTCTCTCTCTCTCTCTCTCTCTCTCTCTCTCTCTCTCTCTCTCTCTCTCTCTCTCTCTCTCTCTCTCTCTCTCTCTCTCTCTCTCTCTCTCTCTCTCTCTCTCTCTCTCTCTCTCTCTCTCTCTCTCTCTCTCTCTCTCTCTCTCTCTCTCTCTCTCTCTCTCTCTCTCTCTCTCTCTCTCTCTCTCTCTCTCTCTCTCTCTCTCTCTCTCTCTCTACTGCCACTACTGGTCACTTCCCCATCGCCTTTAAGCATTCTCTTGTCATCCCTCCTCAAAAAGTTAATCTTGACAACAGGGCCGGATTAACAAATGTGGTGGCCCTGTTCATTAAAAACTGTGGGGCCCCAGCCCCATAGAATCACAAGAAAAGGACACATAAAACGTACGTGTTATATTCAACGAATCAACATTCGTCTATTATTAATTCGTGCCTTCTTTCTTTTTATACAATATCAGTAGGTCTTATAATTATCCAGTCTGTAGCCTAGTGTTAAGAATACATCTTTTATGGTTTAACAATATTAGAGCGACTCGTGGTAAAAGAATATTACAATTGCAGGCCTACCACAATACAGAAAATAAAAAATGGTCTAATAGACTTACGCTAACAAATAGTCTCAACTGATTATAGTTACAGCGTTTGCAGTTTACATACCGTAACAAAACTAACAGTTAGAGAGTTAAAAGCAACAACAAATTGACAATGACAATCAACATCGTTCGAATTGTCATGAAATTTAAATACATAGGCCTACTTAGCGAGCCTTTTGCTTTGCAACTACATGAGTTATGTCATCAAAATGTAACTCACATAGTATGTCACTTTCGATGCTCGTTTTTACTGTTAGACTTAACAAATAACAATAATTATAAAATAGAGAAAAAAAATTTGTTTTGCATCGTAATCCTAATCTCGAAATTTCTACAGCGCCCTCAAAAGCGAAGTCGAGGGAACCAGCTCATTCACATGTGTGGACCCCTCAAGTGTGAGGCCTCTGTTAGTCCAAACATGTAGGCTACGATGAACATGCCTTAATCCGACTCTGCTTGACAAGAAAATCCCACAAACTATCGTCCCGTTTCCAATCTTTCCTTTTCTATCCTAACTAACCGCACGCGTTGTTCTTGCCCGGGTGAATGACTACATCTCTTAATATAACTCGTCGATCACTCCTCAAACCCCACCAATCTGGTTTCAATAAACACCATTCCACAGAAACTCTGCTTGTCTCTCTGTATAATAAACTGGTATTTGCTGTAAGTCATCAACAAGTCTCCTCTTGTCTCTATCTCCTCGACATCTCTGTCGCTTTCAAGATCATAGATCACGAAATAGGCCTACTTCTCCTTTGGTTGTCCTCTTTGTTTGGCATCTCAGCATGGCTCTGTGCTATTCTGATTCCAGTCTTTCTTGTCTACCCGCTCACTCTCTGTTAAAGCCTCCAGCCACTCCTTGCAACCCCCCACTCTCCTGTGGTGTTCTTCGAGGCTCTGACTTAGGGTCACTACTCTTCATCCTTAACAGTACACCATGAGCCATCTCCAGGGCCACCGACAGAAATTCCGGTCCCTAGGCAGAGCAGTCACGGGCCCCTAAGCTATCATTAGGCTTTATGATAAAAGTTGATTGCGGGCCCGGCCCGGGCCCCTAAAAATCGCCGGAAAATGGTCGGGCCCATGCATAGGCGTAATTTGTGGGGGGTACGAGGGGTACCCGTACCCCCCACTTTTTGGACTGGGGGTACCGTACCCCCCCCCCATTTTTTAAACAACGTCAATCAGTATTTTATTATTGTGCCTTCCCAGAGATGGTCTTCATGTGAAAAACGAAAGTGGAAAGAAATTGGCAACCCCACTTTTTAGACCAAAGCTACGCCCATGGGTCCATGGGCATTTGCCCCCTTCCCCTTTCAGCGGGCCTGGCCATTTCATAAAATCTTCTTCTGTTGACCACCATCCTTATGCAGACGACACCCAACGCTTCATATCCTTTTCAACCAGCTCTTTCTCCTCCTCGATTGCTCAACTACTCGATGGGGTCAACCTAATCTCTGAACGGATGTCCTGCAACCCTCTCTTCCTCAACCCTGCCAAAACTGAATTTATTAGGCCTACCCTTGGCCTTCCAGATCAGATCAGGAAAATCCCCGTCCCTAACATACACCTACCCACCAACTCTTCACGTCTGACTTTCACCTCCAACTTACCGGTACGCAATCTTGACGTTACCCTTGATCCACATCTATCCTTCTCTAATCACATCTCCAACCTCTCGCGCACCTTCTTCATGCATATTCGTGACCCTCGCCGTATTCGACCAATGCTCGACTTTACAACTGCATCCACTATCGCTGTCTCCATTGTCCACTCTTAGCTTGATTACTGTAATTCCATTTTCATTAACCTCGAATCCACCCAAATTAAGCGTCTGCTACTCATCCAAAATTCTCTCTCCCGAAACGTTACCAGGACATTCAAGCATCACCATATCACTTCCGTTCTTAAATCACTCCACTGGCTGAACACATCCCAGACCCCATCCACTTCACAGTACTGTCGCTAACCTACAGCTTACTACAATACTCCCAGCCAAAGTACCTACGCGAACTCTTCACCATCCATGCAGTTACCCCGGTTCATCATCATGTCTCACTCTCTCCCATCCCCCAGTCTCTCCCACTCGCCTCAAGTTCTCCAACCAATCCATATCCCACACTGTACCTAAACTCTGGAACGAACTTCCCTCTGAATCCCGCATATTCTCAGTTTCTCCACCAGTACCGCCACTCACTCACCGTCATCTGCCTCATGCTTCTCTTCTCATCACCGCACAGACTTTCCACTCCAAATTTAAGTCTCACCTCCAAGAATTCCTACTCTGATCCATCCGATCCTTTGTCTTCCAAGCGTTCTTGTCCTCGACTAAACCCGCCGTAACAGCTAGCTGTTCTGCCTCTCTGGTCTCTCTGGCAACCGGACGTATCTATAGCTTTTGAGTGGCGCTTTAGCAAACTGGAGTTTACAATTACCGTAAGACTTTGGCCTGCTGGGTGACTTTGGCTCAAATTGAAAAATTAGTTTGTAACCTACTGGCCTTCCGTAGTTATCACGTGATTTCGAATTGATTTACGAATAACAATCATATATAAGAGGTCGTTGATAACAATCGGTAAACATGTAGCGCATATATAAATTTGGTTTATTTCATTGTAAAATTTGTTGAAATTTTCCCGAAATGTTTGTAAACCTAAAAAAGTTAAACTTTGAAGATGTGCAAACTTATTTTTCTGTGAGAAAGACCGTTAATAATACCGTGGGTGATAATAACACTTTTCAATGTACATTGTACTGGCATGTGTAGGCCTATGGCGCACCGTTTGCTCCACGATGTCACCAATAAGTACTTTATAAATGCAAGCAAAGTTTTTGGGGTGACTTTGACCCACATTTAAAGTACGGTACTCCTGGCGATATTTATATAATTTCTATTTTAAAATTAATGCATTTGCTAAAATTTCACTTTGGCTATATTCTAAAGTACTCCTAGCGATGTTTATATAATGTTTATTTTAAAATTAATTAATGTATTTGCTAAAATTTCACTTTTCAGGATATTCTGGCTGGTCGGTGCATACGTACCAATTCGTTCTAGTCATGTCAGTACCGGCATGGTACCATTGTCAATTAGTGTTAGTTATAAGTTTAGATATTTTTTTAAACACATTCTTCCGGTCAAAGTGACCCCAGCAACAGGTTTACTTGAGGGCCGGATTAACATTTTGTAGGCCTGGTTCAAAAAATGTACAATAGGCCCCTATAATATATATATATATACGTTCAATCACTGGCGGCGATCTTGTTTGGCAGGTGGGGAGGGGGACACGGGACACTTTTGAACCGATCTAGTCAAAAAAGAGGTGAAAAAAATTTGTTGAACTTTTTTGGTGTTTCTTGATAATTTAGGGGACTCTATAGTCCGCCCTCTTAAAGGTGATGGGTAGAAGAGGTTAGAGGCTATAAGGAGCCTCAGCAGAGTAAACTATCGTGAACGGTCACAAATGGGCGTCCATTTGCAATTGATCATCGTTGGCACTAAAACTAGCGTGTTTAAAAAACTAAAATAATAGTTAAAAATTTTAAGGCAGCATACTAATGCCAAAGGTAGGCCTCTTATTAATGACATGTTTGGTAGGCCTGGGTCCCGGGACCCAGTGGAACCATAGTTAATCCAGGCCTGGTTTACTTTGTCTAATAACTGACGTTCAAAGGATATGACACGACAAATTCATTGGAAAATGAGCAGGGTCGAGGCCTGTAGGCCTATAGGAAACATTCACCTAAGTTTGTACACTTGTTCTCAGTTGAATAAAATGTAAGGGGTTTGAGGCATAGTCCAAGGGCCATATATCCTGGTCAGATCGAGGCCAATTAAGCGGGTTAGATTAAGTATAGGCCTGTGGCTGAAAGGCTGAGCAGATTGAAGGAATTAACTGGGTATGGATTAGGCCTCTACTAGAAACGTAAGTGAATGAATGGTTAATGGAGGAGGCATAGGAAGCTGGTGCACCATGACATATTCTCCTTTTGCCGGACGTCTGGCAACCCTACTCCAAACACGGAGAAAGCGCGCTGCTGCATAGTAGCGGTTCGTGCAAAAGGAACAGAGAGGTCACAACGCAGCAGTCTTGTTGTCAAGACCTTGAACCTCAAGACCAAGACCTCGAACCTCAAGACCAAGACCAAGACCTTGAACCTCGAGACCAAGACCAAGACCAAGACTTTGAACCTCGAGACCAAGACCAAGACCAAGACCTTGAACCTCAAGACCAAGACCAAGACCAAGACCCAAAATATCGCAATCAGGTCAAGACTTCTAAAAATTGTCAAGTCGGAATATTCGCTGTTTTAATGAAAACATGAGTCTTTTATTTTATTCAAGCAAATTAACTTTAAATGCAAACTGCAGAGAAATCCGAATTTGTATTCAAAAGTCCTTCATGCAAACTCTTATACCAAATGCCTTTTGTATTTTATAAAAACCAATTCGCTCAGAATTTTCTGACCAAGACGTGCCTGGTGGGCCTCATAAAAATTCCGCCATGTGAAAAAAATACGTTCTACGGGTGCTGAAGTCGCTGACACACACAGAGTAGCTTTTCAAGCACTGGATGTAAATGTACAGATAGTGAGTCCTTTTGAAATCTTCCCATGGTTTATCATACCGTCTGACACAGAATAACTGTTGCTGCTGCCAATGGGTTTTCCTGACCAACATGACTTGTATCCATCCATAGATATTGGTCGTATGATGCAAGCAGGCTTGATACAGAATTCTTGAGTTCTGTTAAATGACTGTTCATATTAATAGCCGGTCTTGGTCTTGGTCTTGCGAGACCAAGACCAAGACCTTGAACCTCAAGACCAAGACCAAGACCTTGAACCTCAAGACCAAGACCAAGACCAAGACCTTGAACCTCAAGACCAAGACCAAGACCAAGACTTTTAAAAACGAACTCGAGTGTACTCGAGACCAAGACCTTGGTCTCGAGGACAACAAGACTGCAACGCAGGCCCGGATTTAGGCATGGTCACCATGTGCCAGTGCACAAGGGCACCCACCACATATGGGCCTCCACCACAAAGGCGTAAGAAATTTTTTACTTGTGTTTCATAACATATAATTTATTACATAATATTTCAGTAGTGTGCAGTGCACACAGACACAATTTAACACAAATATCTAAAACTAAGAAACAGATATAGATCTGATGGCGGACACCCAGGAGAAGCTTCAGGATCTAACGAGTAGGGTGGAGCAGGGTCCGATTTGCCGGGGGGGTCGGGGGGGTTGGACCCCCTTGCTTCTTTTTTTGACCCCCATGCTTCTAGCCTTTAGCCGACCCCCGGGGGGTCGTCTTGACCCCCTCAAATTTATTATTCACAGTCCTACACTATGATTTTCGTCCTAACACACAAATTTTAAATTTGGCCAGTTGTTCCATCTGATGACATAATATTTAGCCTACGGTGTTCAAAGTGCTACAATCCCGTTTAGGTTTCAGCATCTCTGCAGTTTGAGCTGCAGCCTGAACAGTACTATAGCCTGTATGTGACGGATGCTCCGTGGTATGCAGGATACACCGGGCCACAGTGGCACAGACGTATGTCTGTCTAGGTCACCCACTCACCCTAACGTGTCGGCCTGTCGGGGTTGACCCTCATCGACCCTGCAGAGATGCTGAAAGATATATGAAGATACGTTCATTCGCATGTACACTAATATAGGGGCCTACAGCCAGATTCTCCTTTTCAGGCGTACATTCACTGAATACATCAACGGTATGCACTCAGCTCCAGCGCTAAGAAATGAAGGTCTGAAATAATATCTCCTTGAAATTATATCTCCCGAGTGAGACAGCAAAAGACAGACGAACATCTGTTCTTTAGCTCGCTCTCGCTTTCGCGCTCTCTCTCTCTCTCTCCCTCTCTCTCTCTCTCTCTCTCTCCCTCTCTCTGTCTCTGTCTCTCTCTCTGTCTCTCTATCTGTCTCTCTCTCTCTCTCTCTCTCTCTCTCTCTCTCTGTCTCTCTCTTTCTTTCTTTCGTTTTCTCTCGCCCTGTCGCTGACAGCAGTCTTCATTCTTCATGTTACTTGGTCTGCTGTGAAAGTTGTCCGTGTTCAAAATATAGTTACTATATTCATTCGTTTACTTTTAAACAAAAACAAGACTTTTAGTTACATTTTAAAGTTTAATTCCTTCAATTTAATAAAGAGGTCATGAAGCGTTATAGAGAAACTGATATGTTGAATTTCTTCACCAAAAAAAGCAAGCCAGTAACGACTGTGTCGGTGGAAATGGGACTGAAGAGGTTAGTACTGCAGATAATTCTATTGGCAATTTGGCAGTGTTGTTAACGAAAACGATTTAATAGCTGTAGGCCTATGTGAGCATGTGTCACTTAACATAGTCTCAGTTGCTCAGTCAGAGGATTTAGGGGCGAACACAGTTAAACAGACTTTGGTCATCAGAATTAACTGATGCAGACAAATTTCGATTTCTGACTGAATTCTGCACTCCGTCAGAATTATATGCGTGTCCTAGATTAAGAACTTCTTAAGTTAGAATAGCAGTTGCTGTTGCTTTACTTTTTTTAAGTAGTGCATAAGTAATTTGCTTCACTAACTGACCTAATTAACTATCTCAAGCTATCTGCTTTTAGTTTGGAGGTCCCGCTTACCACAAGTTTAAATTTCTTTGTTTGTCTGTATCAACAACTTCTTTTAAAAACTGGATAAGAATCTTAAAGCTTATCCTTTTGTTCTATAGGCCTATTTGAGACATTATTGCACACCTATGAACATAGGCTTAATAGAAGACACTTTATTAATAAGCAAAATGATCTTCCTAATTTATTTTCATTTATATACATTTAAAAAATAACAATAAATCAAAATTTTAAACATTGCCTTTAGCACCTTTGCCTGTATGAGTCAGTATGACATGTTATAACTGTTGGTATGCGGGTTGTCCCTGTTGAAGACTGCGCATCAACAAAGGCAAAAAATCTGCTGTAGAAAGAGCCCCACCATATTGGGCGCCCATGGGCCAACCACCCTAAAACCGGCTCTGTTGTTATTAGTAGGTAACTTTAGCTAAAACTCCTACTGAAACACCTCTTTTTTGACCAGATCAGTTCAAAAGTTTCCCGTGCACCCCCCCACATGTCAAACAAGATCGCCGACAGTGTTTTCGGCTTAGTAATTTTTTTATAGATTTCCGACCCCCCTGCTTCTTTTTTGACAAATCGGACCCTGGGGTGGAGGAAAGTAGTAGAAGAATGGGGCTTAAAATAAATGCGGAGAAAACAAAGACAATGGTGATCGGAAAACAACAGGAGAAACTACAGATAAGAACAGAGAACAGGGAACTGGAGCAGGTTACAGGATTCGTCTATCTCGGAGGACTGATAACGGAAGATGGCAGATGTGAGGCGGACATCAAACGAATAATTGGCCTGGCGTGTGCGGCATTTGGAGGATTAGGAAAAATGTGGAAGGCAAAAAATATCACCACCAGAGTCAAAATGAAGCTATATCATGCTTTGGTAGAACCGGTGCTACTATACGGGTCGGAATGCTGGTGCTTGAGGAAGGAAGACGAACGAAGACTGCTGGTGGCGGAGATGGGCTGGCTAAGATCGAAGAATCATAGGCAGAAGCAGAAGAGAGAAGATCAGAAATGAGAGAACAAGAGAAGAGCTGGGAGTAGAAGAAACAATTAGTGGAAAAGATCGGGAAGAGGAGACTCAGGTGGTTTGGCCACGTAAGCAGGATGGGAGAAAAGAGGTTACCAAATGCTGCATTACACGGACATGTGGAGGGGAAGAGAAGTAGAGGAGGACAGAGGAAGACCTGGATGGACAACATCAAGGAGGACTTTGGGGAGAAAGGCACCGACTTAGCCGGAATCGGCGAGACAATCAAGAATAGAGAACTTTGGAGAAGTTTCGTAAAGGCCTCATCGTCAGATCACTGATGGAAGAGAAGAAAGAAGAAACAGTTACAAGGTCAGAAGATAGTTTGTCTCGGGCGTGAAGTCAGGTCAAATTATTGAAACCTTGCGTGTTTTCTTCTTCGTAAACTCGGTCACTGCAGATCCTCAAAGTTAAATTCACGCAGAATGGCAGCTTCTATATGCTCATCAGACCCAGATAGGTCAACCGCTTATTGCCCGTCGATGTGCGAAGTCTGTTCTTTATCAGTTTCAATTTTGAGAATGAACTTTCCGCACTGCAGTTACTGACCAGCACCAGATCCATACGGAGTGCATGCTATCTCCAGTGATGGGCAATAGTTAACGAAAAAGTTGCTAGCTATTAGTTTAACTAAATGTTTTAGTTAAGGATGAACTTTAACTAAAAAAATAGTTTAGTTAAAATCATAGTTTAACTAAAAAAATTTAGTTGCTAACTAAAACTTTAACTTAAAAAATCAGCAATATGCAAATATTTTCCCACAATGAACATTGAACACTGTCAACAAAAAACATTTTAACACTGCATGTTTTTAGCATTAACAGCCTGTGTTTTCAAATTCATACACTACTTACAGTACGCCTGTAACTGTATGCCAGAACAGTACACGTTGCATAGTTTGAAGGTGAAATTGTCATTGACGCTTTGCATTATTAGGCCTACAGTTCACTTAACCTCTGTTATTGTGAAAATGTTTGTCGTAAAAAGTTGGAAAAAAGTTGGAAAAAGTTTACTTTTTTAGTTTAGTTAACTAATTTCCGAAATCAGTTGCGCCTGTGAATAAGCTGGTTCCCGCGACTTCGCTTTTTTGGGCGCTGTAGAAATCCGGAGATTACGATTAGTTAAACTAATTTTTTAGTTGGAAAATAGTTTTAATTAGTTTAACTATAAAAATTAGTTTAGTGCCCATCACTGGCTATCTCAACATTAGGAAAGGATCCCTGAATTTATTTCTGGAGTATCAGCCGATATGTATACATGAAATTCTCTTGAGAGAGTAAGTAAGTAAGTAAGTTATTTATTCGCCACCAAATTAAACAATCACAGCAATAACACATAATGCAGATATAGTGGCAGGCTACAGGAGAAGTCTCGTAGGACTCATCTCGCCGGTCGTCGAGCTTGTTCGTCCTTGAATATGTCCACAAAGTCAACAAACTGCACAAGCTCATTTCCTAAGCATGCATCAAGGTCGTCTTTTTAGACCTCAGCAAGATTCGATGCCGCTGCCAGTAGTTCTTGTAATGAAAGCACATTCAATTTGCCTAGGAAGCCTGGCCTGTGGTGTGCTATGGGCCTCCACCACGACGGTGCACTGGGGCATCCACTTAGGTTAATACGGCCCTGTCACCACGGGTGGCAGAACGAAGAGAGCGGTGACCAGGTGGAGCAGAGGCACTAGAACAGAGCTCGTGCAGATCGGAGGGAGCACGGTCAAGCAGGCATTGCCAGACAATGGAGGCAACCCGGTAGACAATGCGTTGCCAGAGTGGTAACCAGTGGAGGACATCTCGAATGTATTCAAAGACATGGCCGATTTTAGGAATGCGCCCCACTAAGCGCGCAGGCAATTCAGTCGAGTGAGGGAAGCCCAATGTAGAGTGAACAGCAGTAGTCAAGCGTATACAGGTAATGAACGCATGGAAGAGAGTAGCGGCAGGTTGAGGGGAAAGAGAGCGGGAAACCACGCGAAGTATTAGATTTTCGAAAAGAACCCATGCAGGATATTCGCATTTTAATGAGACTTTGCAGCGCATTTTCTCATTTAATGTGGGAACAATAAACAAGATAATCTAAAACGAAGAAAATAACGCGTTTGATAAAATTACAAGCAAAAAAGAAATAAGTCACTCATAAAGATTAAAATAATTCAGAATCTATTGTTGCTTTTTGATTAAATTATTGTTGACGTCAATTTGTCATGAACACCCTCCCTTGTCAAGAATTGTCAAACTTTCTCAAACCCCTCCCCCAATGTTGTTGACATAATGGACGACCCTATTCTGCGATAAATCTTCAGTACCATACGTCACTACGTAGGTTAAAAAACTCCCAATTGCATTACGCATGGATAATACGCCTAATTGGTGGCCGGATTGGACTTTCGGGCGCCTTAGTCGAATTGCGGATGTACAACTCCTTCCAGGTCAAAGGTCAATTTCCGTAGTCTTCCTCGCAAAGTTTAGACTGAGCCATCTCTCTGTTTGACATTCCATCGCTATCTAACTCTTCTACACTTGTCCTGGTTTACCTGTGCCTACCTATAAACTACATTCTTCCATCCATCCATCCATCCATCCTTCCTTCCTTCCTTCCTTTCATTCTTCGATCCTTCCTTCCCTTCTTCTTTCTATCCATCCATCCTTCCTTCGGTCCTTTCCCCCATCCTTTCTTACTAACTCTTTGTTTCTCCTATTGCTGTCTTTCTGTGTACGTCTGTCCGATCATCCAATAACGCTTGCACTTACGAGAGCGTCGGCTGGCTGACTGGCTGGCTGGCTGGCTGGCTGGCTGATTGTTAGGGGTTGGTGTTTTAGGCGGAGATGCTACAGCCGCCGTCTCTCTTGAATTAGGCCTACAGCTGAAGCTACCCGCATCGGCCGAAATAAAGCATCGACCAGTCGGACAATCCGGATCTATGCAACCGCCAACTGGATTATGTGCAAACATCAGACTATTATCAATAGTTATTAGTCTGGACTCATTTAGGCAAGTTTATTCATAAATTAGACTGAAGTTCCATCCAAGCGAACGTAGATAAGCGAGCGTAGATCGATTTCAGACTGTAAACACACGTTTGTACTGGTAAGTAAATAATATGTATGCATATAGGGCATTGTAGGCCCTATGTATGTTTGTATATATGCATATATGTATGCATGTATGTATATATGTATGTATGTATGTATGTATGTATGTATGTATGTATGTATGTATGTATGTATGTATGTATGTATGTATGTATGTATGTATGTATGTATGTATGTATGTATGTATGTATGTATGTATGTATGTATGTATGTATGTATGTTTTTATGTATGTATGTATGCATGTAGGCCTATGTATGTAGGCCCTATATATGTATGCATGTAGGTATGTATGTATGACATTGTATGTATGTATGTATGTATGTATGTATGTATGTATGTATGTATGTATGTATGTATGTATGTATGTATGTATGTATGTATGTATGTATATATGTATGTAACAAAGTCGAATAAACACGTCTTACATGTATTATGTAAACTAGAAAAGTATGTTACTATTTTCTCGAATCAACATTAGTTAGGCCTACTTAAAGAAGCAGGCTACTTCAACACCTATAAATTTTCTTTGTTTTTCATTTTTGTCCTATTATAACGTTTGCTGGCCTCGAATTACCTATCCAATTTGAAGTGCTTAGAAATCCTACGAAAGGCCGTCACGACATAACCTCCATGCTAATAATGGTCGGTCAGAACTAAACCACCATTTCTAGATATAGAATATTAAAGCTGGCTGATATCACCAGGTTTCAAATTGGCTTATTCGATATTCATATATCGATATCACTAGTTCAATCAGCTTGGAGAAGAATCATAACAAGATTTATAACAACTGATGTAGGTATGAAGTCCATCGAACGTGGTTTAGGGACAACGCTACTGAGAAGAGACAGGACTTCAAACTATAATACAGGTTTTAAGCATATTAAATGCACTGCCTTAGAATTTGATTCAAGAAGTGGATCATTCACTTTCTTCTCCCAACTACAGTCCTTATCAAGTGAAGTCTACTGCTCTGAATTAAACTGCTCTTGTCTTCAGTCCCCAAGGCACAGAAACTTTAACTGAACCTGGAATCGTAATCTCGTAACTGTAATCTCCAAACTTCTAAAGCGCCACTCGAAGGCCAAGCGCAGGACACCAGCCTAGTCACAGAAGTAGCTGGTCGCAAACAGCAGCAGGACAGCACTAAGACTGAGATATATTATTAGAGGAATGGCTTTCCAGTATCAATAGATGAGAAGATGTGGTCCAGTGCGATGTAAGTGTCACAGTTCCATTATGCTTTTCGGCGAAATTATCTTCAGCGCTTGCAGGACCGCAGGTACAGCGAACAGACCCGAGTCAACATGGCGCTGCATGGCTACAACCTTATATAGGCCTATGTAATGTATGTATTGCCTATGGATGCATGCGGGTATATATATATATATCAGAACCCCTTAGTATAGCTTATGCTAGTAACTCACGAAGGCACTGGACGTATGGCTGACCAGCAGATTTGTCAGTTTGAAATCGATGGCTAAACAGAATATGTGCTGCTCCAAGACGAAAGTCCAAAACACGATCGGATAAGGCACAATGGACTCGAATTGACGTACGGAAACGCAGCAACTGCATAGGCCTACCTCCACGAGTAACAAATTATAACGATAGCCGACCAGATTGATTGGAGACTAGAACACAGAACTCCGTGATTTATGTCGGTGCCATGCCAGCCAACGAAGCCCGCCCCAGATGGTGAACCATAAACTTTATTCTCTCTTCGACGGGAAGCCAATGTAGCATGTCCCTAATATAATATGTGAAAACTCTGGCAGATTGGCCAGTGATTATGTGGTGACACAGTTGA
This sequence comes from Allolobophora icterica, assembly GCA_963556255.1. NCBI lineage: Eukaryota > Metazoa > Annelida > Clitellata > Crassiclitellata > Lumbricidae > Allolobophora > Allolobophora icterica. Next base: position 51,017,583 of record OY744603.1, on the reverse strand, counting down.
GAACGGACTGAAACTGATGTATTCTGCACTTCGACAGACCTGCAATCATGGAATTTTAATAGTCTCACGTCCAAAAATGTAATTAGCTCTCTCTCTCCTATAGTTGTGCGCGGTCATTTTGACAATGTCTGTGTCTGTCTGTTTTGTGTACATCCCTCTGTGGGTGGGACTCTCACACATGCGTTAGAGGCACGCTGTGCAGAATTAACTGCTGCTATTTGAGTTTCCATGCTGGCTTTTATTTTAAGCTAAACGCAATAAATTTCGCTTTAAATGAAACAAGATTTCAAAATAACATAAATAAATAATTACAATACGTGTTTGTTTCCATTACATGTCCGTGAGGCCAACGATTTATCAAATATTTGCGATACATTTCCATAAAAATAAACAGATCACTGAATGGAAGACGACATGATGTCAGAGAACAAACCTGAAGTCAGGTTGAGCGTGCACAACCATGTTCATGACGCTGGAACTGACGATGGATCGATTCTTCAATCGATTTCTCCGGATCAGCATTTCAAAGAACAGATGAGATCATCGAAGTTCGAAGAGTCTTCGATTAAATCAGTCGAGAACATCGAGAACAACAACAGTCTGTTACCGATTGAGGGTGAACTTATCAATGAAAGATCAGCCTCCTCACCTACACAGAAGGCTACCTGGTTGGAGGAGAGTGGACGACCTGGTGACGATAGCAAAGTTCAGCCGACACGATCCATTACTGCCAAAGAAACCAGCAAACAGAAGGACTGTGAGCACACGCACTTCGGAGTCTCAGAGACGACGACTGCTCACCTGGATCATGTGCCGTTTATGGTTGGCAGCGAGGAAGTTGATGATCCAAAAGAAGCTGATGATCCAAAAGAGGGGGGTAAGCGAGTCGTCGATTCTTTGCTGACTGATGTTCTTGACAGTCGAGGCCAGTCAACGTCTGCAGTCGCCAGTTTCCTTACATCGGACATCGACAATTCTAACAGTTTTCTTCGTCCGGTCGAGACTCACTTCGTTGTTGTTGCCATTGATTTTGGAACAGCCATGAGCGGATATGCATTCAGCTTTGTCCGAGACCCATCAAGCATCCACATGATGCGCAAGTGGGAGGGAGGAGACCCTGGCGTCATCAACCAAAAGACACCGACGACTCTGCTGCTCAGCCCAGAAGGCGATTTCCACTCATTCGGATTCACTGCCAGGGATTTCTACCACGACCTTGACAACAAGGAAGCGAAACGATGGCTCTACTTCGAAAAGTTCAAAATGGCATTGCACTACAATGCGGTGAGCCTAAAGTCAATCACATTCACGGGGTGGGGGTGGAGCTGACCTTCTGTTGCTCCGACAATGGACATCCAAGATAACCTTATAAGTAGACGTCTATTTGATAATATCTGGCTGTTCTATTGATGATGATGATGATGATGATGATGATGATGATGATGATGATGATGATGATGATGATGATGATGATGATGATGATGATGATGATGATGATGATGATGATGATGATGATGATGATGATGATAATGATGATGATGATGATGATGATGATGATGATGATGATGATGATGATGATGATGATGATGATGATGATGATGATGATGATGATGGTGTGTCAAATATCATCGCGGTATACAACTTTAGCTTGTTGCCTTACAATGGCCCACCGGCCACTTTAACCCGATTTATCCCAAAGAAACATATTAAGGCGGATCTTGATTCTGAAATCAGTGCGTACATGCTAGTGATAGGGCGGGTGTGTGTCGCATGTAAACGTATACGGACAAGGATTTTGTCAATTTCTAGCGCACGGCTGTTCAGCATGTGCACTACGTTCTAAAGTGCTGACGCCCTGTTGACAGCCGCGTGATCTTCGTAACAAAGCTTTCTATACGCCTCCGTTACTCGTTACATGTCGCGTGACTCTCCTGTCGGACATCCGTTTGACATCTGACAGTAGTTAAAATTCGTTTCTTATTTTAGAATCCTAGTTATCTGAATGCATTGAACGCAGCCTGTCTCGTTGAGATAATTTAATGACTCTAATATTATAAGCAAGCAGTTAAATTGACAGACCTATTTATCTGAATTAGCATCACGGCTCTGCGGCATCCCCATCCGCCCTAATCCTATGCCATCGCTATTCAAATCTCATCCGACCTATTTTACCCATGCTTGTCGTCAGCATCTACTTAGTTTAACCAAACTCTTACAACTTATGGGAGTCCAATGAGTTAGATGACCGACAATTCAAACAAAATGGTTTTGTTTACTTAAAAAAGACAAAAATTTGGCCTAATTATAACCTGCACATTGGAGGCCTCGCATTCTTTCGATGGTATACCCTCTCAAAAGCTCTGAAATGTATCATATTGCACTCAGAATATTATTGAGTTTTCTAACTTTAATCTAATCTTATCTGCTGCATAACAGACTGCATTGTTTAAGTTTCTAGTATATATATATATACATGTATGTATGTATGTATGTATGTATGTATGTATGTATGTATGTATGTATGTATGTATGTATGTATGTATGTATGTATGTATGTATGTATGTATGTATGTATGCATATATGCATGTATATATATATATAATTATATATATATATATAATTATATATATATATATATATATATATATATATGTTACAGGGAATTCGTAAAACCAGGGATTTTGTGAAATCCCTGAAATCAGACGACGAAAATTTGACAGATTGCCTGAAATGAAAATGACGAACATAATCGAAGTTTATTATGCAAACAAACCCTATTTTCAAAGGTTAATCATTTTGAAATGGTATTTTATTTTAAGTTCAGTTCTCAAGTTGTAAAACCAGGGAGTTTGTGAAATGTCTGAATGTTTATTATGCAAATAAGCCATATTTTAAAAGGATTAACATTTTAGATGGTATTTTACTTTAAGTTCAGTTCTTCAAAGCTACAGCAGTTTTCTGTTTTCACACGACATACTCGAATGACATCGACTGTTGCACTTGATTTATTAATTTTAAATTGATGGATTAATTTTAAAACTGACCTAACCAAAGGAAAACCAGAAATGAAATAGTGCTGACTGGGTTTTAATTCATAGCAAGGGTACTCGTCTGACCACAGTCCTAATCTCAGCCAGTCGTAGTTATTTCGGTCAACTTCTAATTGCTGCGACGGCACATCAAAGAATTATGAGGAAATAGATATTCAAAGTTCACTGGCCGCAAGACAAATAGGTGCAAATTTTTAAAGGAAAGGTGAAGTTATCGAGCGGTAGGCCTACTGTTAATTAATTTGTGAGGTATCAATAACTTCAATTATCCTGCAACTTCAAAGTTCGCTGGACGCTGAAAGACAAATAGGTGCAAATTTTTCAAAGGGAAAGTGAAATTGTCTAGCCGGATTAACACCGGATTGTTAATCTGGCTTGACAACTTCACTTTCTCATGAAAAATTAATCTGTCAATTAATAATTAATAAGTCAAGTGTAACAATCGATGTCAATCTAGTATGTCGTGTGAAAACAAAAAACTGCTTTTGAGAACTGAACTTAAAATATATGGTCAAATGCTAATCCTTTAAAAATAAGGTGTGTGACTGTGTGTGCATAATAAACTTTCAGACATTTTACAAAATCCCTGGTTTTACAACTTGAGAACTGAACTTTAAATAAAATACCACCTAAAAATGATAAACCTTTGAAAATAGGGTTTGTTTGCATAATAAATTTCGATTATGTTCGTCATTTTCATTTCCGACAATCTGTCAAATTTTCGTCGCCTGATTTCAGGGATTTTACAAAATCCCTGGTTTTTTCAGGGATTTTGTAAAGTGCCTGAGTGAATCAGGGATTTTACAAATTGCCTAAAAATTTCAGGCATTTTACAAAATCCCTGGTTTTGCGAATTGCCTGTAACATATATATAAGTTAAGTCGATGTGCCTGCGAAAATGCGAATTAGCCGGATCAGGTAGGATACTCGGATATAAACAGGCAATCCGGATAGACAAAGTATCAACAAGTATGCAGAAGGGGTTCGATGTTGTGGTCTAAAGGCTTAGCGATGCTGCTCCTTCGCTTTGAGCACTGCTTTGAAAAAATGTAAAAACGACGAGATAATCAAAACTAAGGAGAATGAACGAGCATAAAATAAACTTTGAACTTTTAATAGAAACTGAACAAGGAGACGACGATAACTGCGAGCAACGGCAAGTGCTATCCGGCGATCAAGGTTTTCAGTCAGGCACTGAGGTACTTCAGGGACCATGCCCTTCAGGAGCTCAGTGACCAGTCATCGACGGAAATCCTCAATGAGGACATTCGCTGGGTCATCACGGTTCCCGCCATCTGGAAAGCCCCGGCCAAACAATTCATGAGACAAGCTGCCTACGAGGTATACATTATATTCAGCACAACAGGCGCTCTTCGTCTAATATGAATACACAGTTTCCTTACAACCAACTGAATTTATCTACTGCTAAGATTAATGCTAAAATTCCTAGTTTAATCATTCAATCATTTGTTTGTGTATTCATTCTTCATTCCTAGGTATAGTATTTTCTCAGTTAAAAACAAGTCACAGAGTTCAAGATTAATATGATCGCCACTCCGGACGGCATTGTCGATTGTTTTAGTGAAAGCGATTATAATTGGTAGGCTATATGTAAGGAACGTACGGTACCTAAAAGCCAACTGCAATGTGATTTCGTAACAAGCGTCTTTAAGGCTACTTAGAATGGCTAAGTAAAACTTAACATACCGGACCGGTAGTGGCAATTTAGATGAGAAGTACGCCCAGCTTTCTTGAAACATAGTCTACAGAACAAGCACAGTTGAACAGCATAGAAACCTATAGTAACGTGTTATTCCCGTGAAAGCGTGGAAATCTTACAGTGCAACATCTCAAGTAATTAAGGTTATAATACATAATAATCGTAATCGTAATCGTAATCTCCAAACTTCTAAAGCGCCACTCGAAGGCCAAGCGCAGGGCACCAGCCTATTCACGAGCGCTACGTCAGATCAGAGGGGTTTCCAGAGAGTTGTCCAAAAGAGGTCCGAGTTTGGTTTCCAGAAGGCCAAACCAAATCAGAGGGGGTTTTCCGAGAGTAGTCCAAAAGAGGTCCAAGTCCGATTACCAGGGTACCAGATCAGGAGAGGCAGAGCAGCTGTCAAGGCGGGTGTCGTTTACGGCGAGAATAATTGGAAGGTAGAGTATCAGATGAGTCAGGGTAGGAGTATTTGAAAAAGTGAGACCAGTTTTGAGTGGAAAGCCCGGGGTGATAGATAGAGGAACACGAGGATGAAGGACGGGTTCCAATGATGATGGAGGCACTGAGAAACTGCGGAATTCAGAGGGGAGATCACTCCAGAGGCGTGGTGTTGGAATGGATATGGCACGGTTGGAGAACTTGAGGTGAGTAGTGACTGGGGGTCGAGAAAGACTGACATAGGACGATGATCGGGTGGAGCGGGTTGTCTGAATGGTGAAGAGATCACGAATTACTTGGGCTGGGAATACTGTTACTTTGTAGTGGATTCGCTCTGGGATTTTTAACGAATGGAGTGATTTGAGGATGGGAGTGATATGATGATGTTTGGGCGTTCTAGTGACAGTTCTGGCTAGTGAGTTTTGGATAAGCTGTAGACGCTTGATTTGAGTGGATTCAAGGTTGAGGAAAAGAGAATTGTAGTAATCAAGCTTCGAATGAACAATGGAGGTAGCAATGGTGGAGGCAGTTTTAAGGTCGAGCATGGGTCGTATGCGTCGGAGGTCACGAATGTCACGAATGTGCTTAAAGCAGGAGCGCGATAGGTTGGAGATGTGGTTAGAGAAGGAGAGGTGTGGATCAAAAATAACAGCAAGATTGCGAACAGGGAAGTCAGAGGTGAAGGTGAGAGACGATGAGTTAGTCGAAAGGTTTATGGAAGGATCAAGGATTTTCTTGATTTGATCAGGAAGGCCTAGGATGATCAATTCAGTTTTCGAAGGGTTAAGGCAGAGGAGATTGGATGACATCCACTGTGAAATAAGGTTAACCACGTTGAGCAGTTGTGTGATGGCGGTGGAAAAAGAGCCTGGGGAGAAGGATATGAAGAGTTGGGTGTCATCTGCATAGAGATGGTGGTCGACAGAGGAGGATTTTATGAGATGACTTAAAGGAGTGGTATAAAGGAAGTAGTGGACCCAGGAGGGACACTACAGGAAAGAGGAAGGGGTTGCGAGCAGTGGTTGGAGGCTTTAACAGAGAAGGATCGGGAAGACAAATAGGACTGGAACCAGAGTAGAGCAGTGCCAGAGACGCCAAACCAAGAAGATAGTCGTTTAAGAAGGAGGCTGTGATCAATGGTGTCAAATGCGGCGGAGATGTCGAGAAGACAGAGGCAGGAGACTTGCTGATGGCTGACGTCAGAGACCAGTTTATTGTACAGAGAGGCAAGTAAAGTTTTTGGTGGGGGTTAAGAAGTGAATTCGAAGAGAGGTAGTCATTTAGCCGAGAAAGGACAATTCGTTCAGTTAATTTTGAAAGAAAGGAAAGATTGGAGATAGGGCGGTAGTTGGATAGGTTTCAGGGGATTTTTTAAGAAATTTTCACTGGTGGGGAATTTTGAAAAAGGGCATATTGCGCGCGTAATTTTAAGTCAAAAAGCACTGAATCAGATAAACCTTTCTGAGCTGTGGGCCACAGGAATAATTACTAATAATTTATTTATTAGAATATTTTATATTATTTTATTTTTTATTTAATGTCATAATTTAATTTAATATGAATTTAATATTTATTATTGTTATATAATTGTTATAATAAACCAGAAACATTTAGTACAGCCATTTTCTGTTTTAACAAGTACCTTTACCTGGATACGGTGCAACTTGAGTTGGTGGAAGGCCATCCATTGATCTGCCTTTCTGTTAGAACAGCTCTTCCGTGCCTCATTCACTTCTCCTCACTGCTCGCACGGTCATACAGGAGAAATACAAAACGCTCCAGTACATCGAGCTGATCATCAACAGAGTTGGGAGCTGCTGCTAAGGTGCAGAAGAATATCTTCCAAATGTCCCGCACAGTCCTTTTCCACGGCCAGCAAAGAATGATACTGTGTCACATCCGCTAAATGCGTGTAGGAAGGGCAAGGCTACGCACTTCTCTGGGCCAAGGGCACGTGCCATCTGATGGGTTGGTAGTTACCTCGAGCTTTGCCTGAGGAAAAGCCAAACCATAGTTCGTCAACGCTGAGCTGCTGAATGCTGCTATGGCTAACACCAACAAGCAGCATCCTAACAATGACTGCTTCATCCAGGATAACTCAATCAACAGTATGTACATTCAGTGAAATGCCTGGCTGGATAGCTGGGATGGCGTCATCTGTGGAAGTGGGAACCACCTCTTTAGGAGCTCACAATGTCTGATTTGGTTCCTAGCCGCAAGTTGCCCATATTCGAAAGTGATGGCGAGTGTTAGCCGTGCAAGCAGTGAGGAGAAGGTGAATGAGGCACGGAAGGAGCTGTTCTAACAGAAAGGCAGATCAATGGATGGCCTTCCACCAACTCAAGTTGCACTTGTGGAACACACCAAGAGCGCTGCCAACCAGGCAGGTCATGTCTGGGCACAGATGTTCCCAGCTGTTACAAAGCTACCATGTCCTGGTGAAAGGGGGTGACTGCAAAACGATCGAAGGAGGCTGGGAAGTGAAGTGGACAACACATGCCAAAGCTTTTCGATAGAACTGCTCAGATGTGGCTGTGAGAAGGACTGTAGAGCATAGCGCAAATGTGTGAGAGCTGCTCGACAGTGTGCTGGTCTCTGTCTGTGTACAGGCCTATGTGACCGTGAATGACGTGAACAATGCTATATAACTTATTTGTGGTCGGCCATTTTGGAAAATAGCTGCCAGCGAGGCCAGACGGCAAATCTGCGATGGCCCTATAGCTACAAAATTCCCTTAGGACATGTTCATACAATATACCACAATTCATGCTTCTATCAGTTAATGAGCAATTGGTTCATATATTGCACCGAACTGCCCCTTTCAGGTCGCCTTAACTTCAAGATGGCTACCACAATTAGCTTTTCTATTATAGGTAAGTGATTGCAATTAGTTCCATTGGAAACCTTGCCCCTAAATATGTATGTTTAGACACCAAGATTACGATTCTAAGTGAACTAGAGGCTGAGAAATTGAGAATCCTCTATTTTCGGTCGGCCATCTTGGAAAATGGCTGCCAATGAGGCCAGAAGGCAAATCTGCGGTGGCCCTATAGCTAAAATGTTTCTTCATCGTATGTTGTTACCGTGTGCCAAATTTCATGCTTCCAGCATCAAGTGAGCAATTTTTACACCAAGCTGACTGACTAATTGGCAGTTTTGTAAGGTGGGGATATGACGTCATGCTAAAACGTCCGCTAGGGGGCGTAAACCATTAAAGAAAAATTGGCAACAGCATTTTTCTGCTTCAGAACTATCATATCTTTAATTTAAACATCATTGCCAAGATTCTACCCAACATTTTTCTTTCCCCTCTTTTTGTGACATTAGCCGACAGACTAAAAGAGCAGACTATATAAATTATGGTTACCAAAGAAATATAAGTTTCAAAGATTTCACGTCTACCGTGGCAGACTCTTTGTGACCAAAGAAATATAAATAATAAAGATTTCACGTCTGCTGTGGCAGACTATTGGTGACCAAAGAAATATAAATTATAAAGATTTCACGTCTGCTGTGGTTTGCATGTACAGTAGGCCTATATCATATGCAGAAGGTCACACAAATGACAAAAAATAATTATTTGGGACTAAAAAGGGCAAAATTCACTGGTGGGGAAAAGGGCAAGGACTGGTGGGGAATTTGGGAGGGCTGGTGGGGAAATTCCCCACCAGTCAACATGCTAAAAAATGCCCTGATAGGTTTTCCTTGTCAAGGTTTGCTTTTTTTAGAAGGGGAGTGACTAGAGAATGCTTAAAGGCCATAGGATAATTGCCGGTAGAGAGTGAGAGATTGATAATTTTGGTGATTACAGGAACCAGGACAGAGGCACAGTGCTTTAGAAGAGAAGTGAGGATAAGATCAAGTTCGAATTGCTTGTTTGGGAGAGAGTTTAGGAGGATTGACACTTCTGCTTCAGAGACAGGAGAGAGAATTGGGAGCGATGACTGAGAGGTAGGAGGAGTAGGGTTGAGAGAAGGAGGTGAATCAGTGCTGGATGAGGCAAGGGGTAAGTGTGTCTAGAAGAGATTGTAATGTAAAGCGAATGGGTGAGATTTTGTCTGAAAAAAATGAACAGAAGGTATCAGCAACAGAGGAGGAGGGAATGGAGTGGGGAGGGAGATTTGCGATGAAGGAGGGTGTTGACAGCTTTCCAGAGATGTTTAGGTTTGAGGCGCTGGAATGGATAAGTGAAGAAAAGTATTTCTTTTTGGCTGCAGCGATGAGTTTGTGGTATTTGTTGGTAGCTGATTTCAAGGTACTGAGGGCTTTAGATCTAGCTGCAGGGTCGAAAGTGTGCTGGTAAATGTGCTCAAGGCGCCTGCGGAAAGTTTTAAAGGCTTGGAGGTAGGAAGTAAACCAAGGGTTGCTGGCGTGTGAACTCTGTTTGGTGATGAGTGGGGCATGAATGTCAAGGAGGTTGGAAAGTGTGGTATTGTAGCAAGAGAGCAGGTCATCAAGGGAAGAGGGAGGATTTAGAACCAGTTGTGAATCAAGAATATCATGGATGAATGCTTGACGGTCTATGGATCCGGTGAGACGGAAAGAATGAGTCGAGGGAGGAGGGCGAGCGAAAGGCTTGATTTCAAGGTCAGCGATGATGAGATCAGTAATGTTGAGAACAGAGTGTTATAGTTTGGGAGATAAGAGGGAAGCGTCGGAGGTGATGAGGAGATCAAGGGTGTGATTCTTGACATGGGTCTGGAAGTGAACATGTTGGGTGAGATTGACGGAGGACAGGAGGTTAAGGAAATCCGATGGATTGTCAACATGAATGTTGAAATCACCGGTTAGTAAGAACTCGTTGGGAGTAGTGGCAGCAAGAGAGAGGAGAGAGCCAAATTCATTAAGGAAGATAGAGGGTTTGAAGGGAAATACCACAAATTCATGGCTGACGAGGTGGAAAGGCGATAGATATTGAAAACTGTGAGTAGGTCGGAAGCAAGTCGAAGAGTTGTGGAGGAGCATTCGAAAGAGCGGAAGGTATGGCGAGAGGAATTTAGGACGACAGCTGGTTCACGGACCAAGAAGGTAGTGCCGCCACCAGAAATGTTTGCAGATTTTGAGGAGGAGGGGATGCGAGGAAAGCTTAGCAGAGAGTAACCACGAGCAGTGCAATCAGAGAGATGAGGGCCAGAGGACGAAGTAGAGATCCGTTTTTCTTGAAGGGCAATGAGATCAGGAGGACGGCAACAGGTGACAAGATCATTTAGGGCGATGGAGTTTTGGGGTTGAGGAAAGACCGAATATTGACGGAATAAAATAGAAATTTCTTGTTGGGAGACCTGGATTTATGAAGTGAAGAATGTTTGCTGGGAACAGGATTTGTTTTGATGTCAACGGAAAGCAGAAGAGTGAGCAAGATTTGTCGGGAGTTTATGGCAGAAGGATGAGCTATGGGACGGCGAGTGAAGCGGAAGGAATGGTGTTGAAATGAGAATACTGTACAGTGCGGTTGGTAGTGCAGAATTGGAGCACGAGAGGTGTTTAGGTCCGATGGGATTTAATAATAATAATAATAATAATACTTTATCCTACACGAACAAATCCACACAAAGTCGAAACAAATCAAACTGAGTGTAATATACTGCACGGAATTTGGCTGCAAGGATTTTTTAATAAATAGGTGAAACCCTCATATTTCTGTCTATAAATATAGGTTTAAATGCTGCAATTTTAATAGAAATGTAGGGCTTTCATGGCTACGTTTGAGAGACCGCGATTTATACTTTACCACAATAATACATTAAAAAGTATTAACTGAGCAATAATTAAATTGAAAAAAAAGCATTTAGAATGTGAAACTCTACATAAGAACCTAAAGATTCATAGTTAATATGACAGCGAATATAAATAGACCCATTTTATGTCTATACTAGTCTTGTCTTCTGAGCTGGGCTATGTGTGGGTTCTCAGGCCCGATCAAATTTCTTCAGGAAAGTATGAAAAGACGTAACTCCAGGTGCGATTTTTCAGATACACAATCGACAAATTACCATTGTGTAAGTAAGTAAATAGGTAGATAAACAGCGAGACTATATCCATTATTGTTGCTCTATAGTTGAGCCTCAAAAGAAGACAGGGCTTAATTTGATGCAAGGATTGCATCTAGTCATGTATGTATGTGTATGCACAGTATGTAGCCTATGACATGTAGGCCTATATATCTGAACACTTTTAAGAACCTCAAAAGATAGATGAGGTTTTTTTATCGAATGATGGACTGACTTTCAGGCAGGCATCGCTTCACCCAATCATCCGGATCAGCTGCTGATTGCTCTGGAACCGGAAGCTGCCTCAATCTACGTACGCAGACTGAAAGTCTACCAGCTCCTCTCATCAGATTCTTCGTCTCCCGTTGGCGGAGGAGGCGACGGCGGATCAGTCCACCTGTCGCCGTCAAAGTTCGGCGATACCTCTCCCTTCTCCCTTTCCCCAAATCCGTCATCTCTGGCCACGGACAGTCCACGGTTCGATGATCTTCAAATTTCACCAGGTAGGTTATCATGGTTATGCTTGTTTCCGAGGGTGAATCGAATTCTTCTTATCAATGATCACTTCTTCCTAACAGTCGATCGTGTTTCATAGGGACATAATAGTGGTTCTACCAGCATCCCAAATTTGAGAAACGTGAATATAAACACTGTATAAGCAGATAAGAAATGCACAGGAAAATTTGTATAGCAAGAACTTTATAGGATGATGGCATGGGCGACAACTTGATTACGAGAATATGGATAAAGTAGAATCAAAAGTAGCAGAACCAAGACTTCATAAACAGCTTATAGAGTTTAGATTCACGTTTATCAAATTTAGGACACTGACAGAATCGGTACATGTCCAGAGAAAACACGAATGTTAGGAACAAGTGATCAGGGATAAGAAGAATTCGATTTATTTCAGTCCGTTGATTGTCCTTCCTCGAAGTTTAGGGATCTATTTATTATTCTCGTGTTGTTGATCACCTGCCGGGCGACTTACACTCGAACCATTCAGCATATATGACTATTTTAAGCAGGGCTGAAACGCAGCTAGGCGCTGAAAGAAATCGAGTCAAACAGAAGGAACAAATCTAGTCTAGCAGAGGGAAACAGTTACGGTACCGTACTGCAAAGTGTGTCAGTTAGGAACAGCCGAGTTAACGACCACGAAAGGATGACACGCGTATATAAAGAAACCTTGAGCGGTATATATATATATATATATATATATATATATATATATATATATATATATATATATATATATATATATATATAGGGTCTAGGCCTATCGACAGACCCTGATTCAGTAGGTTCCACGAGTATTTCCGAGCCTACGCCTCGTCCATTCCAATCCAGCCCTCATTTTAATGTCATTATTCAAATCCAGCTCTTCAATTTAAACCATCTCTTTACTTATTCCGATCTAGCACTACAATTTAAACCTGTTGACTCATTATTTATATCCAGGTCTTTCTTAATTATAAGCCTATTCCTATCGAGTTCTTGGCTCATTATTACGATGCAGATCTTCACAAATTGCTATCCAAAGCTTCACTCATTATTCCGTTCGAAACCTTCACTAATTATTCGGGTGTACTCATGAATCATTATCCCAATTTCACTCTTCAGTCTTCACTCATTTACAAACAGACTGGCTCACTATTCCGATCTGGCTATTCACTGCAATCCAGCTATTGGCTCATTATTTCAATTAAGCAATTGGGAATCTTAGCTCATTATTTCGCTCTACGTCTCATTTCAATCTAGCTCTTGATTCACTGTTCCGATCGAGGCCTTGGTTCACTTTTCAGAAGCAGCTCTTGGTTAATTCATCGATGAACACTTATACTGGCGCTTAGCTATATCTGCTTATTTTGTTTAGAAAATAAAGACAGTTAGCAGGACTGGTAATTGGATAAGCTTTACATGTCAAGTGATGGTTTCTCGAGTAGAGATGTAGGCCTAGTCATAACAAGACAGTCGTTGAGGAAAATATAAAAATTACCAGTGGAAACATGAAAGCAGCTGCCTTCTGAAGAGAAAACGCTGCTGTCGATCAATAAGTCTTTAAATACTTCAATAGGGGCCTAGATTATTATAATTTTACGGTATTGTTTAATTGTTAATTATAACGATCATATAGTTACAGTATATATATATATATATATATATATATATATATATATATATATATATATATATATATATATATATATATATATATATATATGTTTGCCAATCTATCTGCGATTTCTTTCCTACAGAAAGTCGAACTGAAGTCCTGCAGATGAACCTAAGACTCTTCGATTCTCTTCCTCGCCAGAGAACAGTTGGCCTTGAGATCAACGACGAAGGTCCGTCTATTACACCAAACATCTGACGAATTGTCTGCTTTTTCATTATCGCATAATAGAGATCAGATTCATTCGCGCTTATAGTCGAATCTGCGCTGTGTTATATTTGTGTTTGCGTGTATGCGTGTGCGTGCGTGTGTGCATGTACGTACGTGTGTAGGCCTACATACAAACGAACGAACGAATACTTAATGTAGCGCCTTTTGAGTACCACACAAAAGCGCTGTATGAGTTAGTCTAGACGGTGTTAAAGTGATGAGAAAGAAACGCTTCGCCAGTAGGCAGACAGCTAATTAGATGGGATGGCTATGATCACTATAGATGAAAGCAAGAAAAGTGATGTCGTGCTGAGTGTCAAAATAAGTGTTGCGAAATGCGATTGCGTTGAAGCGTTGGATGGCAGCAGATAAGCGATATTATTATTATTATTATTTTATTATTATTATTATTATTATTATTATTATTATTATTATTATTATTATTATTATTATTATTATTATTATTATTATTATTATTATTATTATTTTATTATTATTATTATTATTATTATTATTATTATTATTATTATTATTATTATTATTATTATTATTATTATTATTATTATTATTATTATTATTATTATTATTATTATTATTATTATTATTATTATTATTATTATTAACACACACACACGCACACACACGCATACGCAAAAACACAAATATACCACAGCGCAAATTATTATTATTATTTTTTATTTTTTTTTATTTTTATTTTTTTACCCGAGGTAGCATTAATCTCTCAGGCTGTCAAAACTATGTCCGGAGAAAGATAGATGGTTTTCTGGAACGGCTTATCCCTCAGCAAGATCCGATTGCACAAAAGAGCCACGAAAAGCGGCTGCATTGAAGCGCTGAATAGTCACTGACAAGCGCTGAAAAAGATAACTGGTCTCCCTCGGATCTCCGGCAGTTAGGGTAATGCGGTGCCCCAGTTCCTTGATGAATTCGAGTCCGGTGGTGTTGATGGGGCCCATGGTTTCAAATGCGACTGGCACGAACTGATGGGTCGCCAGCAGCTGATTGTATTTTGCGAGCTTGCGAGTAGCCGCCTGCTCCGCAGCTGCATCCGCCGTTGAGAGTAGGTATGACGGTGCTACCGTGTCCGTCACGGTGACGTCCCAAACCAGGCTACGCCCGCCGCGCCATGGGATGAGCGTGAGGCCATCCGGTCGTTTTCCGTCCGATCTCAGCATTCCAGGCGGTTCCTTGATGTTAGGGGGGCCAGCGCGAGAGAGACCACGGCTGATTTGGTCATTCAGGGTCGCGTGTCTGGCGATCCTGCCAGGGCCGAGCCCACAGGACAGCCCGTGTGATCCGTCCGATGTCACCATCGCTCCACATGGGCAGATATGTGGTTCGCAAACCGTCGCTCCCAGAGGCAGGCCAACCGCGATTCTAATAGTCTCATCGTCCAGCCGTAGGCCACATGATGACAGTGGCAAGGCAAGCAGCCAGTCGCCGGAGTGAGCCGTTGCGACCGCCCCAAGGCGGGCCCTGTGGTATGCGTCGCCGCAACTGGAGTGAAGTGACATTGCCTATTATTATTATTATTATTATTATTATTATTATTATTATTATTATTATTATTATTATTATTATTATTATTATTATTATTATTATTATTATTATTATTATTATTATTATTATTATTATTATTATTATTATTATTATTAACACACACACGCACACACACGCATGCACGCAAACACAAATATAACACAGCGCAAATTATTATTATTATTATTATTATTATTATTATTATTATTATTATTATTATTATTATTATTATTATTATTATTATTACTTGCTGTGCCGCTGTTGTCTTTCCCAATTCCTCTCCAGTTTGCACAAACAGCTGTGCGCATGGCGTATGAAAGATTTCGAACTCTCAAATTGTTCCGCAGCAGAATTAGAACAATTTTGCAATGACTGTCTCAAGAAAGTCAACCTTCATTTCGAAGTCTTATCCATAGCTGTCCCTATAGCCTCAATGGTGCGTCCAGCAAGTTCATCTTCCCGAAAATCACATTTTAACCTGTGGAAAGCCAGATCATTTATGACAGGCAATCTCGCATTTGGTCGATTTAGTTGTATTTACGTTTGATTCATATATTTTCATGTATAAAACCCTGTACCCTTGGCCCTATAACTGTCTCCCATAGTCTAGTTTATCTAGTTTGTCTAAGTTGCGTATTGTGTCAACTCATTGTATGAATAAACGAATTTGAATTGAATTGAATTGAATTGAATTCTGATTCCTGTCCTGTCTTACTGTACGAGTCTCTTGATGGAGCCACGATACAGCGTTGTCATGGGCTCTCATGCATTCTGTGCAGCTGCCCACAGGCCCCACAACTTCCACAAGGATTGGAACTGACTACCAATGTTTGGCGAACTTTGGCCGATGCTCGAACTATGTCTCTTCTTTAGGGAAACGCCTCAAAACTCAACCAATTTCGCGTTGGCTTTCCTAAATCTGATTAGGCATATGTAACTGCTCCCTGCGCGTGTTAAAACATTTGTACTAATAATAACGACAACAACAAGTAAATAAAGGGTGCTTACGAAACTAGCCTACCCCCGCACATACGCAGAGCCCAACCGAGGGATTCCCAATTTCCCACCCACGGCCACAATTGACCGTTGACAGCAGCGTGTTCAGAGTCTATGATGCACTGATACAGCCTTACGTCGAGGATAAAGAACGATACGATCGGGAAGTTCTCTGTACATGATGACCCCGTGTGCTATGCCGAGCAGTCCCTCGATAGGGGACATCTGGGGAAGGGAATAGATGTATGATAACAGTATTGCTCCAGAAACATAAGATCTTGAAAGACGCGGTTCGATACCCATAAGCTTCCTATAGGTCGACTCAGCCTTCCAGTCCCTAGGGAGCATCTGCAAATAACAGGCTGCCAAGACATGTGTTCTATAAGATCTTGATAATTGTACTGTGATAATATATTTCAATGTTACTAACTGTGGTTTGTCAACGAGCTTGTCAATAAACACGAATATATATATATATATATATATATATATATATATATATATCCTGAGCCCCAAATCTGTTGCGTGGCATTTGCTACCAGCTGGTCGTTTGATTGCAAGACCTTTCCGTGGTCGACTCTCTAGCCTTCCCACAGACGACCATGAACACGATCACCGCCACGACGACGACCATCACCACCACCACCACCACCACCACCACCACCACCACCACCACCACCACCACCACCACCACCACCACCACCACCACCACCACCACCACCACCACCACCACCACCACCACCACCACCACCACCACCACCACCACCAACAACAACAACAACAACAACAACAACAACAACAACAACATCAACAACAGCAACAACAACAACAAAAACTACAGCAGCAACAACGCATCCGCTTTCATTGTTCCTGAGTTCACAGGAATATAACGCTTTTTGTGACGAATTGTCAGGTACACGTTACATGGTGGTTGACTGCGGAGGAGGTACTGTCGACATAACCGTTCATGAAATGGAAGGCAAACATGGATACCTGCATGAACTCTACAAAGCAACTGGTGGTCCATTCGGATCAGTCGGTAAGGTTCTGATTCTAAATAAAACGACTGCTTTTTATTTGGTGCTCAAGCAAATAGCAATAGACTTATTCGATACGAAAGCAGGATTGCATACGGTCATTTTAAACTTTCTGTAAAAAATTATGTAATTTTTTGTAGGCCAATCCATTATTAACATATAATGTAAAATCTATACCTTTAGCTGATTTTTGCGTTTAATAACGCGAATTGTAGAGAAGCTTGTGTACTACAAAACAGCTATTTGATTTTTTAAATTTGAAAATAAATATTTATTTTCGGCAGGAAACAAAATATTACTTTTGTCTACTAATTCAAATTGTTGCGAGCATAGTTCGAGAATTCGCATTTTACGAATTTTAAGAATTTTTAAAATTCACGAATTTTAGCGAATTTTAAAACTGCGGTTTTAAAATTCGTTAAAATTCGTGAAATATTAAAATAATAGAATTCTTTGCCATGGCAACAAATTTTATTATTTCTTTACTTTTAAACTTTTTAAGCAAGTAAATGTCAATGTCATAGGCAATCAATCAATCAGCCGTAAAAGATAGTTGACTAGCAACACAATAGTACTGATAATTATTCAGTTACTGTTCTACTTGGAGTCTTGAATTTCGATTTCTATCATAGTGTGACTGTGAGTGTCAGTCAGCAGAACTTAAAAACCACTAGTGCCCCAGCTCCAGTGTGACCAGTCAGTCACTAAAACAGCTTGCAACCAAACATGGTTATAATAGGTTGGCAACGTTCAAGGAGCTGCGTCTTCTACTTCATCGTCTTCTGATTCTCAGTCAGGAACAACCCACTGCTCCCACTCGACTCTGGTTTCTGTATTTTTGCCATGCAAATGCTCCCGAATTCGGGCAGAACAATCAACAAATTCCTTGCCACAAAAAACACTGTAGTTTTGGATTACACTTTCCTTCTCCTCCAAAATAACTAAATACTTCCACTCCGGTCATGTTCTTTCATCTTTAAGAAATTTGATTTTAACTAAATTAACTCGTTACGTAATAAACTTTTTGTATTAAATTTTACATTAAATTCTAAGCAGAAGCTTAACACAACAAATCACGACGTCATCACATTTGTTGTTGCTTACGCTGTTTTTGCAAAAACGTCACTGTCAAGTTAAAAAGTCCAACAATAGCCCAACGAATTTTAACGAATTTTTACGAATTTTAAAATAGACCAAAAATTCGCGAATTTTTACGAATTTTAAAACCGAAAGTCACGAATTCTCGAACTATGGTTGCGAGTGATAACTCGCTCTACAGTAAATATATTGGCACGCAAATTCTTCGTAGACAAATATTTTAAACGTTTAAGTACTTAAAAGCTCACAGAAGTTGACACCGAGAGCAAATTAAAGACCGATTACATGTCATAATTAATAATTGAATCTGCCCTCGTACTGCAAACGAAGAAGTGACTCAATGAAGACTTAAGAGACAAGACTCGACAGCACGCAGATCTATAAGAAGTTCTTACAAGTCACTTTGAAGTGACGTTGTAGACACATTTAAATTTTTCAAAGACACTGATCGTGTAGACCCAGTCAAGTACCACTCTGAGTTCAGAGGTCATCAGCTGAAGCTTCATAAGTAACAACGTATTCTAGACGAGAGAGAGTATGATTTTGCCAGCGAAGTTAATGTGGGCACTGGGAACGGTTGGTGGCTCTCTAGTTACACTTGGTAGTGAGGTGACATAGCGCTGTATTTCAAGGTTAACGTTACATGGCGGATAAAAGCTCGAAATTTGGCATGATGATCCGTCAGGGTCTGCTGATTAATGTTAGCCTAGGAGCCCTCTGAAATTGCTAAACATTTTTATGTAAAACACAGAAATTCAAAATGGCCGACATTTGTGACGAAATATAACGTGTGCCACGTATTAATAGAATGGCCGAGCCTAAAAAATATTGATACAATAGGTTTCTCATTAATTTTGAATTAGTAACCATTTAGCATGCTTATTAACATAGCAAAATTCCACTCTATTCTGACCATTTAAAAAGGGTAATTTTCAAGATGGCGTATAAGATGGCTGCCGGGAGCTAAAATTGTGTATAATAATTACTATAATTCAAACACTATTCAACCTAAAAAGGTGGTTTTGGTGTATTTTATTGCTCAGCGTTCAGTTGAAAGCTCAGAGTTCAGTTGAAATATCTTTAATCACTTATTATATCATTTCAAGATGGCGTCCAAGATGGCTGCCGAGAGCTAAAATTGTCTATATCTCGAGCACTATTCAACCTAGAAAGGTTGGTTTGGATGTCTAACCGTAGGTTTTATTGCTCAGCGTTCAGTTGAAGTAACACAAATCTAATGGTCATACAGCTTACAGTTACATAGCTTACACATTCAATTAGTCACTACTCATCGTCATCGTCCGACTCCTCCGGAAGAAACTTGTTATGTGAATTTTCACATTTTTGAACTTGGCACGGTTCACAGACAGAGGTACATGGCAGTCCATTTGTTCTACAAGAGCAGAGGAGTGTCTTGCAGGAATTGAAGCAGTTGCAATGAATGACCTTCAAGAGAATGCTTGAATCGGTTCATCTCAGTTATGTTCATCGTTGACATAACTGAGATGAACCGATTATCATGAAGGTTGCAACTCCAGTTCATGGCATCCTTACCCTCTACTTTTTCCATCCATATAATGATCTGGTAGTACACTCTGCGATAATAAAATTTCGTAGCAGATTCGGTTGGAGGAAGATGTGCGATTTACATAATGGGATGGTGGCTTGTGTAAGCAGCCTTAGCCAAAATGTCCAATTGAGCTTCATGTATATGCTCTATAATGGCAAATTAGTTGGGATATATAGGTAGCCCAAATGGGCTCCATGACATTATAGAAGCGACCACCAAGTGGATCCTAAGCGGGCCTCCATCGTGTTTGCCTATAATATTATTCATTCATTCATTCATTCATTCATTTGAGCATTTATATAGCGCCCCTTCAAGGGGGCTACTCAGAGGCGCTCATGGGTTTGTTTTAGCCAAATTTCGACAGCTCATTATGGTATGCCGGTGTGGATCCAACTGAGGCAGCTCTCTGGTATGCCTGAATGGACTAAATAAAGACCCCAATTGGGAAGATCCCAATTGCGAAACTGGGTCCCATATTCGGCACACGTGGCCAGAGAAAAGTGGGGTGCTCTTGTTTTGTCAATTTCACCCTCTGAGGAAGCCCTGTGATATGCCCATTGGATACATTTGGGCAGAGGTAGTCCTCCTGCAAAACTTGCCACTCCAAAAGGTGGTATTACTAAATGACTAATATTAGATAACTATAGGTCAACCCAGACGTCAAGGTTGCGACTGTAATATTGTAGGCTCTCGCAACAAAACGCCTAAAACAAATTAAGCCTAAATTGTAACTCGAAAAATTTTACAATTATTATTTTAAAGACAACCGCAGAGCACCAGTTAATCACAAGCGCTTCAGTTTATCATGAGCGCTGCAACATATTGCTGTGGCATAGGAAATTTCTAGACTCATTTCAGCACATTTTTAAGTTGTTCCAAAAAGCGCTCTAAATTATTCACATTCTATGAAAGCGTATATTTAAGAAATTTGGCATAGGCCTAGTGTAATTATTCTAGACACAATAATATAATATTATTAATTCTTACGGCGATGAAACAGTAAATTTCATTGTTGAAAACTTTGCTATTTAAGAATTCATTGTTACGGCAATACCTGACAAATGACATAGAAAACAGCAACGAGCAGACTCCAGTACTTTAAAACTTTACTGTCTGTAAAGAAAACCAGTTATAAGGTTTTGAAGGTAGGCTACTGGCTATTCATATTTACTGTTTTTGCTTGTGTCATATGAACATGCATAAGTCTCATGCCGTTAATATGAATTGTTCAGTTTTGCATCAATTTGCTGAACGACGCGATACAAAAGATAGAGAATTTAAATTGTAATGGTCTAATTAGTTGTGAATTAAGAACAGGATTTCTCAGAGCATAATCCAAAACAATTGACCTTTTAACGGCCCTCAACATAATACCTACGAAGCAAATGCTAAGTTACGTTCCCTTCTGAAGTGAAATTTACAGAAGACGAAGATTTTGGATACGACTATTCGAAACTATTCTTTTAAGGTCTCTGCATAAATAGTGCTAGACTTTATTTTGACCGTTACTATAGGTGTCGACTTGGCATTTGAGAGCTTACTTAGTGAGATCTTTGGGTCGGAGTTCATAGAATCCTTCAAGACTAAGCGTCCCGCAGGTTGGGTCGACCTAATGATTGCCTTTGAGTCAAGGAAACGAGCAGCTAATCCCTACAAAGACAACCCACTCAATATCTCCCTGCCATTCTCGTTCATCGACTACTACAAGAAAACAAAGGTACCCATTGCCGTCATTCCTTATATAATTCTCATTAATTGGTTTAGCTTTAATAGTGAATCGTCTGTAGTAAGTAACATTTGACTGGCAGATTTCAATGTTTACCAAACTGTAATATTCTGCTTTTTGATGATAGGCCGGCTGTTGTTTGTTAATGCTGCATTTTAATGCCACCAGTGACGCAGTAACTTGTAATTTCTAAAATAAATAAAGTGAAAAATCAGACACTCCGAATATTTGATAGTCTAACATATCATCAAAGTAACTGCCAGTATTTCTAACCCTTTCAGTTGTTATTCTGCTTCAGGGGTAATGTAAGATTTGAAGTGTCTGCAGTTGGTTTTTGTACTCTTAACTTATTATGTCCTGTGTCACCGTCAACGCTCGATCGTCTATAGGTCTACAGGAGGGTTTAGGTATAAGAGACTTATCATCATTAGTTGGCAACGTAGTGCAACATCAGAGTATAAGAATAAACTATATCTTCTGCAACTTGGTTTTCTTGGGCGCAGAAGAAATTTCGAGGTTGCGGTTACTAGTGCTAACGCCAACACAATACAAAAGACCAATCAAAATGCCAATGCTCTTCAAACCTTACTACTTGAGGTCTTATCTAATGTTGGAAGTTCTGTATCGCAGTTATTAAAAATACACTATAAACACCATTCATCAACCGATTTGCACTCCAGTAAAGATCCGCAACCCGGTTAAGTCCAATGTTCAATCCAGTGGGCTAGAAGGGCAGCCTAATGACGATAAGCACGCTGACAAAAACATAAAACGTCTCGAGGCGAGGACGGAATGACTCTCAGAGTCAGCTGTGCGAACTGATTATGTAAGTGTATTGCAGGACCCTGTCCCAACAGTAGAAAACCACAGTCTTGTTGTCCTCGAGACCATGGTCTTGGTCTCGAGTGCACTCGAGTTCGTTTTTAAAAGTCTTGGTCTTGGTCTTGAGACCAAAAGTCTTGGTCTTGGTCTTGAGGTTCAAGGTCTTGATCTTTGTCTTGAGGCTCAAAGTCTTGGTCTTGGTCTTCCAAGACCAAGACCAAGACTTTTGGCAATATGAACAGTCATTTAACAAAACGCAAGGATTTTAAAAATTTATCCAATAATTACTAATACAATTGCTTTAGTAGTTACACGGTGTGAGTGAGGCTTTACTGTTGTTTTTGGACGTTTATTTTGACTTCCGGTTATTTATCATGGAATGATTTGGAAACAGACTCACAATTTGTACATTTACATCCGGTACTTGAAAAGCTACTCTGTGTGCCATGGCAGTGAATTCAGCACTGTAGAACGTATTTTTCACATGGCAGAATTTTTATGAGGCCCCACGGGTCACATTTTGGTCATAAAATTCTGAGCGAATTGGTTTTTATAAAATGCAACAGGCATTTGGAATAACATTTCGCATGAAGGACTTTTGCAAATTCGAATTCGGAATTCTCTGCAGTCTGCATTTAGAGTTGTTTTGTTTGAATAAAATAAAAGATTCATGTTTTAATTAAAATAGCGAGTAGTTCGACTTGACAATTTTTTTAGTAAGCAATAGAAGTCTGGATATGGTTGTGATTTTTGGGGTATTTTTCTCGGTTTTGGTCTTGACATTCAAAGTCTTGGTCTTGGTCTTGGTCTTGAGGTTCAAGGTCTTGGTCTTGGTCTTGAGGTTCAAGGTCTTGGTCTTGGTCTTGAGGTTCAAGGTCTTGGTCTTGGTCTTGGTCTTGGTCTTGAGGTTCAAAGTCTTGGTCTTGGTCTTGAGGTTTAAGGTCTTGACAACAAGACTGGAAAACCATGATGCCAAGTACAGTATGAATTTGAGGCACAGTACGAGAAATATGAGAGAACCTGGTGAGGTAATGATATATGTCTGAGGTGTGAACATAAAATAAATCTTGAAGGTACTGCGGTTGACCTGGATTCAGTGTCTTGTTGACTACTTATCAACTTCGAATATAATTCTTTACTCCAAGGAAAATCAATTGCAATGATATAGAAACGGGGAGTAATATCAGATTTAGCAGTTTTTAATATTCTTAACCAGTGAGTTCTGAACTCTGCTACTTTGACAAATTTTCCTTTGTGACGACAAAGGAAGGCTGGACACGACTGCGTTGGCCAGCACACACTCGCGTTAGGCTGAGGTAGGCCTATCCTAGATGAGTCGTATGACCCTTTTCTATTAACTGTGGCCAGGTCTGTACATTCTCTTTTTATTTAATGGCATTCAGGTCTAACCTT
Organism: Allolobophora icterica; assembly: GCA_963556255.1. Lineage (NCBI taxonomy): Eukaryota > Metazoa > Annelida > Clitellata > Crassiclitellata > Lumbricidae > Allolobophora > Allolobophora icterica. Next base: position 50,993,779 of record OY744603.1, on the reverse strand, counting down.
AGCCGATCTACAGAGCTCAGATTGACTTGGATTAGGGGTGCGAATGGAAAGCACTGGCATTAGAGTGAACTGAACATTGCAGAGTCGTCGTATTGTCTTGAATTGTAATTGATTGCTTTGCAGGGTAATCAGATAGAGGGTGCTATCAGTAAGTACAACGATCAAGGGATCCGTTGGTCATCTCAGGGGATGCTACGATTGGCGCCTCAGGCAATGAAACGCCTCTTCCACTCCACTATAGAACGCATCAAACAAGCAATTGGCAACGTCCTAAACACTGTCAAAGGTAGATTCACATACGAAAGCCTTCTGGCAGCCACTAAGCAAACTTTCTTTATTTATTATCATATCTGTGATAGTTTAATGTATGAATATAGGTATGCAATGCATGCATGTGAAGTATGTAATTTACTATGTATAGTTAGGGTTAGCCTCCTGTACAGCTTCATTGTCTTCAGAGATGATAAAGGCGACCGCCAACAATTTTACTTAAAACTCGGTTTATTGGACAATTATTATTATTATTTTTTTTTCTCGAGGTAGATATGATCCCTCGGGTTGTCTAAAACTATATCCGGAGATGTTACTCTGGAACGGCGCATCACTCGACAATTTCTGGCCGCATGAAAGTTCCTATGAAGGCAACTGCATTGAAGCGTTGTATGGTGATTGACAACCGCTGGAATAGATAGCAAGTATTATTATTATTATTATTATTATTATTATTATTATTATTATTATTATTATTATTATTATTATTATTATTATTATTATTATTATTATTATTACGAAAATTTTTAACGCGCGCAGTCACACAAAAATGCGAATCTGGGGATTCGCGGCGCGGTTAGTCAGCCGCCAGGTGAAGAGCAATTAGACATTCATATGTTTGAAAGCCAGTGAGAAATAGTGAGTTTTGTCATTCAACCAAGACGACAGGAATTTGAAGTAACAATTCAAGTGTAGCTATTAAGAATAGAGAAAATGTAAACAAAACTTCAAGCAAAATTCAAATCGACAAATCCAGTGGACTTTGAAACCCGATCGTGTCTAAGAAGAAACAATAGAATCGGAAGATTATGAAGAGTTCGATATTGCATCTGCTCGCAGTAGTCATCTCGGAGAATCTCTTTCAGGCACAAGACGATAGAAATAATGTCTGGGTCTTTGGCTGCACGGACAAGTTGGCCGGCAATAGGATCTAAATTTAAGGTGGATGGTAGCGACACCTTCAACTTTCAAGGCAGCTACGCAGCCTTCTGGCGGTGGCATTGTCCGAGATGATACATCAGAGCCAGAAATGGCTGAAACCATTTTAAACTAACAGGAATGAGCAGACCGTGATAGGAAACTGATTGAGGCTCCAGGCAGACTGTAACAGGGCTGCAGTCTGCGCGTGCAGTGTCTGCATCGAGATAGTCATCGTTTGTATGTGTCGAAACAGTCATGAGCGTCCGGAGGGGAGGGGCAAGGGGCATTTGACCCCTGGATTTTGAAAGTTGTCATGTTTTCTGTGTTCGTTTTTCTATGTAAAAACATTATTTTGCCCCCCCCGGAAAATGTTGTCCACCCAGAAAAATTCTGCTCCCCTAGAAACATTTCTGCGGACGCCTATAGACACAGTATAGCACAGAGTAGGCAAGGTGATTTCCTGCTGCATACCAAAACCATGGACGTCCGTAGGAATTTTTAATTGGGGTGTAAAATATTTATAGGGGAAAGACGTTTTTGCATAGAATTCATGAACACAGAACACGTGACAACTGTAAAAATAAATAATGATCAAGGACGTTGCCTAAAGGATGAACTGTTTTTTCACATTGAAAATCGTGTTGGGACTTGTGTAATAATCTTACTAATCAAAAGATTTTATTTTTAAATATGCGCAAAATCCAGGGGGGGGCAAATACCCTCTTTTCCCCCTCCGAACTCCCATGGCCAAAACTGGCAATGGACTATTTCAACTGCTCTACCTACGGCCAGTGTGAGAAAAAAGACTGAGGGGTTAGACTTTGATGAGTCTGATCCATGTGGAGTTGAATATTATATCCGTATTTTGCAAACTGAGAAAGTTCACAAATGCAATAGAAAGCTTAAACTCCATGATGACATCACAAAATTTATTAGTATACAATTTGCATGGTCATAAACCTCACAATTAACCAGAGCATAACTTTATTAGTAACCCACAAAGTGAATTGTGACAGAAAATGCTATAATATAAGACTTATGCACAATATAATCACACTGGCACAACTGGGGTGTGCAATGAAGTCTTAACTGGGAGTGCTAAGAAAGACCAGGAGTTTTGAACTCCCACCACCCCGACAATTCACACCCTGGCTATGGCCATTCCGAATCCTCCATATGTAGTTGGGTTACCAGCAATAATCAGCCGGCTGTTGTGTCATTATAGATTAAACGAAGTTTCTAGGATGGATTCTAGCACGTGTTATTATTTCTTGCGGCATCAAAGGCCGTTAGCGTCTATAGGAATAATATTTGTACATTTATAATTGTAGAAGGACTATTAGCTACTGAATAAACATGCCCAGTACTCCTACGTACAGAACCTCACGACCATCGACCTACCTACCAATAGCCTACGTCTACCATACGCCTATCCCACGTCAGCATTAAAGTTAACTCCTAGTCAACTGAACGTATATAACCTGGATCCTAACCTCTGCCTAAACTATCGCCCCATCTCCAACCTCTCCTTCCTTTCTAAGACTCTTGAACGACTTGTTTCTTTGCAGCTTCTCCCTTACCTTGAACGGTCGGGTCTCCTTCCTCCCAGTCAATCAGGCTACAGGGCTCATCATTCCACTGAAACGGTCTTGCTCTCCATTCTTTCTGACATTTATTCTGCTATTGATCGATCGGAACTGCCGGGAACTCTCTCTCTGTTAGCCCTCTTTGATGTCTCTGCTGCCTTTGACATGGTAGATCATGACATCTTACTGCAGCGACTTGAAACCTCATGTGGCATACATGGCCTTCCACTTCTTTGGTTCCGGTCTTACCTCGCTGATCGTACGCAAATGGTTATCTGTGGAGACTCCAGAACCCATTGGGTCAGAGTTAAATTTGGGGTGCCACAAGGCTCTGTCTTAGGCCCTCTCCTTTACCTCATATACACGGCTGACATTTCCGCTATATTTGCTAAACACTTATCAACCGGTCATCTTTATGCAGACGACGCCCAAGCGCTCGTTCATGGCACTCCCTCTGCACAGCTTGCATTAACTGGACGCATTGATGCTCTCTCACGTGATTTACACCTTTGACTGTCTTCTAATCGTCTCTCTTTGAACCCAACTAAGACGCAGCTTATATAGTTTGGTACTCGTCAACAGTTCCTCAAACTAGACTTCCCGCTTCTTGCTGAGAAATTCCCGTCATTCACTTTTCTCTCTAGTGTCCGTGACCTTGGTGTTGTCCTTGACAGTACGCTCACCTTTTCTGAACACATTGCTAATCTTACCCGTTCTTCTTACTTTCACCTGAGACGGCTTAGAGCAATCCGACGCTCTGTCTCCTCCTCCGTTTTTACCACTATCATTCACGCCTTCATCTGCTCCAGAATTGACTACTGTAATTCTGTTTTGATTGGGCTGCCAAAGTCCGTTTTCCCCCTCCAGACTGTTTTAAATGCTGCGGCCAGATTAATAGCCCGACTTCCTCGCTGGTCTCATATTTCCTCTTTCATGTTCGATCATCTTCACTGACTTCCCCTTACTGCTCGGATTCAGCTTAAGGTTCTCACTGTAGTCCTTCGGTCCTGTACAGGCTTAGCACCCAAGTACCTCTGTGACCTTGTTCGTCTGCCAATTTCAGCTACTTCCCTCCGTCCATTGCGATCGCTTAATCGCCATGATCTTCTTGTACTATGGCCAAAACTCGAGCCTTTTCTTGCATTGGTCCTGCTCTATGGAATCAACTCCCTCCATTGACACGCGCCTCTTTATTAGCTGGTGGCCCAAGTGCCTCGTTCCGCTGTTTTAAAACCACTTTCTATTCACTGGGTGTTTCGCACTGGGAGCGCCTCTGATTAGCGAATACTGTGAGAGGCGCTTTATAAATGTTTAAATACAATACAATGCAATAGGCCTATAAGACCAAATCCGCGCCCGCACACGGCACGTACATACAACCGACTTATAACTAATATACACCAAGGTAGACAATGTGGGGCAGAGATAGATACAGAGACAAACACACAAAATGAACTGGACTGAGACAGAGTGAATTGACACGATCAGCTCAACAAACTGTCTCGGATTGGTGGTCGGTAACGAATTTGGAGACCTAAGCGTAATTAGGTTATTGTAATCAATTACGACAGGTACAATAGGATGAATTTCAGTAGCCCGAGTTTCGTTCTGTTTCTAGAAAAGCGAGATAAGGCATCCAAACACTTATGAAAATCTTCCAGTCGTCCGTAGGTGAACTGCAGGCCGAATAGGAAGCCATTTGATGCGTGGTTAGGACTGTATAGTTACAACTTCTGTCAGGCTGGTGTCTAATGCATAAGAATCAACCGATGGTCTATCAAACCAAGCGATATGGCCAAGGAAAGAAAGTTAAGAAATAAAGGTAGTCTACGGTGGATATGCCATGTGAAAAAGTTATGTAGGCCTACTATGTTGAAACGAAATGACATAAACGACTGTAGGAACGAAGAGATCCAGAAAGAGCATTCCAAAATCTAGGTCCAGTAGGCACCTAATGGAAAAACAGCGTTAAACAAGAACAGTTCTAGTCTTCGACATGGCCAAAGAAAGATGTTCAGGTTGAATGATAATAAGTCTTGGAAATATACGACCTGATGTTAAGTATTGTTGTTGGTCAGAGTTAATTGTTTCATACACTAGGAGAACCAATTTGAAACCAATCCTTTGCCGAACAGAAGCCAATGCACAGATTTAAACACAGATGTCCAGGACATGTGGGATTCGTCCACTGCTCTTCAATCCTTGAGCTGGCAGTAAATGAGGGCCTTCGTATGTTTCACTTGGGGCATGGGAACTTCAGCTTTTTAATTTTTATACTATGTTCGTAACGTAGGCCTAACTGACAGTATTGGTATATGAGCGTGCTTTTGTGTGTGTTTTAGATATCAAATACCTTTTCCTCGTCGGAGGATTCGCTGAGTCAGCGATTCTCCAGCACGAAATCCGGCACGAGTTCAGTCACATTCTGAAGATACTCATTCCTCAGGATGTCGCACTTACCATTCTCAAAGGCAAGGGTTGACGGACGGATAGGTAGAATGATTAAATTGACCGTGATTTCGGTAATATTTATCTACAATAGGCTTGTCTACAGTGGCGATGATCTTGTTTGACAGGTGGGGGGACACTTCTGAACTGATCTGGTCAAAAGAGTTTTGAACTGATCTGGTCAAAAAGAGGTCATGGTTGACTTTTTTTGGTGTTTCTTCAAAATGTGGGGGCTCCGATGTATGGTGTCCCCACTCTTAAAGGTGGGGGTCTTGTCCCCCTCGACCCCCCCCAGATCGCCGCCTATGCTTGTCTAAATAGCCTTACGCAAGTGAAAAATCGATTGGCCTCCATCTGCTTTATCGATGTTAAACCTGTAATCACATTTGTAATCGTAAGTGCACATTTATATAGGGCCTCGTGTAGAAAATCAACTTTCTCCCAAACTCACGATACAAGGTCACGACAAAAAAGAATGATCATCAACCGCTGGCGAAATAGAGGCAAAGAGAGAGGAAAGAAAGTCAGAGAAGGTTTCGTTATTACTTGTTTTAGAACAACGGAGTATTCTCCATGTTGCATTGTGACAGTACGAGATGACGGAGTGCAAGCAGTTCACTCTGTGTTGCAGAATGAAGAGATATGCGGCCAGATACAAATAACACTGAAATATGTAGTGTGGGAACCCTCTCACACCATCTGTTTGCAACTTGAAATTTTTACGAAAATTTCGAACTATATTTGTGGCTTGTGCAAATACCTTTTAGCATTCCCAAAAAGAAGAGAGTTGCAGTAGTTAAGACGACAAGAAACCATAAAGACAAACATGTACAAATTAAAGATAATCTAAGAAGACAAGAGCTGCAGTTGAACGGTTGAAATCGTCTGCCTATGTCATCGATGGCCATGTTGGTCGTTGATCGACTTCTAAGTCATTTTGACAGATTATTTCGTCTAAATGCAGAATTTCGAACATGTTGGAGTTTACTGGCGCTGGACTTCTGTACCGGTCTTATTTGTCGTTTTTTTGCCAATGATTTTCTACGTTTAAAACGTATTTTGTTCGCAAGTCTCCTTGGCCTACTTGACTGCATCAGGCCCATCCCTACTGATGTGCGACAGAGTCTGTACCATAGGTACCGTTTAAACCGCGTTTACCCGGGTGTCTTTGTCTCGGCGGAGGACGACTGACGCGGGTCATTGGAGGGACCTCGACCTTTAGTCTCTGGTAGCACTTCAATCTCCCGACCGACCGACCGACCCCAGAGGCGACGAATGCCTGCTCTGCGGACTCACTGCGCCTAGACGAATAGCCGGATGTGCATCATCTTCTACCAGTAAGGGACTGGTCAACGGCTGCAGTGTCATCGTGTGTGCGAGCGCTCTCATCTGTCGCCGCTTTACCCTATCGACGCAGTTTGACTCAGAGATTGTCGACATTTACGCCATCTGTCAGCTGTCGACGGACGGGAATCGGCCGTTGGTTGGTTCCACGTGTGTGCGTGGACCACTCACTGCAGGCGACTCACCCAGCTTATAACTCTGCATTGTTTTGCTAGCTGATGTAATGTGTTCGTAATCACAATTAACATTATATAGGATAGTGCAAAGAACGCCTCTGATTTGGTTTTTCCTTTGAGCGGCGCTACATAAATGTCCAATTGCATTACATTACAGTTGCGAGTGAGACAAAGAGAGTTTGATGCACATGAGAAGTAGAGTGCTCCTAAGAAGGTCTGCACACATCAGATCCAACCATCTGTCTGCGTGGTTGGACTCGCATTCAATGACGATGCGCAAGATAGGCTCAGGATCCCTCCATGCGTTACGGATCATCAAAGCCCAGGGTTTGGCTAGAGAGGCCTAGCAGGTCGTAGCAAGTGCAACAACAGTTGCAAGGTTGACGTACACTGCTCCAGCCTGGTGGGCCTGACCACATCAGGGACCGCGACAGGCTCGAAAGGTTTATGGCCAGAATGCGTCGTCACTCGTCAGGGATACATTCCCGATGATTCTCTGAGTTTCCAGAAGCGAGTGGTGACTGCAGAAGATGGGTTGTTTCCTGCAGTTAAATGGAGTGCAACCCATGTCTTGCGCGGTTTATTCCCACCAAAGATTGTGCGACAGTATAACCTAAGACCGCGTCAACATGACTTTTCAATTCCGGACAGATATGATAAAAGCTATATACCACGCGTTGTCTATAGAAGCTTGCAATGACGAACATGCCTTTCCTATTAGAAATGACGAATATGCCAGCCTAGTGTGGCGTATATGCCCTTTGCTGCTGCGCTTTCTTTCCCGCGCGTCCCCTCTCCCCCTTCTTTACTGCGTCCCCTCTTTCCCGCGCGTCCCCGGGACTCCCGCGCTTTCTTTCCCGCGCATCCTCGGTTCTCCCACTTTTTCTTTCCCGAGCGTCCTCGGGACTCCCGCGCATCCCCGGGACTCCCGCGCTGCGTCCCACTAGAAGTAAATACTATATAAATAGAGGGAGGTGACATGTGTAAGTGCGCAGTAGAGTTCTGAGAGAGAAGTTGAGAGTTCTTTGTCGAAATTCGTCGGCCACTCTCCTTGTGTTAAGTTATGAACGTTCAGACATTGTAAACTGACGCTAAGAAATCATCGAGGATCTCGAAAAGATAGTTTTTTTACTCAGTTCGTCTGTTGAGATTGTTTCGCCATTAATAAACTATTGAACTGTCGGCTGGTTTGCTAAGTCCTCTGATAGACCACGGAGGCCGGATCCGCGATACGGACCTAGCTGTATGCCCTAGAAGGGTGATAATCGACACTGAGGTAGATTGTCCATCAGGTTGGTGTGATAGAGGTGGGACTACGTGCTTTAAGCTGATTTGCCGTAACACTGGTACACCAGGAGTGGGGCAAACCGTCTGGTCGATTTCTGTCACACTAGCATCCCAGACAATTCTACTAATGTTTAGAATATTCTTAGTCTTTAAATCCCCTTTATTTAACCAGCCTGTACAAGGATATGGTGCGTCAGCCTTATTATCTAACAAAGAATATAATAATAATAATAATAATAATAATAATAATAATAATAATAATAATAATAATAATAATAATAATAATAATAATAATAATAATAATAATAATAATGATGATGATAATAATAATAATAATAATAATAATAATAATAATAATAATAATAATAATAATAATAATAATGATGATGATGATAATAATAATAATAATAATAATAATAATAATAATAATAATAATAATAATAATAATAATAATAATAATAATAATAATAATCTCTAAGACCTTGAGGGAATGAAGTACCTCAGGGCAAAAAAATAATAATAATAACAACTGAGCCCCGCTTCAAGGGCCAGCTAGGGCTGACCAAAGAGGCCAAGACCGCAGTAAACGGCGGGAAAACACTGTCTACGTTATGTTGCTTTGAATGTCTGCTGTGTCGTTAATACGCAGGCGCTGTTTGCTTTGGTCTGGATCCGACTATCATAACTGTCAGAAGATCGAGGCTGACCTACGGAGTCGAAGTATTGAATCGATTCAACGCAGAACAACATCCTAAGTCCAAAATGGTGCGCAAAGACGGCATCGAATGGTGTACGGAGGTTTTCGACGTGTTTGTCACTGTTGATCAGCCGATGGCTCTTGGAGACACCGTTGTCCGCAAGTACGCGCCGGCCAAGGTCGGCCAGAAAACTTGCATCATCAACATTTTCAGCTCTGAAAAGAGCGAAGTGAAATTCGTAACTGACGTCGGTGTCATCAAGTGCGGAACGCTGACACTGTGTCTTACGGACATCGCGTCGGCTGACGGACATGCGCCAAAGCTGAGGGAGATCCAGGCAGTAATGACCTTCGGTGACACGGAAATCAAGGTCGATGCGGTGGACGTGACAACTGGCACCAGCGTAGGAGCATCAATTGATTTCCTTAACAAATGACCCAAGTCACTAATTGACCTAAACCACAGGTTAACTGGTCTATCATAGACTACCTGATCATGGTAACTTCTTATAGCGGCATTGAATTCTTATTTTGAATGACATCTGTTCCAATGCAGTCGTCTGGCCTAAGCGTGTTAACGTAGCATTCTGCAGAGGCCTACTTTAAATACACACAATTATTATCAATCCGTGGCGTTCGTAATTACAGATGCGAAGATGGAGACGGTCAACGTGACCAGTTTCTTTCCAATGACCTTCTACCGTAAGCATAAATGTCTAGGACATTTTCTGAACTTGGATGTTCTTCATCGATAATTATTCTATCGCGTTTAAATCTATAGCATACATTCTTAAGTGTAACTTTGTCCTACGCAGAAATTTTTGAATACTAATGAAAGAAACAACTAGTTCATTTTCAAGTCCAGGGGTTTAATTGTCTTTTAAAGTCGGATTTCCTGTCATAGATCTCATTGTTTCTGCTTGAAGTCTTGAGCGAAAGTACCAAGCTCATTTGATTTGAAAATCTGAATCCATTGGAACCAAGTCACAAGCTTCTTCCGTTTGATGACTCAAATACAAGACTGCCATGGAAGAAATCCTTATAAAATCCTGGAAATTTCGCTCACACTTGATCTTCCTGTAGTTGGAAGAAGTGCTGAGTAATAAATAAGTTAGCAACAACATTAATTTAATAAAATTAAAGTGTGCTTGAGATACTTATTGCTATCTTGCCTGTGACAAGTCGCTGTAAATGCATAATTACTAAATCATCCACTAATATGATATCCTGCAGCGTGACGAATGCAATGTACTACGTCGCACTCGTTCCATGCTGACAAGTTCCTTCAATTATTTTCTTTCGAGATCTCGAAGATGGGACTTAAGTGTTCCTTCCTAGAATAACCAGACATACCTTAAATCTCATTCGGGGTGGGGAGATGGTTGCATGGTAACACGCTGGCACGAAGATCAGAAGGACGCGGGTTCGATGCCAGCTAGCCCCACAAGGTTAACTCAGCCTTCATTCCCTAGGTGGCGATTGTAAAATGAGCATACGGGCATACGGGCGCCTTGCATGGTTGCTGTACATACGGGCGCCTTGCATGGTTGCTGTACAGTTAAATTCGACTCCTGTTAAACTCGTCTGTTACTACTAGGCCCTATATCCAGGGCCGGATTAACCAGTATGCCATTTATGCCATGACGGGGGGCCCCCGTCGTCAGGGGCCCCCCGGGTGAACAAGAAGAATTTTTTAATGTGCATTTTCACATTTATTCAGCTTTTCTCTTCAAGGACAGTGTAAATTTACGTCAGGAGTCAGTTGTGAATTGGTTATTGATTCTTATGATGGCGATCAATGGCCCCTATATCCATGCCAGCTATAATTAGGCCTACTATGACTTCATTGGTATTCCATATTTTTGAATATTAATACTCTGTACTCTCCTATAACGTTTATTGATAATTTCGTCTTCGTCTAAAAAAATAAACAACCATGCTGGATAATTAACGAAAAGTGAACAATTCCAAAGAATAAAATATTTCAACTTTCCGGTGCTCAAAAAGGCGAGTAGCTAAAGAACGTACTGACTACAGACAGAGAAAGAAATAGCGTTGCCTCTGTTTTGAAACTGGAGAGATTTTTCGTACACTCCAAAGAGACAGTCGCATCAAATGAGCCAGATGAAGGGCAGGCTCGAAATGTTGGTGGTAGATATTATATGCGCCTTGCATTGAAGGTAGGCCATACGTCGGCTGTGTCTGAAATTTGTGAGTCTGGTACTGCATCTTGCACTGCTTTAGCGGTAACAACACCAATTTCTGTTTTGGACCCGTCAGTGACTCAGTGGCAGATGTACGGAGTACGATCACAGTATAAATAATTACACAGTACGTCGACTCCCGGCCTCTGCAGCAGTCAGAATGTGTGACCGACCGCCATCTTGAAAGAGAACGTTTACATGCCGATACACCGGAAACAATCACATCAAATATTTTTTAAACGTTACAACAACATTGAGGACTACACGCAGATACACCGGAATCCATCACTTTAAATATTTTAGAAAAGTTACAACAACATCCAGGACTTCATTAGAATTAACAATATTATTTTTAACGTTAATTATAGATTTAATGGCTTAAATCTATAATTCAAAAGCTAAGTTTCAAGATGGCGTCACCCCAAAAACTAGTCAACAGTTAGCAATGCGAGTCGACGTACCGGTACTATGTAATTATTTATACTGTGATGCGATGACAGCAAACGCCTTACTGCACTGGAACTTCTCATGAGCAGTGTTGAGAGTGATCTCTTAGACTTAGATACTGTTTCTTTCGATGACATTCTTTACTAGTTTGCCAATGCCAAGAGTAGAGAAATGTGAACTAAAGTCTGTAGATCAGGGCTGGCGAACCTATGGCACGCGTGCCCAAAGTGGCACGCATTCAAATTTTTCTGGGCACGCGGAATTTAGAGTGTCCTCCAGAATTTCAAACTTAGAAATAGAAAATCCTTGTAGGAATCCACATTTTCTTTTTGGTAGGACTTTATCTTAACACCATTCAAAAACGTTCTTTGAAATAAGTAACGTATTTAATTCATTTTTGTTACGCTTTAATGTTAACTAAAACCTATGAGAAAAATAAGTGTAATAGTGCAAACTTCCGAGTGGCACGCGACGATAATTTCTGAAATGATTTAGCAGCATTTTGGCACGCACCTTGAAAAAAGGTTCGCCACCTCTGCTGTAGATCATAAAATTTGAAACCGTTAAACTGAACAATATCTACTGTATTGACTTAGCTGTAGTACGTCACTTTGCAGTCTGTTAAAGTTAAATTTATTGTATGAATAAATTTAACTTGGATGACAGCTAACTTTCATTCACTTTTAATCTTTGTTTCGCACCGTGACTGATTCTGATACTGACAAACTGTCACGAATTGCTGAAAACAGCAGCATTGTCTTAGAAAGTGAGCATATAATAATAAAGTGTAATTTCAACATGTTTTTTGGTATTTTATTAAGCTACACATTATTAAGAGTGTTAAATAGTCAATAATAGACAAGCATTAACGCTTGGGAAGGGAAGAAGGGTATGGTGAGGGAATGGTAGGGGATTTAGGGCCCCCCGGATAATTTGGCAGGGGACCCTCCGAGGGCTTAATCCGGGCCTGCCTATATCACCTCTATTATGTAATCTTACTGCGTACTTGTCAGTTTGAATTAATAAACGAAGATTATTATTAGTATTAGTATTATTATTACTATTATTATATTATTATTATTACCGCTTTATTATTATTATTACCGCTCTATTCAGCCGTGCTGGAGTCAGGAGCACCTCTGATCGAGTAGTTCTCCTTGAAGAGGCGCTATATAGGCCTATATGTCAGTTATGAATGAATGAATGAATGAATGAATGAATGAATGAATGAATGAATGAATGAATGAATGAATGAATGAATATTATTATTATTATTATTATTATTATTATTATTATTATTATTATTATTATTATTATTATTATTATTATCATGATTCACCGGTTCTCAGCCCATACCCCGTGATTGATCGAGTCAGTCGATCAAGTTGATCGAATCTCGGCCAAGTCGAGTCGATCGAAAAATCTTCGACTCGATCACTTGCAAGTCGAGTCGATTAAATGCTTTGACATGTCGAGTCCATCGTTGTTTCCTCGACTTGACTCGACTCTGAAATATTTTACTTACTATTTTTGGCGGCTACGTCACCCAATGAGGCACTGCAAAAACTCATCATTGTAGTTTGTACACGATAATTTTGTTTGCTCAACAACTAACTGTGCATATTGTGAGTAATTGCACACAGCTGCAGAAATTCTAACAGTTGACAGAATTTACAATAGGCGTGGATTAGCTGAGACTAAACTCATGTTTAAAAACAATCAACAAAAGCAACCGCATTTTAAGATATGCCTATGATTGTTACCTTTCAGTTCCTTCATCAAGTATCACTACCACTGACATGGAATTCGAGCACATTACTGCCTTGGCACACAGCTGTAACCTAAGTCCAGTGAAATATGCCTAAAATTCACGCGCCCTCTGAGGTCCATTGGTAACCCCCATTTTCCATTCTAGGTGGTATCGCTAGGGTGCACACTCTTAATATTCTGGGTGTAGAGCTTAATCAGAAATGTGGGTTCTATAATCACATGAAACACCTTATCATTAAGGCAAGGCAGTCCTTCTACGCTATCGGGTTTTGAGGTCACATGGGCTTTCGGGGGACTGTTTATTTGATATGATGCGCGCCACTGCAGTTGGCAGGATGCTTATTGCACGCCCGTGTGGTGGATTTTGCGAGCGGACAGGAGCGCGAGGTCCTAGAGGGAATATATAGTCCAGAGGCTGGTGCAGTGATGCGTCAGAGGTACTTACCTTCATCATTCCTCATTTGAGGCACTTTGTAATAATGCCAACGCTAGACTCTGCCAGTATTTTCAATCTTGCTCAATCCTTGCCATGTATAACATACTATGCTGCCGTCGATTAAGCTCGTCACTGTCTGCGCCCACCGTCCCATAACCGTGAGCTTTCAAGGTATGATAACTTGTCTCAGAAATGCTTCATCGCTAGGATGCTATACAAATAATTATGCTCTCCCTGGATGTGGCTACCTTACTCCTCTCCTCTCCTCTTCGACCCTCCTTACGTCCCACTTGATTCGTAATAACTTCTCTCTTGTATAATTGGTTATATTGTTTAATTGTTTGATTATAACAAGCAGTGGCGGCGATCTGGTCTGAGAGGTGGGGGGGGGGACAAAGTCGGCCACAATCTCGTCGACGACCGATTTTTAAAAATCTTGCCCCCCCCAAATTTTCTGCCACTTCATCTCCAAAAAATTTCGCTTTCATCTCCGAAAAAGTTGATGACTTTTTTAGTCATTAGCCTCTTTTACTAATTTTTCCCAGTGGTAAATTTTTTCGTCCGTAGACTTTTCCGGGATCTCATCTTCCAAAAATCTTCCAAAAAAGTTGATGACCTTTTCTTTAGTCCTCCACCTACTTTCGTAACTTTTCCATGCCTTTTCAAATAACTCACGACTTTTTTTAACTATTCGTTTCCTTTTTTCCTTCTCTTCCTTTTTTCCTTCTCTTACACAATTTCATAATTTCAGTACTTTTTTCCTTCAAATTTTGGGGGGACACTTCTGCTCAAAACAACTTTTCTGCTCAAAAAGGCACTCAAAACTCATTTTCGCCCTCACACACAATTGCATTTCTTGACCTTTTTTGATGTATCTTCAAAATTGGGGGGGGTCCGATGTATGGCGTGACCCCCCCACTCTTAAAGGTGGGGGGTCTTGTCCCCCTCGATCCCTCCCTAGATCGCCGCCCATGATAACAAGTCTACCATGTTTGATTGTAATTTGTTTACCATGTACAGCGCTGTGCGTTTGCTAGTGCCTTTTAATAAAGAATAGACTTACTTTCTTACTTACATTTACAATTTTAGGAGAGTGAATAATGGTTTTAATAATTGTCATATACTGGGGTAGCTTTGTTTCGCTGTTCTGTTTAACCTTAACCTATGCACTACAGAGTACTGTAGTAACTAACTTGAGTAATATTGAGCAGTTTGAAGTTTTTTTGTCTGGAGTGTTTAGCATGAATTTGTGGGAGAGTAGCACAAGTCAACCACACACGATGTCATTATAATACCTGAAATTTTATTTACCAGTTCAATTACAGTTTGACAGTTTGATGAAGAGTGTCCAATTGAAATTCATAATTAATTTAGGTACTGTAGGCCTAATATAAGAATGCAACAGTCGCCAGCAATTTTGGCCAAGTGACTACAGTTCAAGTCGACAAAATCGACCAAGTCGATCGTTTATTTGCCAAGTCGATCGTCGATCGAGTCGACGAGAGGTCGACTAGTCGACAAAATCGATCGAGTCGATCGTCGCCCGAGCCAAGTCGATCGTAGCAGTTCGACTCAATCGATCACGGGGTAGGCTATTATACTCAGCCTATTCCAACAACAAGAGTGATTGAGTTTAGTAAAATCGCTTACCGTACTAGTATCCGGATAAGCAATGTGCGTAGATGTTATTTCTACTGTCCATGGTTTATCTCCCTCCAGATGATCTAATAAACTACATCCTTAAGTATACTCTCAAAATCCTTTGCAAACTCTTGAAAAAAGTAGTTGCTATATATAATGGCCTGGGCTGTCACCTCTCGCCCCCCCCACGTCAACCCTTCTAATCTGCCTTCCACAAATACCATTTCACTGAAACTAAACGACTTACCATTCACAATCACATAACACTGGACTAAATAAAGATTTTACTTCCTCGATCCTTCTGAGCGTATACCTCGTGGACTTGGATTGTTGATCACGAAAAGCACCTTCGAAATTTTCCTATCGCATAATGTTTCTTGGAATCGCCTATTTTTGTGATTTCTTCTCACATTTTCAATATACTAATATGTTGCCCACAAAGTAAGCTGTTTGTTTTTGTCCAGGCATATGCCAAGGCATGCACCCGGTGCAGGTTGGACAACGTGCAATGGAAATCCTAAGGCTTAGGCATGACGTAGGACCAATAATAATTATTGCAAAGTAAATCAATCAGTCGCCGTATCAGTTGCAGCAATCACAATATGTATACGTGTAGGCGTATACTATCTGGAAACGCTTCAGGAAACGCTTTATTCGGTCTACATAAAGTATTGCAGTAAATAAATACGTGTGTGAAAGCAAGGCTATGAGGACGATGGACAGTTTCAGTGAAAAGAGTGGAGTGTTGTCACTCGTCTTCCTAGCGTTGATTTGGGAAGACCTGAAAATATGCCAGAGATCGAGGCTTAAGTGACAATTTAATACTATAGAAGTTTTAATATTGGCTCTGTAAAACAGTCAAGAGATAGGAGTTGACTCATATAGATTGCTTTAGTGTCGCTTCTGTTGCCTCTCAATATGAGAAGCTGTGTAAAGTGACGATATAAAAAGACAACGAAACAAGGAAAGAAGTAGGCCTAGGCCTATTACGGCTCTAAGTTGAATAGGCCACTCCTAAGCAAGTTATAAAAGTAACTGTCAAAGGACAGTTGTCTATAGTAGCTTAGTGGCAACTTATATTAAAGTATTTCCAACTAGGCCTACGTGACAATGTTTTAAATTATTTCTGAGTTGCTTTCATGTCACATTTAAAATGGTTAAAAGGAGCAGCATAATAGTTCTTTCAACCGAAATATAGAATGTTACTTCTTGTGTCAACATCGATTGTCAAATCATGTCAGATATAGTTACTAGAAACTTCTTTGTGCACTTGACATCTTACGCTATCAGTGAGCATATAAATGCCTACAGACACACTTACATTTATATCTGCATAACTGTATGACTTGAAGCACAGGGAAATGAACCTTACAGTGAAAGCGAGAGCATCTCCTGGCAGTTTTGCGGCTACTGAGCGTTGTCTCACCTTTTCATACCTGGCGAGTGCTGTCGCATTAGTCGACAGTAACAGGAGATAAGTATACGAACTGCATTTTCGTAGCTCGCAGCCATGGCAACTGACACATTAGCCTAGCGCTGAATGCGTCTGCGGTCGGCGTAAGGTGGCAGCACTGACCAACGTCGGGACTTGGCTGCGCGCATCCATTCGCTCCTACTCTGGCGGTCACGGAACGACTTTACACTACTCGCACTCATTTCGGTCTGAGCGTTCAAATTTGGTGTCCGCAGTTATATCCCGTCTATTTGAAGAAGAACAGCATTCTGACAATGAACGAAACAACATCTCCACAGTAGTAAACGCGATTCAGGCAGAGTCTCGGCTTTTGATTTAAACGTTCATTCCGACTCTCCAAATGCACAATCGATAAACTTTGAGCAAAAGCAAAAGCTGATGCAATAGCTTCCCTCGGATTCTGTCATTCGCGCGCTTGTAAATTTAAAGGCAGATATAACTGGATGCGTATCGTCGGAGAAATTAGCTGCCGTGGCTTACTCACCAGAGACCCCCGTCGTTCTAAATAAGGAAGCAGCGAATGGATTGGAAGACTCTGTCAGTCTGCCTTCTTCACTATACGTGCATCATCAAATCAGGCAAGTCTCTCAAATCTCCAACGACACAATCTTAATATCTCTAATTAAAACCCCACCATCGTTATTGGAATTGTAAATTTACATACCGTCGCAACAGAAACTCAAAGGACCTAACAGAATGAAACCAAGACCGAACACAATGATCTTCAAGCACAATCAAAAAGAGGCAAAAGAACTCATAATTATCACTAGCATTATACGGTGATGATCATGATGATGATACTACTGCTACTAGTGATAATGCTACTGATGATGATAATGATACGGGTAATGATAATAATGATGATGATATTGATAATGCTACTGATGATGGTACTGATACTGGTAATGCTACAGATGATGATAATGATACTGGTAATGCTATTGCAGATAATAATGATACTGATATTGACCGTAGTGATAATGATGATGATAATGATACTGGTAATGCTACTGATGATAGTGATAGTGGCAATGCTACAGATGATGATAATGATACTGGTAATACTACTGCTGATGATAATGATACTGGTAATGATGATGATGATAATGATACTGATAATGATACTGATGATAATGATACTGGTAATGCTACTGATGACGATAATGATACCGGTAATGATAATGATGATGATAATTATACTGGTAATGATACTGATGATGATAATAATACTGGTAATGCTACTGATGATGATATTAATACTGGTAATGCTAGTGATGATGATAATGATACTGGTAATGCTGTTGATGATTATGATGATGATTATGATGCTGATGATGATGATGATAACAATAACAATAATAATGATGATGATAATATGCATCTTATCAGGATGGCGTGGTTGCTCCACTTATTGATACAGTTGACGGGCGTAGCACCCTTGTTTAGCATTAGAGTCGGTTGAAAGTATACGGTCCATCAGTTGCCCTCACAAGTCCAGGGGCCATCGAAGAACGACTGCACAAAGCCTAACACTACTATTTATATCACCAAGCAAGTTTAGAAGTCATAATACGATGCTAGGAATTCATCGGACGATGGGATGGCTTTTAAAAGACACGTCTAAACATGAATAGGATTTAAGGAAGGAACAGTCTGCTCAGAGTCCGTGTGACATACGCTCAACGTGGCAATATTTGGTGTCGTTTTGACATTATAACATCTTCTAGACAAATTAAACGGTCATTATTTAGTGATTGCTTTGCCATGATGGTCGTACATCAATGTTTTACAAGTGATAGCTTTAAATTATTTTGTCTATGCAAAAGCATTGTAATGGTTTGTGTTGCCTTAACATTTTCACCTTTTTGGCTCACATGTGTGATGCAGCAGATGCAGTTCAGAATAGCAAGGTCCAAGTTATTTATTTGAGAATTTCGTTGGTTTTGCATTGACACCAACTGTCGAAATTTCGTGAAGCTTACCTTGTCCATGGTTGGCAAAAGGAGTTGTCCTTACAATTTTCCTCTGGTTGAAAAGAGCCAGAGGGAGATGAGAAGGAGAGAAAGCTGGTCATCGACATACGACACAAAATCGTCAACCGTGGCATCACATCAAATCGCGAATTTGCATCGCATCATTTATCATAGTTTGCATTGATGAGCACCATCGCACGAAGACAGACGCGTGGGTCATCTCGGGTCAGATCGGCCTCTGGAACCGAGTCTGTCAACGTCTTAACCTCAGTATAACCGTCTCTTAGTCCGTTTCTTCGTGCGCCTGTCTGCTCTTTTCCCTCTCTCTGCCTGCCATTACGCCATCTCACGACTACAATGATCCGAAGTGTGATGGTTCCCCATAGACCCATGGACCTGCGATAGTCCGGCCGTCAAAGGCGAACTCACTCCGTTACTCTAGAGTCAGTTTTGACAGTTTTCCTAAATAATAGCGTGCGCAATGCTAGCCACAATGCGCAGAGTCGTCTGTCTCTTCCTTAGTCTGCTGAATTGTCGATCCTCATCTGTCCGTCCGTGTGTGTCTTTGTGTGTCCTTCCCGCTGCAAAAACGGCCATAGTTAAGAGGCTTGACTTTTAGGGGGACAGGATCTTAAATATGTCGGCGGCAAAGTATCTGAGAGAGGAGCAGAGGGACCGGACGACTGGACAGTTGGACGACTGCGATAGATCACGCCGCATCCTTAGGACGCATCGGGGATCCACGAATCGACAAGCGAGACGTAAGACGACGACGACCAGACCATCGACTCCGAAAGAATGGGAGACGAAAGACCGCCACCGCCCCTCCAGCCACAGCAGCAGCAGCAGCAGCAGCAAGAAAGGAGAAGCGATGGAGCGATGGGAAGAAGAGAAACGGCGTCAGATGGAAGTGAATGCGCGCTAAAGGAATTGCGATAAAATAACCCACAGTGGGCGATAATAAAGCTCTTTGTGTAAATTAACTGTTTCGTCTCATTCACTTCTTACGTGTGACGGCGTTGTTATAATAGGATGACTGGCTAAAACTGAGCCACCCGATCGTTACCGAACTTCGCTTCGATGTTTGTCATACGCCTTCTCATTAACAGATACTAGTTAAGTAACTAGTATGAGGCTTCTTGTGACGATTTCCCGGTACTACACATTTCTAATTTATTAAAATATGTGTAGAGTTGTGCAATTATATTGTGTCAAGCATACGATGCATTGGTTGTGTAGATAGGTGATTGTAGCGAAGCTATGCTTAGCAAATGTCATGTTTAATTAATTAGGCTATTTAATATAGGCACCGATAGGGTTAGAATAAACAAGTTAATGACAAGCGGCGTTAGATTAATTATGAAGCGGCCCTAGGGTAGTATTTAAAGAAAGGGACAAACGGCGGTCAACAGATTAACCACGTGATAAGCAATTTTGTGAAGGTTACCATAGCAGCCGCCAATGCTAACCTATGACAGTGCAAGGAACGAATTTTGAAAACAGTGAGTTGAAATATCGGCAACGACAGAGCCGTTGACTTGAATTAGAAAATGCGAATTGTTTCATCAATTCGAGTGTCGGATATTGTAGGCCTAGGCCCTATAACTCGGCCATCGAGTTGTAGAATCGATAGGCTATGTATAGTTCAATAGTCGAATGAGTAAGACTTGCAACGATTACGAACGTGATTTAGAGTGATGGGTATTGACCTAATGTTTTTAGTTAAACGAAAACAATTTTTCAGCTAAAATAAAATAGTTTAACTAAAGTAGGCAACTGATTTTAAAAATAAGTAAACTAAACTAAAAATACTTAGTTAAACTTTTCCAACTTTTTCAGCTTTTTATGACAAACATTTTCACAATAACAGAGGTTAAGTGAACTGTAATAATGCAGAGCATCAATGGCAATTTCACTTTCAAACAATGTAACGTGTTACTGTTGCTAATGCAAATGATGATGCATCATGCAGTGCAATGCAGTTCACTTGACTTGAGTAATAAAACTAGTTACTCATGACAATAATGATCAGCAACAGCAAGACTACTGTCAGATTCGTACCTGGACTGTTAGAAAAGAAGGTGATCAAGTGTTTCGTCAGACTTCGGTGTGGTTAAGAAATTTGGTTGTAGACGTAATATTTACAGAGATCCTTTTATTCACACAAAGTGGACATTTTGCACTAAAGTTCTTACATTTGCTTTTGCCTTCTTTCAGTTTGACCTCAATGAAGCAAGCTAGTATACTGACTAATAAACTATTCATTATTACTGATGTAGCCTTTAATTCAAATCTTTGCTACAGTCAACTCATATAGAGAATAGATGAAGATAAAGACCAATGTCGTTATTTACACTGCGCCTTACTACATACTGTATTCTATGCAAAGACAACACCAATGTTAATAAGTAAGTAAATGTCGCGTTGAGTTGTTGACAGTGTTCATTGCGGAAAATAGTTGCATAGTTGCTGATTTTGTTAGTTTAACTTTTTAGTTGGCAACTAAACAATATTAGTTAAACTATGGTTTTAACTAAACTATATTTTTCTAGTTAAACTTCATCCTTAACTAAAAAATTTAAGTTTAACTAAAAGTTTTGTTAGTTTAACTTTTTAGTTGGCAACTAAGCAATATTAGTTAAACCACAGAATAGATACGCTTTATCTATTCTGTGGTTAAACTATGGTTTTAACTTTTCACGACCGTCCTTACATGTCCTACACATGTGCTTCATGTGCTATTACCTCCTGTTAAGCATACGGGTTATACTTTGCGACCCCGTGTTCATAATCGGGTTCTCCCGGCTGCTGACAGTCTAGCTCGGAAATCTTTCATAATTAGGATGATTTTCACCGGAATATAGGCCTTAGTACTTTAACCTGGACGTGATATACATGTGTAAACCAAAATGCGGTTAGCAGTTGGATTAATAAAGGATATACTTACTTACTTACTTAACTAACTAAACTATATTTTTCTAGTTAAACTTCATCCTTAACTAAAAAAGTTTAAGTTTAACTAAAAGTTAGCAACTTTTTAGTTAACTATTGCCTATCACTGGTGATTTTGTTGACTTGTCCGATCATAGACTGGAGCTACGGTTTAGTGAATTTATGCTGCGCTTAATTCACGAACGATTCGAACAGTGAACATCTTCGAATGATTGGTATTAGGTACGATATATGCGAAATGGTTGAAACGAGTTCATCTAATCCCGAATCATAAGGATATCTTCAAATATTTTCATCTTCGGAAACGTTGTGTCGACTAAAGGAAAGATCTGCGAACAACCTTCTCAAGCACTGGAAATTCAAGAGAAAGACACCCGAACTTTTCAGTGAACTTGGTCGTTACGGGAAACATTCATCAGAATACTCCACCTCGAAAAGTCAGATGAGACGCAATAATAAATTTATAGTAATTACCCCGCTTTTAGATAAATAGGTATTATTGTTTTGACTGTGAATTGTCTTATTTTCAAATATAATTGACAGAAATCTACAAATCTGTCTGACAATGTATTACTCAATGTAATGTGAAAGAATTGGGAATACGATTAGCCGTGTTGGATTATTCAATGTAAAGCAAGGAACTATGAGTGAATAATTCAATTCCTAACCGTCGGTGAAAAGATCGTCTGCTCGAGTGATTGTCAATTGCCGCGCTAGAACAGAACGTTGTAATGACTATAGGCCCTATCAGTTGGAGTTTTGACTGGGTGTGCGTTGGGTAACACCGGTAACTTGTGAACAGTTCAAATTTTTTAGCTCCTGGTAAATTCGATAAAGGTTTTATGCGAAGTCGATCAGTTTAGGTCGTAGATTTGAATGAAACGAATAAAGTAATTCAGCAAAAATTCAAGAAAATCAAAGTGGGAGGTTAGCATAGTCATAATACACGGTGAGTCATAAAAAACGTGACCCTACATATTTTAATTTAACTTCGTTAGATATCAGACTATATCAAAGAAATTTCACGTAAAGATAGAAGCGTCATTACTGAGCATTAAGAAAGTTAAAGTTCATGTTCAAATTGATCTACTTGGGCATCCACGCGTGCGCGATGACGAGTACGCCACTGCTTGACTGACTCGTCAATGATGCGATGTTCGATTTCGTCCCGTGCCTCCACATTTCGATGACGCAACTCGTTGACATCATGTATTCGATATCTGTAGACATTTTCTTGCAAGACACCATATTTTATAGTCAAAGCCATTAGGTGGCCACAAAGTAGGCGGGATGAAATTAGGTGTCTAAGTTTGCAGTAAGGCTCCCGAACTTTGTACGCAGGAGCGCTATCCTGCTGGAGGATGAAATACTCCGTTAGGCCTATATCACTAATGTCTGGCAATGTCCTGCAATAGTAGAACATCTCGTTAATATTGTCCATTGACCTTAACACCCGGCTCGATGCAACTGTTCAATATTGTCGACCGTCCTGACCTTCACGGGCGGCCTCTAAGCCTACCTGGCTGACGATGAAAGGACCCAGTTTCACCGATCTTTGAATTTAGAGCATTTAACCACCACGTACGAGCCCACCCTTTATCCAAAAATTCCTTTAAAAAACATTTCGCACTGCAATTTTTATTCTTTCTTTAAAATGTTATGACATATTTGTCTTCTTCGGTAAACACCATTTTGTCGGGGTTGTTGTCAGGGCATATTTTAACTGTATAACTAGTGGGACAAATGTCCCAGTAGTCTTAGAATTTGTCCCAGTAGTTAGGCTGATTTGTCCCAGGCAATGCATGTTTAAACTATAACTAGTGGGACAAATGTTGCAGGAGTTTTAAGATGTGTCCCAGTAGTAAAATGAGAATTAGTAAAATGCATTGTTGTTTCCCAAGAAAGTCATGAAATTCCCAACAGGCCATAAACTTTTTTGGGAGATGATTTCCTAAAAACGGCATAGGATTTTTTGGAAGTATAAGATTTTTTGGGAGATGATTTCCTGAAAAAAGATCATGAGATTTTTCAGAGATGAGTTCCAAAAAAAGCCATGGCCGACTTTGTCCCAGTAGTGTAAATCTCTTAAAATATGCACTGGTTGTTGTGATGTAGGCCTACTTATAGTTTAGTCTGGTCCAAAATTTAAAAAAATTATATGGCCCTTGGCTAGACCAGGAAGCGTCATTATTCTGAAATTTCATTAAAATTGATGGTTATCTGCAAGAATTATGTTAGATTATGTAGGGACACATTTTTAATGACTCACTGTGTATAATAGCGAATGGGTTATATTTATAAGATGTTGGTTTAGGTAGAGCTAATGTAGCAAATCTTTTTGTCAACAGTTTAACTTTTTAAGCACTTATTGTATGATTGTACAATGACATTATTTTTTATTATTAGCCTATGTATTAAACTATTTGATTGCCCGTCCTAAGACGGTATTTCAATAGATTAGAAGAAAACAGAAAAAGATGTATCTATGTATCGTTACCCCCGCCAAGTAGCGAATAAAACTGCTACGAATATCGTGGCGTGTGCAATATCAAATACACCGTCGCAAAATATTAAATTCGTAATAAGACTTTCAACAGTTAAATTAAATATTGCCCGTCCTAACACTGTTTTAAAGAAATTTAAAAATGCATTTTCCAATAGTAGGCTACAGATGGTATTATTTTTCGGCGCTATATCAAATCAAGTCGCAAATGGTCGTTTGTGCGCTGTTCTTTCGTCACTTCGTTATATTTTTGGGCCGTATGAAGCTTAAAACCCGGTTTTGCGCGATCGTTTAAGTCTGTTCGCCATTAAATAAATTACTTTATTTGAAGCCGTTAGTTTAAAACAGCAGCTGTTTACGATATATATAAATTTACGTTGAATTAATTTGGAACGTTGGAATGTGGCCATTTTGTAAACAGTGACGTCATTGGTCATGAATATTAATTAGTTGGAAGCAGCCAATGAGAGGCGCGTTAAAGCGTAACATTTCTTTCAGGAAGGAATTACCTGGCCACATTCTCTTCTATTACAATATCTACCGGTCATATGTGACTGTTTGACGAGTGCTACCGTCAGATCTTGGCGTTTGATTCTGGCCTCATCACTGCTCTCCTACTACTGGACTTTAGTGCTGCCTTCGATTGTGTTGACCATTCCATTCTCCTACAATTACTAGAATCACAATTTGGTATCATGGCCTCTGCCCTTGTCTGGATTGCTAACTTTCTGACAAATCGATCACATGCAGTTCGCCTTGGTACAAATACATCAAAGTGCTTCAACATCCTTTTTGGTGTTCCTCAAGGCTCAATCCTTGGTCCTATCTTATTTATCCTTTACACCTCAAACATTACTCACATTGCCTTCAGTCATGGTATCCTCATACACCTTTATGCAGATGACACACAGCTATATATTAAACTTGCCACTAAGGACATTGACAATGCTAAGTCTTGCATAATTGCCTGTTTTACTGAAATTCAAGATTGGTGTGCATCCATGCGTCTCAAACTAAATGCCTCTAAGACTGAACTCATCTGGTTCAACCGTCATCCTATGCCCAGCTTTGACATACTTCACTCTGTCCTTAACCTCAACCCTGACTGCTCCATCAAACCTGCTGAATGTGTTCGGGACCTCGGTGTTCTATTAGACAGTACACTCTCTATGAAAAATCAAATCTCTTCCATAACCAAATCCTGCTTTTTCCATCTTAGACGTATACGGCAAGTCAGGAAAAGCCTTAATGAAAAATGTCTCCGCACCCTAGTTCAGGTCCTAGTCATTTCCAGAATTGACTACTGCAACTCGATCCTCTATGGCCTTCCGGCATCTACCTTGCAACCATTAACCTCTGTTCTCCATTATGCTGCTAAGCTAGTAAAAACCTTACTCCCTTTCATCACGTCACCCCGGCCCTTCGTGAGCTTCATTGGGTCCCCATACAAGCTCGCATAAAGTTCAAAATCTGCCTTCTAATGTATCGAGTATATACAAACTCATCTCCCTCATATGTTTCTTCACTAGTCACACCATGTTCTTCTCTTCAATCCAGACAAGGACTACGATTATCCTCTTAAGGTGATTTTGCTGTCACTCGTTCCGTCAGGAAATTTGCTAACCGAGCATTTTCACTAGCCGGCCCGGCTGAATGGAATAAACTGCCAGACTATATTCGCAAATCGTCAACACCATTGACTTTCAAAACTAGCCTTAAAACTTATCTTTTTGAAATGTACTATAATTAGACTTTCTGTATTGTTACGCGCTTTCGTGCAATTTGTTATCTTGTTTAGGCGCGCTATAAATGTCAGATTATTATTATTATTATTAGATCGTGCATAGGGAGAGGTGGTGCGGTAGGGTGTGAGGCAGAGACACCGTCCGTCCGTCTGTCTGTCTGGCTGTGCGTCTGTACGTCTATCTGCCTAGTGCCCAGTGTTCGCGGGCCTGTCCAATTTCGGGCCAGGCCAAGTAACACTTCCTAAGACCGGCTCGGCCGGCGAGTCGGCCAGCGGCCTGTCAGGCACATTACATACATTCGAGAGCGCAGCGGACGTGTGCATGCCAGACATTCCATTCCTTTATGTGTAACCGTAAATCAAATAGGCCATGGCTCAAAGCCTCATCCAATTAAAATAGGCCTAGAGCCGCACACAATATTGGCTCCGCCTGCTGCGCCCAAGTATGAGTCATTGCGTTTGCCGTCACACAGATCAAGGAAATTATATGCATAGATTAATAATTCAAACTGAAAGAAACTGGTTGTTTTGCATGGCAAAGCTATTACATCCTATTGCTAATACTGACGATGCGGGCTATTGATTTAAAGCAGCAGGTGTAATATCCAGCACCAAGTTAAGGCGGGTAGCTTATAACTATGCAGCCTTGGCAGATAAATCAAGTTTTCGCACATATTCTAAGTGTTCCTTAAAGCTAATTTATTCGAGGGAAGCCGAAAGTGGCACCATCAACGCTCCGACTGATTCCTACTATGCTAGGCTTTAGAAATGGCAGAGTTAAACCAGGGCTGTCGCGTAAGCTACCCTACAGGCTACAATCTCATAGTTCCATCAGGCATTTGCCTGTCAAGACGGACGATACTAAAGTCGCGAGGTCGTGGTAGAAATCACCGTTATGTCCAGAAGGGCGGAAGACTGTAGGCCTACTGCTGGCGACAGTGATGGATGATGACGATCTCAGGAGTCGTACTAGCTGAACCTCCACATAGGCTATACTACAGAAGAACGTTTTTGTTCGAGGTAATTGTAATTGTAATAATTAACTTCTATCGCGCCGGTGTCTAATGCACAAAAGGCATCAACCGATGGTGAACAAAAACCAAGCCGTAATCAGTTTAATATCGAGGATCAGTGCATTAACACAGATCTTGTGAGGCAGTTTATGGTGAATAAGTAATTTGAAAAAGATTAAGTCTTAAGCTGTGGACGAAATGACTTAAGTAATTGAGCAGAACTGACAGATCCAGGGAGGAATCCAAATTCTATGTCCAGCAACCGAAGGAGTTTGTTCAAAAAGAACAGTTCTAGTTTCAGGTATGACCGAAGAGGGATAATTAGATGACCTGCATGGTTGAGTAATAATAAGTCTGAGAAATAAAGACTGATTTTAGGTAATGTAGGTGGCTTGAGTTAAATGACTTAAAAACTACGAACGTTACTCGATCTGGAATGTCTATTTCTCGTTGATGGAATGGTGCCATAAAAGCGACAGCTTTGAAGCGTTGGAAAGACTTAGATAAGCGCTGACAGAGGAACTACTCTCCGTATGCTTTCCTGATAACTGAGCAAGACAGAGGTTGATAAGATCAGCGCCATATTGGTTTAGTGTTTCAAAGACCAAGGACACAAAAGGATGACAAAATAGCGACATATTTGGATGTTTTTCTATCAGCTGCCATCTTGGCTGATCTGATCTAATCTGGCGCCGTGTGATTATGCCAGTAACAGTGGCGTCCCAGGAAATTACATTGTTATTATTATTTTAACCGAAACATCTACATTGCCTAAAAGCAGTGCTTTTTTCTAGAAAAAAGGTTCCGGAACTGAACAATAGGTTCCAGAACTGAACAATTATTAAATAATAATAATAATAATAATAATAATCTTTTCTTTATTTAAGCGCCTGCTAACCGCACTGCGCTGTACAGTGAACATACATATAGTAGAAACGGCAGCCACCCAGGGCGCCTTACATACATGAATTGTATACAGTAGAAGCACATGATAACAGTTTTACCGGAGTCGAATATAACTGTTTTATACGGCAGCCACGCATGGCGCCAATCACGGCCTACTATTCATTTGACCACCGCCGCCACCTAGCGAGTGGAAGGCTGAATAAACTTTACGGGGTCTACGAGGTTCGATCTTGGTACCTACTGCTCTTCACGCCAGTGTGTTATCCATTACTCTACGGGCCCCCTAAAATCCCGAGAAAAACTGGATTGGGGGTTGGGAGGGGTCTCAATAAACACTGAAAACAGTTCACAACACTGGAATTAAGCTAAAATAACTAAATTATTGTTTTTATTATTAAAATAAATAAATAATTTTTCAGTAGCTGAAAAAAGGTGCCGGAACGCCGTTCCGGCGTGTTCCGGCTGAAAAAGAGCACTGCCTAAAAGGGTTATTATTGTTGTTATTATTTTTTACGCCCGAGGTAAAAGTAATCCCTCAGGCTCTTAGAAACTATCCGAAGAGCTTCGTTGTTCTGGAGTTAACGGTCATCTTCACCGGTCAATTGTGTAAAAGTGCCTCGAAATGCAACGGCATTAAATCGTTGCGTGCAAATTGAAAGACGCTGAAAGAGGGGTGCTGTTTCCTGCGAGTCCCCCGAAACAATGGTCAAACGCTGACCTAGTTCTGATAAGAACTCCTGGCCCTGGGCATTGATAGGACCCAGAGTTTCCAGTGCCACTGGAATGAAAATGTGGGTAGTGGGGATTTCTGCATACTTAGTGGTCTTCCTGGTGGCTGCCATTTTTTCTGCTGCTGCTCCTGGCGTTATGAAAGTCAGGTGTCTATATGAGTTTGCACACGTGTGTACACTGGTGGCGTCCCAAGTCATATATTTCCCTCTTGACCACGGGATCAAAGTTGCTCCATCTGGTCTTTTACCATCGCCATTATTATTATTATTATTATTATTATTATTATTATTATTATTATTATTATTATTATTATTATTATTATTATTATTATTATTATTATTATTATTATTATTATTATTATTATTATTATTATTATTATTATTATTATTATTATTATTATTATTATAAATATATAAATAAATACGTTCGTACTTTCATAAATACGTACATATAGTAATTCATTACATTAATTCATTCTAGAAATTTATCTAGCGCCTTTTCAAGAGATCTGCTCAAAGGCGCAATTTACTATATATATGCATGCATATATCAGACTGTTCATTTTCGTTAGGCAATAGGTAGAGAGAACAGTCTTACACAAATATATATCAGACTGTTTATTTTCGTTAGACAATAGGTAGAGAGAACAGTCTTACACAAATATAAATATGCAGGCCTTCATACAGAAGGCTACGTAATCAATAGCTAATAGCGATAACGTTATAACTTATAAATGCTGTTTGTTCTAACACAGTGTTTGTGTTCAGATGGTAGGCCTACGCATGTTTATCAATAGATTAATGAAATAAATTCTAAAATTACTCTGCAGTTGTTGATTCTTCTGTTATATCACGAATGTGTGCAGACTTGTCTGGGACGAGATTTAGATGCAACAACTAATAGCCTACGTAAAGTCTACTCTGTTTAAACTGCTAACGTTTACTGTCAATCGAGCACAGTTTTTTCGAATGAAATGAATGGCGTAGATAGATATAAGGAGAGGAAAGTGCAATTAAACCAAATGTGGCTTGATGAAAAGCTGATGAAAATGATTGATGAAAGCTGCTTTAAAACATAAGACACTTGCCCTGTGTGCAGAGTTTAGTTGAAATTAATGTGGCCTCTTGTTAAGTTTGGCCTATAAACGTGCTGTCGGCAATTATTTTGCTCTCAGAACTGACCTTTCAACTCATTATCGACGGTAAAAAAAGAGTTTGAACTGGTCAGATTTTTCTAAACGTTTCTCAAGGATTCCATAAACATTAGTCAATTATCTTCCACAGTCGCTAAGACATCAATGCCGCTTAACAGACTGACAAGCAAGTACCAAGGAAGAGACGAAATGAATTTCAATTGTTTTTCAAGTTACCATATCGATCCCAAAATTCTACTGAACGCCTCAGTGGAAGATTTTCCCAAAGAAGGAAGAAGACGGAAGACAGCGACTGCAGGAGACACACACGGTCCACTTGAGTGGGGAATGATGGGCTTCTGTCGACGACCGATAGCATCGTGCTCTGACCCCCTGGGGCCACCAACGATCGACTTAAACCGAATCTACGGTCGAAGGGACTGCACGAGTCGTTGGTCGCCATTCGTCTTCGTAACTGTCGACTGACATCAAACGCTCTGCGGGCATTTCATGGTTAGTTTGATGGACACCGACTGCAAAACGACTCTAAAATTAACGTTCGTCGTAATGGACATCAGGTTACTTGAACCCATCGAAAATGCATCACAGTTATTTTGCTGTGTCTGCTACAAGAATTGAAACTAGCGCTTGAGCAAGATTACAAAAGAGACGCCTTAAAATCTATAACACTTTTATCACGGTTGATCAGGGAAAGCGCTTCGCGGGTCGGTAGGACGATCCATTTACTTCCGGTCCACAAGAGACGATGCCCATTATCAATTGCATTTATTCTATTATGATCTATTCTACTCCAACCTAACTGTAAGTAGGTCTACCGCCTTTCTCCTGCATGATCTTACACACAGGGGCGTCTACTCCCTAGAAACCTTGGAGCAGTGCCGGTGTCACGAAATAGAGTATCCCCCCATACATGCGTATCCCCCTTAGCGAAATGGAGTATTCGGTTTAGTTTGCATTTTTGGCGGTTTCTAAGTGTATTCAGTCGTACTGTTTGGATTTATTGCACACATAAAATTTTTGAATTGCGTATCTTTAGTTTGTACGTCGACCTGAAATCAATTTACTTTGTTTTTGGTGATTTTGACTGGAATTTCGTCGAGGCTATCGTGATGCGTATGACGAGGGGGATAGAATGGTTCATCCCACCGGATACTCTAAACCGGTTTATTCCATCCGGGGGGATACGCTTTAGGGGGGATAGAATATCTCGGGACACCTGTCTTATGATATTTCGGGCCCCGTGCAGAGTATACTGTACGGGCCCCCATGACACAAGTCAAATTGTTTTTCATTGCTAATCATTTTATTTTAGTAGATTGTTAACAAGTACTGTTTTTCATTGCTAATCATTTTATTTTAGTAGATTGTTAACAAGTACAACACGTCAAATTTAACTATGCACCGGAATAAATTCTGGGATATAGAGGAAGTTGACTCTTATTTTATTGACAGAAGAGAAGATATAGGCGTAGTCGAAACCATAATAATAATTATTATTATTAGAGAGTCTCGTTCATGTTAATTTTCTGTTACAGTTTCGGGCCCCCTAAGTTACGGGCCCCGTGCGACCGCACGGTTCGCACGCCCCTAAGACCGGCACTGCTTGGAGCAAATGTTCCATCCAAAACATAGGGAAGGGGGCAGATCTGTCAGTGTATGTGCCATCATTATTTGGGTGGGGGAAGGAAGGAGAAGGGAGAACAGGAGGGAGGGGAGGGTGGTAGTTGCTCCAATGACTTTGATAGAAGTCCCTAGTTACACCTACAACTCAACTTTGCTTACCTTAACTCTGCCTATAATTGCTTGTACACAGCAGTGCACATTTTAACTGTATAACTAGTGGGACAAATGTCCCAGTAGTTTTAGGATTTGTCTCAGTAGTTTGGGTGTTTTACCCCAGGTAATACTCTACTTTTAATGACTAAAACAGTAACATAATAGCTGATTAATACTACATATATAGTTACATTCTACAAATGTTTGGTTGGTGAGTGGACCGATATAGGTCCACCCTTAAGCAAACATTTAAAGGGTGTTATTTGTTTTTTACGTAACTAAATTGGAAAATAAAGTTGGTCTTGTTTGCTATCGTTGTTTATTGTAACTGCAGCTCCTCCACCGGGTCACAGTCACTCAGACTATCACTGTGAACTCAGTTTTGTGTACAGTCTTGCAGTGCGAGATATTGCCGTATATATTTAGTGCGCTTTATTTTAGTTTCACGTGTGTATGTATGTATATATATGTATATATATATATATATATATATATATATATGATAGATGTTTCACGTTTAGTTGTACTGTCTTAGTGAAACGCGTGGCCGGCCGATCTCGGCAGCGGCGCGCTATAATTATGTATATAATTAGATTTCGCTTAGGCGCAAAGCACAGGTGTCTAAGAAGGGCGCGAAGATTTATGCTGACTGTAGAAGTTTGAATTGTGTGTTCTCTGTTAGAAGTGTTGCTGACTATTGAAGTACTTAATTCATTTATGTTTGTAAAACAAAGATATTGAAAACTGCGTTAGTGTTCAGTGAAGGCTATGCTACACAGTAGAAATTAAGCTACTTATACGTAGAATTAGTGTGAATCAGTGAACATTAAATAGGCGTAAGTACGAAGGAGTGAAGTGAAGTTGTTAGAACATTTATCGACAGAGGAAAGGGTTGACAATCACTGACTTATTTATGTAAGTTATTTTTGTGGTATGGTTGAACTATGTCATAATTTCAAACTTCTATGCATGAGCAGCATGACTCATATTAAATAACTAGCTGGTTTACCCGGCTTTGCCCGGGTTTCGGAGGTTTTGGGCCCGGACACCATGGTAGCGGTCAAAACGGGGGACGCGAAGCTGCTTAACCCGGCGTTTTGGGTGTTTCAATCCCTCTAGCGAATAAGCAACAAAACACTGCTTAACCCGGCGTTTCAATCCCTCTAGCGAATCCGTACTGTAGCTGCTTAACCCGGCGGCGCCATCTGGCGAGTGAAAATAGGTTGGGTGTAAGTTTTTTTACCAGCTAAAAATGCATTGTTCGGGTAGGTTTTGGCCCGGGAGACCATTGTAGCGGTGAAAACGGGGGACGCGAAGCCTCACACTGGGTGTGTAATTCCCACCCCGAGACAGTAGTGAAAGTTTGGAGTGAAAAGGTCGAAAGCTGTAGAAATGCATCGCGGTCAAAGATCGCTGTGACAGACAGACAGACAGACAGACAGACAGACAGACAGACAGACAGACAGACAGACAGACAGACACAGACAGACAGACAGACAGACAGACAGAGTCTTGTCTTTATTTACATAGATAATAGAAAGAATGTTTGGTAAAATAAAGTGGTTAAAACGGGCTTCATTTGGAGGCTCTAAAATGCGTTGTCCGCCCCAGACTCAACATATGGCCAGTGATAATATTTTCGTTAACGAAAACTAAAATTAGAAGTAAAAATAAACGAGTTCGTTAACGAAAACTAGAAGTAAAAGTAACAATTATTTAAGCAGAAGAACGAAATTAGGAATGGAGTTATGAATTATTTGCCGAACTAAAATTATGAACGAAATTATAAATTATTTCATAACTAAAATCATTTTACTTCTTGTCGTGCTTAAGTTGAGATGAAGGCGAGTAAAATTGCACGCGATCCAAACACTTGTAATACATTGGAAAACTTCGGTTGAGATGAAGACGCTGCGCATTCCATTCTCTATGTAATCTACTGTGTTTGGTCTTCGTTGTCTAATAATTATCCCACTGCGTACCAGATATCCCAGCGTCGCTGAAGGTTCAGAAAATAGGGAATTGTTTTCAACGTCGAATCGTCACATGGCCGACCGACTCGAATCAATTCCCTCAGCGACTGGACAGCGTTTTGGATAGGCCTATAGTGTTTTGGATATGGTTATCCATACAGTACCGAGTTACGCTGATTGCCTACTAGATAATCCTTCGTATCGTAAAATGATAACCACACTTGACTCAAAAGTCAAATTACTAGGTAGTTTGTGTTTATTTATTTTATACTGCTAATTTATATTGCGCATCTTCAGAGATTGCGTACTCAGAAGCAGCTCATATAGGCCCCCTATAATAATAATAATAATAATCTTCGTTTAATATTTTCAAACTGACAATTACTCAGTATGATTACAAATCAGTATGAACGGATGATCCCAAGTTATTACAAGAGTCGAATTTTAACTATACGGCAATGGATAATTGACTTCTCTGTTTAACTGAAAGCTCTGGAACTTTCCGAGGTTCTTAACTACACTCTTCAGCTGAAATATCTGGTTACTTTCCGAGATTTTTAACTACACTCTTCAGCCAAAATATCTGGTTACTTTCCGAGATTCTGTTCAGCTGAAATATCTGGAAACTTTCCGAGATTCTTAACTTTACTCTTCAGCGGAAATCTCTGGAAATTTTCCGAGATTCGTAACTTGACTCTTCAGCTGAAATATCTGGAAACTTTCCGAGATTCTTAACTTTACTCTTCAGCGGAAATCTCTGGAAACTTTCCGAGATTCTTAACTTCACATAATATAGTAGTAACACGTTAATCTCAGGCGCCGACGAATCAAAGAGAAACTTACCGAAGAGTCACCAAACACACAGCACAAGAAGGACGAAAACAGCTCACCAGAATCAAACCGGTTCACAAAGAACCAAGTAGTCATCTTTATAGGAAGAGACTATCAAGACCGGCAAGAAATAGGTCATGCAAAAAAATCTAGTATGAGTAAAAGATAAACACAACATCCCTTATAGGTTATATAGACGTCATAACACCCTCTCGATCCTACCTACTCTTCCACTGAAATGTAACAATATAATTATATACTCTGAAATAGAGACCTGCATGTTTATCTCGTTACATACTCAATGTTATTGGTAGCATTTGGTTTACATATAATCCAGAATATATATATATATATACATATAATTTTGGTAAGAAGTTTTGCATTTCCCCATAGCATGGAGAAATTCTTAGGTTGCATGACTGACTGTATGATCTAATTTCTTTATAGGTTGCTGCTCGTCATGGTCGGAATGGTGGACATACGAAGGCATTTCGGGTGAGCGTTGTGAATATTCTATGCCTAACCTCACTGACTAAGTTTTGCTATGACGAATCCTAGGTTATATTATTTGTCGACAACTATTCGAAGTTGTGAATCATGCAGTTTCGTGTCTCTATACTCGTCCTATATCTAGCGTTGACTTGAGAGAAACACCATCTTTACCTCTTTACGATGATGACACTCAACTCTGCATTTCCTTCGGTCATCCATCTGTCTCACTCTATTGTAATCTAACGTCTTTGACAGGAGTTCAGTCTTGACAGGAGTTCAGTCTTGACAGGAGTTCAGTCTTGACAGGAGTTCAGTCTGTTCTTATACACATCCACAACTGAGTTTCTCCTTTCTAGAACTTCACAGCAACAGAACAAAATTTATTCTTTGAATTCTATCCACCTATGCATTTCTATCATACACCGCAGCTGTTCAGCCCGAAATTTATGCGCTGTGTTCGACTCAAGCTTTTCATTCAGCGAACGCAGTAACTCAGTTTGCGGGTATGCTAAATACCACATCCGTGATGTCCGTGGAATTAGACGCCATATTCCACTTTCCGTCCTGATTTGTATGGCTAATGCTCTGGTCTCCAGCCATCTCGACTACTGCAACTCGCTTCTTACTGACATTTGAAAAGCTAACTGGATGAAGCTTAAAGAGGTCCAAAAACCTTGACCTTTTCTGTTGCTGCTTGAACTCTCTTCCGGCAAACGTTCGCTCTGTAAAAATCTGTTCTGGCACGATGGCCGAAGTTAATGAGTCATTCCATGCGTAGCTGTTACCACGTGTTCCCGTATTATCTGTTTGACTTACAACCGGAATTAGGCCTTCCATGGAATTTGGCTCGAATAACGATTTAATTTTTGGGTAAAAATAATAATAATAATAATAATAATAATAATAATAATAATGATGATGTTGCGGAGGACGAGGCCTGATTTTTCAGACATTCAACAACAGCTCCTAGCATAATTTTTTAGACTCCTGAGGGATTATACGTACCTCGGGGAAAAAATAATAATCAATAATAATAATAATAATAATAATAATAATAATAATAATAATAATAATTATAATGATAATAATAATAATAATGTCTGGAATGGCCTCGTCTGGGAAGTGACGCTTGTTTCTTACGCACCGGATTTTAACGTTTGCCCCTGCAGCCAGTGCTACAGTCGCTTGGGGCTAGCCTCAGAATAGGTTTTCTTGACGATCTAACCCTCGGCGGAGATTTGGATGTTGTGGCCCGCGATGTGTGTGTTGTGGCCGGCTTAGGGCCTTCCTTAGGTCTTCACCTCAACCCTAATAAATGCGAGGTTTTTTCACCAGATGTCACCCTAGATCTGACCCCTTCTTTGTCGCAATATGTCAGAGTCGAATTCGATTCGCTGAATTTACTTGGTGCCCCACTTTTTGTGGGGAGGGCGCTGGACGAGTCTTTGGCGCGCCAATGCAGCACATTCCGACGAGCCTTGGAGAGACTCCGCCAACTGCCATCACAGAACGCCCTGATTTTGTTACGTTCATCATTCGGCGCTTCAAAATTGAGCTACCTTCTCCGTTGCTCTCCTTGCTTTGAGCACTCGGCCCTAAAGACACTGGATGGGCTGATGCGGTCGGGCTTAGAGACAATCGTCAACTGCTCTCTGAATGACACTCAATGGCTGCAGGCCGCGCTTCCTGTCAGAGATGGTGGACTTGGCATTCGTAGAGTCGATTCGCTGGCTTCCTCTGCTTATTTAGCTTCAGCCGCGTCGACTCTCGAGCTTCAGACCGCTATTCTCTCGACAGGTTCAGCATTGCCCGACATTTTTATGTCAGACTTGTTGGAGGCGCGTCGGGACACTCTGCCGACAACTATGAGCCCTTTGCCAGTAAGACAGAGAGTTTGGGACAGGCCCTTAATCGAGGTGGATAAAGCCGACATCCTCCGGTGTGCAGTTGGCCCGATTGACCGGGCCAGGCTCGATGCAGTTGGCCGCCCTCATTCGGCAGATTGGCTGGCCGCGCTCCCCATAGCTGCGTGTGGCCTCGTCCTCGACAACGAGGCGGTCCGTGTGGCGGTAGGCCTCCGCTTGGGCCTGGCTTTGTGTGGTCCCCACAGGTGCCATTGCGGCTACTTGGTGAGCCCTGAGGGTCACCATAGCTTCGTGTGCAGGAGGGCTTCTGGACGCTCCCTACGCCACCACGCCATAAATGACATCATCTGGCGCGCCCTGCTTAGGGCTGCTATTCCTAGCATCAAGAAACCGTCGGGTCTGTTCAGATCTGACGGCAAAAGGCCCGACGGAGCTACCCTAATACCCTGGTCAGGAGGGAAATACTTGGCTTGGGATGCTACGATTGTACATACCTGTGCAGCCTCTTACATCACCCACGCGGCCGGCTCGGCTGGACCGGCAGCGGCTCAGGCGGCCAACCGTAAAATACAGAAGTACCAGGGGCTCCCTGCATCGCACATATTCCAGCCGGTGGCCATCGAGACCTTGGGGCCGATGAACCCTTCAGCCTCAGATTTTATCAGCGACATAGGCGGTCGCATTTCTTCCATCAGTGGCGACAGACGCGAATCAACTTTTCTTTTTCAGCGTTTGTCCATCAGCATCCAACGCTATAATTTGATTGCATTTAAAGGCACTTTTCACACGCTTTCCCCCGAAGACGAGGCCTGACCCTCCAGACACTATCTCTGCTCCTAAATAACAATAACAATAATTTTTTCCAAATCCTGAGGGATCCTTGATACCTCGGGTAAAAAATAATAATAATAGTAGTAATAATAATAATATTTTATTTATTTAAGCGCCTGCTAACCGCACTGCTCTGTACAGTGAACATACATATAGCAGAAACGGCAGGCACCCAGGGCGCGTTACATACATGTATACAGTAGAAACACATAACAGTTTTACAGGAGTCGAATACAACTGTTTTATACGGCAGCCAACAGGGCGCCTATCACGGCCTACCATTCATTTAACCACCGCCGCCACCTAGCGGTTGGAAGACTGAATAAACCTAAACGGGGTCTACGGGTTCGATCTCAGTACCTACTGCTCTTCACGCCAGTGTATTATCCATTACTCTACGGCGGCCCCCCACCGATGGTGGCCATCAAGTGATGCATTATGGCATAAAGGCGCTATAGAAGCTTTTAGATTAGAATCTTTAGCGTTTAACCCATAACATCCAAATATCTGCTGATGTCTTTGACGTGAGACCGTAACCCCGTATTAGTACATAGATTTTACTTATATTTTAATGTTTAACTAGCCTACTTCTGTACACTATTTGGACGCAGATGACTGCTTGCGAAAAGACCAACGCTACAGCTCTTCGCACTACGGTATCTGGCCCGAAGGAGATGGGAAGATGGGAATAAATATTATCATCATTAGGCCCTATATGAACATAATGTACGATTTAACGATTTCGAACTAATGGGCCATTTGTGAAATACATGATACAAAAACATCAAAATTTGAGACTGGTTAGAAAATATGTAACGCAATATTAATGAGCGTCGTTGAAGTCTACTTGGCCTTACCTACAAACGCTGAATTGACGGCACTGAGATCAGTGGCAGATCTCGAAAGCAATATGAGCGACTAATGTAGTCAGTTTTACTAATAATGATGAATAATAATATAGGAACATCACCTGAGCAAAATTAAGACATTGCAGTAACTCTTATCCGCATAGAACTCCTTGGCCAGAGCCATAACTAATAGGCTTCCTCAGAATATGAACATATTTCCCTGTGCTTAAATCTTTGCATCGTCTTCATGTGCAGCTTCAGCTAAAATTTTCTTCCCAATTGTGGCTCATAGTTTATAACATTTAACTCTGGCCAACTGCAATATTTAAAATCTGTCTTCCTCACTGACTTACTTTTATTCAACGAGGTCATCTGATTGTCTTTCTCTAGGTATACTCAAATCTACAACTGTTCCTGATGCACGAGTCTGTTCGATTGCTTGACCTAGATTTGGAAATTCACTCTGTATCTG
Organism: Allolobophora icterica; assembly: GCA_963556255.1. Lineage (NCBI taxonomy): Eukaryota > Metazoa > Annelida > Clitellata > Crassiclitellata > Lumbricidae > Allolobophora > Allolobophora icterica. The sequence goes on along the minus strand of OY744603.1, from coordinate 50,955,014 downwards.
TCATTTCTGCTCAGTCGTTTCTGTCGTTGTCAACGCAAGACACCTTTTCAAATCGCGTATCCACTATAGACTGTCTCTCTGTATTAGTGAACATCGACTACCTCTCTGTCTTAGTCGACTGATCTTTTACACATCGACCCGATTACGGCCCTTGGTCTATGTGCGCCATCGGTTGATGCCTTATGTATTAGACATCAGTGCGTTGAAAGTTGTCATTATAGTAATAATAATTCCTATATGTTTAATACGGCAAAAGTAAACCATACAATGCAAATCAATCCACGAATATACACCTATAAAAATCTCCAGTCACATACAAAATTGATCGAGTTTGTCTTACTTGTAGGATTTACCTTTCAAGAATATTCTGGATTTTTCATATGATGTCAATAAGTCTCTATGCATGCATTTTAGATTTCATGAATACGATGTCGATCGATTATTCTCAAAGGCACCTTTTAGATAAATTAATTAGTTTATGTTAATTATAAAATAAAATTCTTACACAAACAAGTTATCTGAACTGAGTGAAATTAGGCCTACTACAATGTAATATGATGCAGTGTAAACCTCCGAAATTTCTCAGCGTCACACAAAAGTAGGCCTACGTCAGGGAGACCAGCTTATTTATCGGCATTGGTATCTTATTACAGTGGAGCTTGAATTTTAAGAGCAGTTCACACAGCATATATGACCTTATAATTATGTATATAATACTTAACTATATTCCTCTAGTGGCAGAATTATTAGCTGGTCCTCGATTTCCCCCCAAACTCTACGACGTCGCTCATACTGTTTTCGAGATCTGTCACTGATCTGAGTGCATGGCGTCAATTGAGCGTCTGCTGTAGCTAAGGCCAAGTAGACTTAAACGACGAACATTGTAGACCTGGAATGTGTCGTCGTTGGTCTTCAGCTGCGACTGTCATCTAATTGTCATCGATTTATTGGTCGATTAGACGACGACGCATCAGCTGCTCATGAGAAAAACAGTGAATCATTTTCGAAGCAGAAGCATGCTTAGCTATGCCACAATGAACGTCGAATATAATTGGCGGATTTGGTTTATGGCTAAAGAAATTGGTAGAGTTTGTGATTTGTCGAATACTGGGATCTTGTCTGATCTAGTTTGCATGGAAACGGCAATGGAACGACTGTATGACAGGGCAGTCGTTCCTCTTGTCAAGCATTAGCAGAGAAGGCTGATATCGTGTCAGGGTCGAAAGTTTCTGCTAAGAAAATTGATAATCATAAATTATGTCACGAAAGACAATGATAACGGAGGATGAAAATCGTCACAATGGACAATCAGAAGCGGTGGATTCGTTAGAAGTAGAGAACGTTGAGAGACGATGCAGCAGAGTTGAAGAATCGGTTGACGGAGATTCATCCAAGTCAACTTGACATTGGAAATGAAACATTAACTCGACCATTGAGAACAGTTAGGCTACTGCGTTGCAATGCAGTTGAAGTGGATGTATGATCAAAGGAATCGATAAGATTCGTAATATTTACCTCTCCAAAAACTACTTGTCAAGGGTCGCTTCCTGTCCAGGATGCGCGTATTCAAATTCAAACACACGAATGGTGATAGTGCCTTTCGTATACATAGTTCGTTTGTGAATGAAGACGACGGTCGTGTTATGAACTATAATTTACTATACAATGCAGCTATACCAATAAATTAAGGCAAGGATGTGTGACCTGAAATGGCGAAGGCAAGTGACTTTACGTACGCTGACTTTCGTATGGAGGACAGGTATAAGCGTGGTGGGGCGTGGTGGCTCAGTGGTAAGTTCGGCGCCTTGTGACCGGAGGGTTGCAGGTTCGAATCCCACTCTAGCCGCTGCGTACGGACCTTGGGCAAGTCCTTCACTCGCAATTGCTCGTGACGCTTCGGCGTGAAAATTCCGGCACAGTATCAAATGCTGTAGTCGGGAGCGCCTCTGAGTAGTAGTAGTAGACTTCGAGAGGCGCTATAGAAATATCCGGAATAAATAAATGAATAAATAAAATCATGGGCATTCGTGTGGCCTATATTCGACGAATTTTATGCGTGGCGCTCAAAATTTAACGCTCGAAAAGCTAGCTAGCTAGATATAGCTAATTAGCTAGCTAGCTAGCTAGATAGATAGATAGACAGAGAGGCAAATAAATAGATAGATAGATACACACAATTATGCACACATTCGTACATAAATATATTCTGGACTACAAACTTCAAAGACATTTAAAGTGATTGATTTTTATGCAGACGAGTAGAGTGGCTCTGGTGCTTAATGATTTGGGCGGCGACAGATGAATCTACGGGCGTTGAACGCAGTTCGTATTGGCGTCGTTGATCCATTTAATATGCTTAGTGGCGGAGGCGAGTGATGGAGAGGAGGCTGCTGCTGCTGCTGCTGCTGCTGCTGCTGAAGAGGCTGCGCTGGATCCACTCGACGGCGGCGGCGGCGGCGCTGGATCATTGTCGCTGGTTATTGGTAGAGATTTCGGAGATTCTGCGACGATCCGTTTTATTTGTCGGCCGAGCAGCGGATTATCGTCGGAGGAGGGTAGAGGCGTTCAGTCGGATCAGAGCGGAATTTATAACGAAGACGACCAGCAACGACATCAGAGGCAACGACAGCTGGGCACAAGGAGTGGCATCGACTGGACCTCTCCAGTAGTCTTAATATGTCTCATCACCAATAACCAATCTATCACGGTCTTTCGATTGAGTTTTGCAAAAATAACTCACAAAAGGATGCAGTCACTTCATCTTCGCCTTTTTTAAAGAAATCACCCTATTTAGTGCAGCGGTCATAATAAATGGCGCTGAAATTAGTCGTTTTCTGTGCTAATGCAACCAAATTATATTCTCATAAATAATCATATTAATGTCTCCAGACATTGTTTGAAGAACCTGATGGATCACAATCTACCTCGGATGTCAAAATAGTATTGTATTGTATTTCAATACCTATAAAGCCCCTCTACCCATTGCCTACCAATCAGAAGCGCTCCCAGTGCGAAAGTCCTCGGGAATAAAGGCAAGTTTTAAGACAACGAAAAGCTGTGGCAGGACCACTAGATGGTATTGCAGCCCGGACCGAAGGAGGAAGCTGATTTCACAATGAAGGGCCAATACTAACAAAGGACACATGGGGCGCTTTGTCGGTTCTTTCTAGATTACTTCTTTGTACCCCCAGACAGCAGAGACAGAGAGAGAGAGAGAGAGAGAGAGAGAGAGAGAGAGAGAGAGAGAGAGAGAGAGAGAGAGAGAGAGAGAGAGAGAGAGAGAGAGAGAGAGAGAGAGAGAGAGAGAGAGAGAGAGAGAGAGAGAGAGAGAGAGAGAGGCGTTATAACACTACTTCTGTGGTCAACAAACTTGTCGACATTTTCATGGCTGAAATGTTCTAGTTCGGTTTGTCTAAACAGGGTGGTGAGCATAGTGGCCGAGTGCTTAGTTCGGATGCCATTGCATCAGCTGTGGCCGCACAAGCTGGGTGCTGGTAATATCAGAGCTGAAGTTCGGATCCTTTGTTCAGAGGACCAACACATTCAGGCAGACCCAGGTTCTTTCGCTGAACAAGCTGCACTCTCCATCAGAAGCGGTCAGTACTATACTACATGCAGACCAAAATCATCAACCCGCCGTGCTGTCGGATCTTTCCAGTTGCCTCTGCTCCAGGTGGTCCAGATTGGCCAAGGCTGCTAAGCTCACGTTGCTCAATGGACTTGCTCAGTTGAAACGAGGTTGGTTCGCAGACCTTTTCTTCAGTTGCGTGTTTATTAGCCTCCTGCTGGAAGGCTGTTTTGTCGAGGCTGTTGCTCTTATTGTATATCTGTGGTTACTCCTATCCTGGGTGACAGAAGCATACTATTGACCTTCAGGCGGAAGTCAGTTTCTTCATATTGCTAACAGATATTTCTGGCGTCGCCTGATGGCTTCGAATTGTGTCAATGCTTTTGCACTTAACCTTATCTGACTACTTACTCTTCGCCGTGGCAGTTTGAGTTGGTACGCCTACTGAGGAATACAAGACAGCAGTACATGCAACCCCTCTGACCTGTGATGAACCTAGCCTAGATGGATCTAACTGACTATTTGGAGGCTACGCATTCAATAGCCTCAGCCGCAGGCAGCTGCTGGAGGCAGTGGCGAATGTGTGTGGTCCAGGATTTATCTCCAATTCTCCATTTTGCAACCTTCCCTGTGGATTTTCTCATTTCTCATCTATGATGATTTTTCAATCAAACTAATCCTCGGAAAAGGGTGGCCCGTTAGGACCTCTGCTTTTCTGCTTTACTTTGCAGTCACTGGTTTCTCTGTATTAACTTTGATTGGATTAGAGTGGAAAACAGACAAATGAAAACGGTATAGAAATTGCAATTTTTTTAACTTTTTCATTTTCTATTATTATAATAAATTGCTGGTGAAACTATATGAAGAATGATCCAGACTTTCTGCGCTTTAGGAGTAACGACATTTAACAACGTTAAGTGCATACTAGAATAACTATTAGGCCTATTTTTAAAATAAGTTTTGAAGATCATAATTGTAACTGCAATTAGTAACTTCTGATGCGCCAGTGTCCAATGCACAAGGCATCAACTGATGGAACACCAAAACTATGTCATAGTCAGGTCAATATGATCCAAAAACGTCAGATCTTAAAACAGAGAGACAGTCTATGAAAAATGTAAGTCTTAAGCTGTGGACGAAATGACTTAAGTGACTGAGCAGAGCCCATAGACACAGGGAGAGAGTTCCAAAACGTAGGTCCAGTAACCGAAAAGTTCGTCCACCAAGAAAAGTTCTTGATTTAGACATGACCAAACAAAGTTAATCAGATGAGCTCGTTGAATAATGATAAGTCTGGGGAACAAGAACTGATTTTAAGTATTGTGGCTGGCCAGAGTTCAAAGTTTTATAAACTATGAGCCTGTCGCAATCGGAGGTCGCCCTGTCGTGTGTTTGCCGTGTGTTGATGTCGACCCTCGATTGCTTGTTCTTTTACTTGCACTTTTATTTAACGTGCCTAACTTTTCTATAGAAGATTCACGACGAACTTTGTTTAATTAATAAATGAATTTAATTAAAGAAACAAATATATATACACTAACTCTACGGGAGCTTCCACGTAGTATTAAAGCGTTTAGATATTAAATCGGACTATCTCAAATGTTGCTTCGTACAGCCTAACTACAGATCGTTCTTTCGCGTCAGTCTCTGAATCTGACGGACTATACTCTGCCGCCCCACTGGTCGTTCCTCCCGATGTTTCTCGCTCGACCGATGTTCACACGTCGCGTCCGTCAGCAGTACAAGTCCCGTGTTCCCCGTTCCCTTCTGTTAAGTAGGAACTCCAGCGTGCATCAGTCAGCCCACCTCCCCACGTCAAGCTATCGTCAATTAGTGTCAGATTGCTCCTCGATACGCGGGTCGTCGCTCGCCTGCAGCGCGGGCGGTGTCTGGTTACACCATAGCCGCGAGGTGTCCTATTACACCTTGGCTGTGTGGTGTCCGATTACACCTGGGCCTCACTGCCTTCATTGTTGCCCAAGTGGAGACTGGCTTTTCGTCCGTCATCATCCTATCTCGACCGGCAACGACGCTTACATCATAATGATGATGCCATCTCGTCGTTGTTGTCGATCTCCTCACGCGACACCTCCCTTCCCGGGGGAGGACAAAGCCAGTCATTGGTTCGCCTCCCGGCTGAGAATGATGTCGTTCCCTCCATCGATTTCCTCCAGACCATGTCCTCGTCGTTCCCATGAAAATACAAAATATCAGCACAGTTAGAAATTATATTTACAGTTGTCGCGGTGCCTTACATGGTAGTCCGCCTTCTTCCTCAATCATAGTCTGGACAAAAGATCAGCGGGAATATTCAGCGCCCCAGGACGATATTTAAAAGCGATATCAAAGTCCTGGAGTGCCAGAGCCCACCTCGCAAGTTTAGCACTTGTGGGCGTAGAAGCAGTTAGGAAAGTCAAGGGATTGTGATCAGAATAGAGGGTGGTCCTTGACATAAAAATCCAATTCCTAAACTTCTTCAACGCAAAGATTACAGCATACGCTTCGCGTTCCACAGTGGACCAACGCGCTTGCGTAGCATCTAATTTAGAACTGGCGAAACATATTGGCCGCTCTGTTCCATCGTCTTGAATTTGGAATAAGCAGCAACCGACTGCTTTGTCTGAAGCGTCAGTCGATAAACCAAACTCTCTGCCGTAGTCAATTGTCTGCAAACATACAGCGTTATTCAAATCGTGCGTAAGTTTATCTAGCGCATTTTGATGTTCAATTCGCCAGGGTATCTTAGCAGGCACCGATTTCTGGGTCAAGTCAGTGAGAATTCTGGCTGTCTCAGCCAGGTTAGGGATGAAGTTCCTAAAATAACTGAAGAAGCCAATTAATCTCCGTATGTCCTTTTTGGACTCGGGTTGAGGGATTTTCCCTAGCCCTGCGATTTTCATAGGATCCGGTTCAATGCTCCCTGATCCGATCAGGTGACCTACAAACGTTGTTTGTCGCCTAGCAAACGAACTCTTCTTAATGTTAAGGGTCAGACCCGACTGTTGAATTGTCGTTAAATATTTCTCTAGGTGTTTCATGTGATCCGGCCACGTCATCGAGTGTACTGCCATGTCACTATGTGAGGGAGTGATGATACCTAGGGCCAAAAGTTCGCGGGTCTGCTTCTCCATCTCCGGTTTGAGCAGTTCCGGCACCTTATAGGCTCGCAAACTCTTCGGCCTGAACTCCGCGCTAACAGTGATTGTGTGTTCTAGGACGGGACAGAAATCTGGTTTGTCCGAGAACACATCTGGAAACCTGTCTAACAGACTAAACAGCTGTTTCCGCTCGGGTACCGTTAAGTGTGCAACGGCAAGAGGGTCTACTTGTGCACTGGGCCTTGTCTGCCTCGTGACGAAGTTACCCACCGCTTCTCCGTGACCGAAGTCTTCGTCCTTCTCGAACAGAATGGAGCAATTGTTAATCAATGCTTGCTGTATTCTTTCGTTATATTTGCGAATCCGATTTGCGTGTAGTAAGCGGCTTTTGCCCCCTATTTCCACGATGTATGTGTAGGGCGATTTCACCTGAGCGATGATGGCCGGGCCTTGCCATTGGCCCTCCTTCTTTGCTCCTCGCGCTTCCGGTGATTGGGTGATAACTTTGTCTATTCTCTCTTTAGGCAAGCACAGTTGTTTTACAGAATGCCCAGCTATTTTGTCTTTATGAAAGGGCAAATTGTCTTCAGTGAAGAAGCTCTTCGCCCCAATTTTCCCGTGGGCCAAGAATAGTGCTAGTGTCGAACATTGTGCTTGTTCAGCAGCCATCTTGTTTCTGCCTACTATTGTGTCTTCCTTGGGTGGGGGTGGTATCTCAGGATTGAAGAATAGCTCTTCATTATCCGTTTCTTCGGGACCGATTTCTCCTACACTCCCACTGTCTGCTTGAGCGACCGTGAAGTAATCCTCGCCTATCAGCGTCCTAAGTCCCTCTACCTCCTCCCCTCTCTCCTCTTCCTCATTCGTCTCAGTCCTTGCGACCGCCTGCGCTTCTGAAATTTGATCTATTTCAGGAGCGCTGGCCGCGTGACACGAGTACAACGCTGTCTCGCGCAGCAAGTCGGCTGTAGTGGGCGTGATAATTAACGGTTCATTAAGGTCTTTAATGAGTGCCGCCCATATCCGAACATCAGGGGCGTAATTTATCTCCCCCTCCCTGTCCTCGCCGGCCTGAGACCCCTTTAGTCTCAGCCGCACCACGTCCACAATCATTGATTGACCGTTCAGCCCCTTCACCTCTATCTGCTTGACCACAGGTAGGTTGAGCGGCCTGATTAGTTCTGCTCGCGCACAATTGTATTCGGCCCCGCTATCTATTAGAGACGATGTCACAGGGAGCCCTGTAATATACACTTTCATGTACTCTCTTACATAAGTCTCCCCCTTTTCTTCTCTCCTCCGCTTCTCCTCCTGAAGTCTTAATTTTTCTGCTTCCTCTTTCCCTTCTCTCCTCTGCTTCTCCTCCTGAAGCCTGAGCTTCTCAGCCTGCTTTTCCTCTAGCATTCTGAGTCTCTCTGTTTCCTCCTTTTCTTCTCTCCTCCGTTTCTCCTTCTGAAGCCTTAATTTCTCTGCTTCCTCTTTCTCTTCTCTCCTCTGCTTCTCCTCCTGAAGCCTGAGCTTCTCAGCCTGCTTCTCCTCATCTTCTCTCCTCCACTTCTCCTCAAGCATTCTGAGTCTTTCTTCATTCCTCTTTTTCTCTTGTTCGATCCGCCTGCGTTCCTTTTCACTGCTTCTCCTCACTCTTCTCTCCGCTTCCTCTCTTTGGTATGTTGTTAGTTCTAACATGACCCGCCGCATTTGCCTTGCCGGGCTCATACTGCTACCTGGGCTACCTGTGCTTACTTTCTCACTTACTTGTGGCGGGATCTCCCTTCCAGAAACAATTATTTCAGCACTAGCCTCTTGGAGCTGGTCCATCCTCATGGAACCCAATTCCTCCTCTCCTAGTCCCATCTTTATCAGATATGCGACTAGTCTGTGACGGGGCATGTTCTGCACCCTCACTCTTTTCCCTACCGACAACTTATCCATCTTCCAACAGTCCGCTCACTAATAGAAAAAGATAAGTAAGTTAGAGGAGAGTCACCGCTGGTCAGAAATCAAAGAAAACAACGTCCTAAAATTCTACCACAAATACAACAAGAACAGAACTGAGCAAAAGGAGCTACGCAAAAGCCTCGGCTATTCGCACACCAATCCTCATCCAGACCTCAACCGCAACCTCACAGATTACCACGACTACCAGTAAGGACTTACCCTCTGATACGTCGAGCGAGCTCCGTCTTTTGGTATCTTGGCTGATCCGCTGTCCTCCGTTGCCACTCCCGTCCGTCGTTGCTAGCGATGGTCGGTCGTCCGTTGGCGCTCTTGTTCCTCGTCCTTGCCTGTTGCTGTCGGTTCCTTCGAGTCCTTCGTCCTCAGGAGTCCGGCACTCGACTTCTCCAGTTGCGAAGGGTTGTATTCGCCGCTGGTCCCGATCTGTTGAGATTCCTCTTTCCGTTTCCGGTTCCGCTCTTCGTCGTGACGTCTTCAGTTGAAAAATCCTGTCGACTGCGCCAATGTCGCAATCGGAGGTTTCCCGTCGATTGTTTGCCGTGTGTTGATGTCGACCCTCGATTGCTTGTTCTTTTACTTGCACTTTTATTTAACGTGCCTAACTTTTCTATAGAAGATTCACGACGAACTTTGTTTAATTAATAAATGAATTTAATTAAAGAAACAAATATATATACACTAACTCTACGGGAGCTTCCACGTAGTATTAAAGCGTTTAGATATTAAATCGGACTATCTCAAATGTTGCTTCGTACAGCCTAACTACAGATCGTTCTTTCACGTCAGTCTCTGAATCTGACGGACTATACTCTGCCGCCCCGCTGGTCGTTCCTCCCGATGTTTCTCGCTCGACCGATGTTCACACGTCGCGTCCGTCAGCAGTACAAGTCCCGTGTTCCCCGTTCCCTTCTGTTAAGTAGGAACTCCAGCGTGCATCAGTCAGCCCCCCTCCCCACGTCAAGCTATCGTCAATTAGTGTCAGATTGCTCCTCGATACGCGGGTCGTCGCTCGCCTGCAGCGCGGGCGGTGTCTGGTTACACCATAGCCGCGAGGTGTCCTATTACACCTTGGCTGTGTGGTGTCCGATTACACCTGGGCCTCACTGCCTTCATTGTTGCCCAAGTGGAGACTGGCTTTTCGTCCGTCATCATCCTATCTCGACCGGCAACGACGCTTACATCATAATGATGATGCCATCTCGTCGTTGTTGTCGATCTCCTCACGCGACAGAGCCGCAATTTGAAACTAATTTTTTGCTGAACAGGAAGCCAATGCAAAGATTTAACACAGGGATTATGTTTATATTTGGATATATTAGTTATGGCTCTAGCCAAACGAATTCTGCACTCTCAGCAGCTTCATCATGTTTGACTTATCGATACCAGTAAGAAGCGAGTTATGGTAATCTAAGCGACTGGAAACCAATGCATTTGCCAGAGATATCCTTGCAAACAAAATTATATGAATGAACATAATGATGACTTATAAATATTGTTTACATGGCCAGTGAGAGACATGATAGAATTGAAAACAACGCCTAAGTTACGATCAGTGTCTGCCGACTCAACTACTGCGTCACGCAGTTTCAAAGACTTATGCCGATCAAATTTGCTAAGTTGCTGTGGAGTGCCCAGTAGCAGAAATCCAGTCTTCGATGGGCTAAAGAGTAGTTTATTGGCCCCCTATCCAGGACTGTACCTCACAACGGCAGCAGAAACAGCTGCACAGACGAGTCACATGGCAGACTGCCATATTAAATGTAGATTTAGTATCACCAGCATAAAATAAACAAAAGAAGACTAAGCACAGAACCCTATGATGATAATAAAATAATATTCATTTATTAAAATCACACTAATAATAATAATAATAATAATAATAATAATAATAATAATAATAATAATAATAATAATAATAATAATCATACTAAATGTAATTATACATTAATAATAATAATCTTCTTTATTAATTCAAACTGACAAATACGCAGTAAGATTACATTGAAACGTGACAGTACAATCTGAGTAGGTATCAGGTACCTTGAAGAGGAGCTATATCAAATCCTCGGAATGAACGAATGAATGAATCAAGATCTTAATTAAACACACGGCTTGGCAGCCATGCAAGGCGTCAATCTACAGGGGGTTTACGGGTATCGAACCGCGATCTAGGCCTAATGCTTTCCTGGCCATGAGTGTTACCATTACTCTAATCCCCCTCTCCAAGTACGCAGTTACATAGCCTAATATAGTAGTAACAGATGATTAAAAGTTTAACAATAGTCGAATTTAACTGTATGGCAGCCTGCAAGGCGCCAATCTGTCGTATACTGCTCCTTTTACAATCTCCCTCTAGGTAGTGTAGGGAGTAAAAAGGCTGAGTCAACCTTTATGGAGATAGTGGGTATCGAACCCACGTCCTTCTGATCTTCGTGTAAGCGTGTAACCATCTCCCCGACTTGTTTCTGTGCTTGGTCCTCTTTTGTTTACATTTTACAACACACCACACAACTAGAAACATTGCTGGATAATCACCGCATGCCAACAAAGTACTAGATGAATAATAATTACCATTTAAATACACTTATCAAAATAACTGGACGATTTCTACATCATAAATACCGAAAATAACCAAATATATAAGTTTCAGCATATGTTTAATCCTTTTTTCTGGGCACAATCACTTAAGAAAATGGTAGGCCCTAGTTATACGCTGACCATTAGAAGGAAACGAATAATGTCATACACCCTGCATTATGCCGATACAGTTTTTGCCAGGAACAAAGTTTGGGACTTGCGTTACAGGATATACATTGGCCCGTTCTCGGAGTGGGGCTGGCTAAGTAGTCTGCCATGGCATCTTCAGCAAGTATACCTTCCTCGAAACCCCTTAGCGACTCGTATAAAGCAACGCCAGGCTCTTAGTGTGAGATTGAAATCGTGGCATACTTATGAGTGATCGTTTTTGGCGCGGTCTTGAAGTGTTGTAGATCCAGTGGCGCTAAATGGAATCAGGCATTCGTCTACGTATACGATGCCGGAAGATACGAAAATATGCAGCGATAGTAGGTGGCCTCACAAAGCGAAAAGCTCTAGCGAGGAGTCTTGATATTAATTCCACGCCCAGTCTATCATTTCCAATCATGTAGCAGACGGTCGCCTCATGAATACCAATGACGGCTGACCTTTCAACCTCTACCCAGACGGAGACCGATTGATAAGGACAGACAGACAGAGACATGCAGACGAAGGCAGCTATGGAATATGCACGTAGGAGCCGGAACTCTTCCATCGCTCGTCAAGTCTTTATCGCGACTCCTGGATTTAACGGCAAATAATCGACTGACGCCGTCGACCATCGTCACGTGGGATAATGAGCAGCACCGATTTCAGTCGAGAACTTGAACTCTCGTCACCCCGGCCGTTAAACACGTCAATTATGGCCGTGATACGTCGCTTCGGACCGTGATGAATGGTAATCCCCGCCATCTTCGTGCATTCTAAACAGCAGCAGCAGCAGCAGCGGCGGCCGCCATTGATAAACGCCATCTTTGTGGAAGAGGAAACGTGCTCGTCGACGACGGGAAAATGTTTGGGTCGCCGCCGGAAACCAGACTTAATTCCAAGCATGCGCAGGACTGCCTTACTTTCAAGATGCGCTGTCATTGTGTGTCTAGCAGGGGAAAAGAAAACACGAATTATGGGAGAAGACGACTGCCATGCATACGAGCTATAGATACTTCGTTTCTTTCTACGACTAACACCATCTGCACCTACAATCCTCGATATCAACACTCCTCTATAATTCACGGTTACTCAGTAAGCTGCGGGATCCAGACACGTCTGCCAGATGCGAATTTGTTTGTATGGCACTGAATTCCATCGTCACCACCCAGAAGAAATTGAGAGCGTACAGATATTAATTAATTGCGACCTTAAGGACACTGAACATATATATATATATATATATATATATATATATGCACACATATATATATACACATATATATAGTATATAATATATATACATGTAATACATACTTCATGTCTCTGCTTCATATCATTTTTTGTTACCAGGGCAAAAATATAAAAACTGCAAAAGTATCTCGCTTCTCTACAGTTTTAGACCGATTTTGAAAAGGATCGCCTACAACACTGCAGGAGCGCATTAATGATAAACATTTTGATTTACAAGAGTAACAAGACATTAAAATAGAACAATACCACAATCTGAAAAATTAGCTGACAGATTTGACCTAATTGGTTGCTTCTTAATATATATAAACATTTAGCTATGGCGCAGGCCTACTACATTCGAAATGCCTTAACTGGTTGATTTGACGCAGGTCTTTGAGATTAAGTTGACAAGATCAGTTTAGTATCGATTGGTTTCATTTAAGGTGCTCAAAAATACCATTTTCAAATGATAAACTGAAGGTTTGTTGTTTGGCCTAGCAATGGAACTTCTAAAGAAGACATCATGTCCTGCAGGGTGTTTAAAAATGTATTTAAAATATTTATAGACAATATATGTTTATTGCCAACGCTTTACCACAACTTTAAAGGGACGTCACGTGCATAGACAAGAGTCACTAGACCGCTGCATCCTTAATTCTGGTCAGACACGTTCATCCAGATTTCGTAGTCGAGGCTGTGGATGCCTTCAATTTCTTTGGCCATTTTAATGCAATGCATCTAATAATGAGAGCATTGGCCGCAACTGTTGTGGATGAATGCCACGCATTGCACCGCTACAGGCCACAGATGGACAAGATCCTCCTTCCTTCTTACTTCGAATCGCTACAGACCACAGATAGACCTTCCTCCTTCCTTCTTACTTCGAATCGTTACAGTCCACAGATGGATCTTCCTCCTTCCTTCTTACTTCGAATCGTTACAGGCCACAGATGGATCTTCCTCCTTCCTTCTTACTTCGAATCGCTACAGGCCACAGATGGATCTTCCTCCTTCCTTCTTACTTCGAATCGTTACAGGCCACAGATGGATCTTCCTACTTCCTTCTTACTTCGAATCGTTACAGGCCACGGATGGACCTTCCTCCTTCCTTCTTACTTCGAATCGTTACAGGCCACAGATGGACCTTCCTACTTCCTTCTTACTTCGAATCGCTACAGGCCACAGATGGACCTTCCTCCTTCCTTCTTACTTCGAATCGTTACAGGCCACAGATGGACCTTCCTACTTCCTTCTTACTTCGAATCGTTACAGGCCACAGATAGACCTTCCTCCTTCCTTCTTACTTCGAATCGTCACAGGCCACAGATAGACCTTCCTCCTTCCTTCTTACTTCGAATCGTTACAGGCCACAGATGGATCTTCCTCCTTCCTTCTTACTTCGAATCGCTACAGGCCACAGATGGACCTTCCTCCTTCCTTCTTACTTCGAATCGTTACAGGCCACAGATGGATCTTCCTCCTTCCTTCTTACTTCGAATCGCTACAGGCCACAGATGGACCTTCCTCCTTCCTTCTTACTTCGAATCGTTACAGGCCACAGATGGATCTTCCTCCTTCCTTCTTACTTCGAATCGTTACAGGCCACAGATGGATCTTCCTCCTTCCTTCTTACTTCGAATCGCTACAGACCACAGATGGACCTTCCTCCTTCCTTCTTACTTCGAATCGTTACAGCAACGAGTAACTATGAAACGTTAGGTCTGTCACTCTCAGTTTCTTAGTTAAAAGATTCCATAACTACTATTCCTTTTCGAATAGAGCAATGGAGCTAAATTGTTAGAGCAGATGAAGCAGGTCTTCCGTGAATCATCTGGTGACCGTTTGTCTTTTCCTGTGTTTATCGTTGTTCCTTCAATCGGAAACATGTACTGTTAACTTTAACATTTAAATGCACTTGCCTGGAATAGTTGCATAGAATACTCCCGGTATGTGGAGTGCTTTTAAGAGTCCTTTTATAATAAATATGTTAATACGTAGAGCCTATATATATGCATACGTAGATCCACTTCGTCAGCTGTCATCAGAATGTCTAAGATGAACCTACATGTAAGTGCAGGAGACTCGGTTGAGTGGCGGCGTGTCGATAGATAGCTTGCTGTTGCTGTTGCTGCTTGGGTTGAAGCTTATGTTTCCCAGGAATGCAAATATCTGTCTGCAGCCTCTTGTGGAGAAACAGTTGGGCGTGAACGCGAGATTCGATATATGAGGCATCATGACTTCTAATGTCAGATAGCTTTGCGATGACCTTCTTCAGTCGCGGTAAGACTATGGCAATTATGGCATGCTGGTGCCTTTCCGGCAACATGCGATTGCTTAAGGAGGCGTTACACGTATCGGTGACAACGCAAGGATGTCCAAGAGGAATTTCCTATGGATGGTGGAAGGCAATCCGTCGAAAGCAACAGATTTCGGTGGCGCAGTTTTGATAAACTTGGTAGTCGATTACTTCTCCTTGCGCTATGAGTAGTTGAAACAAAAGCCTGACAGAAGTGCCAAACAGGAGTTTACAGTCGGTCGCCATTAGCCATTGATCAAATATTGCGAATTCCGAGAGACAGCGAGAGAGAGACAGACAGAAAGAGAGACAGACAGAAAGAGACAGAGACAGAAAGAGACAGAGACAGAGACAGAGAGAAAGAGAGAGACAGAGAGAGACAGAGAGACAGACAGAGAGAGACAGAGAGAGACAGAGAGACAGAGAGACAGAGAGACAGAGAGAGAGGACATTGAGTAATGACATTGAGTAAGCCATTTTCGTAGGTCAGCGAATAGTAGAATTTATTGCCGACTTCACCAGATAATTAAAAGTCAATGTCTATAACTGGGATTCGTTCCTTGTCAACACAAAGACACGAGGAAAAGAAATGAGTGCGTTCCAACACGCAACAGTTTGATATGGCAACCTTTTGAACGCAAGCCACGATGCAATGCATATGCGTCAACTGGTCATGACACGCAGAATAGCAGAAGAAACTAACCCTGAAGAGGCGATTACTGGTTCGGGGTATACATCAATAAGGTCGCGCACATAAGGTCGCGCACAAAAGGTCGCGCACAAAAGGTCGCGACACAAAAGATCGCAGCGTCATAAGATCGCAGGGTAATAAGATCGCAACACAAAAGATCGCAGGGTAATTAAACTAAACTACATTTAATTAATAACAACGGTTCATGGCTGTTGTTCTTGTTGAATTTGCAAACTTCAGTTATGAAAAATTAAGTTATGGCATGCTAACTATGATATCCATTTTTAAATTTGTGCCAACCCTCTACTATAATGTCTGTTTTTAAACTTCCAAACTCTAATTGTGGCGGGATACGGAAATTTCGCCCCCGGAAGATTCGCCCCCGACATTTCGCTCCCGGGAAGATTCGCCCCCGCAAGATTCGCCCCCGGAAGATTCGCCCCCGGAAGATTCGCCCCCGCGTATATCAACGACCAAGTAAGTAATACGGGTTATAATTTCAAAGATCCCGCTACTAGTCTCAGCTATATTTTCATCATAGATCTCGCTACTAGTCTTAATTACATTTTCATCATAGATCCCACTACAAGTCTTAATTGTATTTTCATAGTAAATCCAGCTTCTTGTCTTAGTTACATTTTCATCATAGATCCCGCTACTAGTCTTAGTTATACTTTCATCGCGGACCCAGCTTCTAGTCTTAGTTTCATTTTCATCATAGACCCGGCTTCTATTTTTTGTTACATTTTCATCGCTCATCCAGCCTCTAGCCTTAGTTACATTTCCTTCATTGATCCAGCTACTAGTCTTAGTTATATTTTCGTCGTTGATCCCGCTTCTACTCTTAGTTTAATTTTCATCATAGATCCCGCATCTAGTCTTAGTTATATTTTCGTCGCTAATCCAGCATCTTGTCTTAGTTACATTTTCATCACGGATCCAGCTTCTAGTCTTAGTTACATTTTCATCTTAGTTATGTTTTCACCGTTAATCCAGCTTCTAGTCTTAGTTTCATTTTCATCACAGATCCCGCTACTTGTCTTACTTATATTTTCATCGTTGATCCAGCTTCTAGTCTTAGTTTCATTTTCATCATAGATCCCGCTGCTACTCTTACTATATATTCATCGCTACTAGTCTTAGTAATATTTTCATCGTTAATCCAGCTTCTATTCTCAGTTACATTTTCATCGCTATTCCAGCCTCTAGCCTTAATTACATTTTCATCATAGATCCCGCTTTTAGTTTTAGTTATATTTTCATAGTTAATCCAGCTTCTAGTCTTATGTTACATTTTCATCATAGATCCCGCTTTTACTTTTGGTGATATTTTCATAGTTAATCCAGCTTCTAGTCTTGGTTTCATTTTCATCATAGATCCGGCTTCTAGCTTAAGCGTTGAAATGAAGCGCTTAAGTGCTAATATGACACATTTTCATCGCTCATCCAGCTTCTAGTTCAATTTACATTTTAATCGTTCATCCCGCTTTCAGTTTAATTTACATTTTAATTATTGATCCCGCTTCCAGTTTAATTTACATTTCTATCGTTTATCCCGTTTCTTGTGTAACATTTTGATCGTTCTTCCCGCTTCCAGTTTAAATTACATTTCTATCGTTCATCCCGTTTCTAGTTTAACTAACTTTTTAATCGTTCATCCCGCTTCCAGTTTAATTAACATTTTAATCGTTCATCCCGCTTCCAGTTGAATTAACATTTTAATCGTTCATCCCGCTTTCTAGTTTAATTAACATTTTAATCGCTCGTCCCGCTTCCACTTTTACTTTTTAATCGTTCGTCCCTCCTGGTTTAATTAATTTTTTAATCGTTCATCCCGCTTTTAGTTTTACTAACATTTTAATTATTCATCCCGCTTCTAGTTTAATATTCATTTTAGTCGTTCGTCCCTCTTCCACTTTAGTTAACATTTTAATCGTTGATCCCTATAACGGAATGATGATCAAAATGTAAATTAAACTGGAAGCTGGAGGAGCGATTAAAAAATTAATTAAACTGGGAGCGGGATAAACGCTTAAAAAGATAATCTATTGGCGGGATGACGATTAAAAAGTTGATCGATTATTAAACTAGAAGCGGGATGACGATTAAAATGTAAATTACACTAGCAGCGGGATGAACGATTAAAAAGTTAATTAAACTAAAAGCGGGATGAACGATTAAAAAGTTCAAAAGCTAGGAGCAGGATGAACGATTAAAATTTTAAATAAACTGGAAGCGGGATGAACGATGAAAATTTTAATTAAAATGTAAATTAAACTAGAGGCTGGATGAGCGACGAAAATGAGCTGAAACAAGAAGCTGGAAGAGCGATGAAAATGCGATGAAACCAATGAAAATATCGCTCCAGCTAGAAGCTGGAATATCATGATCCATTCGCCTGTGAACCTTCTGTCGTGGACCGTTTATCCGTGAACCATTTGTCGTGAACCATTTGTCGTGAACCTTTTGTCGTGAACCATTTGTCGTGAACCTTTTGTCCGTGATCCATTTGTCGGTGAACCATTTGTCGTGAACCTTTTGTCGTGGATCCGTATCTAAGGCTAGAAGCTGGATTAACGGTGAAAATATAACTGAAACTAAAAGCGGGATCTATGATGAAAATGTAACTTAAGACTAGAAGCTGGATTAACTATGAAAATATAACTAAAACTAAAAGCGGGATCTATGATGAAAACGTAACTAAGACTAAGAACTGGATCTATGATGAAAATGTAACTAAAACTAGAAGCTGGATTAACGGTGAAAATATAGCTAAGGCCAGAAGCTGGAGTACCGACGAAAATATAACTAAAACTAAAAGCGGGATCTATGATGAAAATGTAACTTAAGACTAGAAGCTGGATTAACGATGAAAATATTACTTAAACTAAAAGCGGGATCTATGATGAGAATGTAATTAAGCCTGGAAGTTGGATCGACGATGAAAATATAACTAGGACTAGTAGCGGGATCGACGATGAAAATATTACTAAAACTAAAAGTGGGATCTATGATGAAAATGTAACTAAGACTGGAAGCTAGATCAACGATGATAATATTACTACAACTAAAAGCGGGATCTATGATGAAAATCTAACTTAAGACTAGAAGCTGGATTAACGATGAAAATATGACTAAGACTAAAAGCGGGATCTATGATGAAAATGTTACTAAGGCCAGAAGCGGGATCTATGATGAAAACGTAACTAAGACTAGGACCTGGATTACCGATGAAAATTTAACTAAGGCCAGAAGCTGGATTACCGGCGAAAATATAATTAAGAATAAAAGCCATAGTCTTCTACAATACTTCGAATTCTGTCGGCTGTGTCTTTGTACACTCGTCGGGCGGGTGGAGGTTGGTGTCCGGCAACGTATTGTTCGAGTCTGAGTTCGTTAAGGCTCTGTTCTTTCTTGATGCCGTCAATAAACTTCCATATAGTGGGATGATGAGATCCTAGAAGTTGGCTGAATCCTCGATGCCAATTACCTTCTACAGAGTTGTTTGTTTTTGGAAGATCATCAAGGGATATTAAAGGTGCGATCCAATTATTTGCATGCTGACTTTAGTTTGATTACCCTGCGATCTTTTGTGTTGCGATCTTATTACCCTGCGATCTTATGACGCTGCGATCTTTTGTGTCGCGACCTTTTGTGCGCGACCTTTTCAGTCGCGATCTTTTGTGCGCGACCTTATTGACCTAAACCCTGGTTCGGCCAAGTCCAGGGGCCAGACCCCATTTGCCATCTTTCAGCTCAAACGTGGAGAAAAGCCAACTGCTGTCAAATGCAAGACATCAGATGAATCTTTCACTGTTTCTTAAATGCACAGTTACGAAGCCTTGTGAATGCTTTCCGAGTGACGCTTATAAAAAAGGCGTTCGTCACATCGAGACAAAAGCGCCATCTTGTGGATGGACAGAGAAGTGACGGCCTTGCAGCCGCATAACCACACTAGACGGTATTCAACCGCAGCTGCTGAGATTCAGTCGGTCAGCTACCAAGTGAATACTGAATCCTACAGTATTTCAATTCATTTAATCATCTTGTGAAAGACAATAAGGGTGATGACATGGACGACAGCGCTGGATCTGGGGTTGTTAGATTGGATTTTTATTTTATCAAGAATTCAGTCTAGGGTCAGTAATGATTATTAGAGCTCCTGCAGGGATTCCAATATTCTGACCAATCCGAATATCAATCGATTCCTGACATTGGTCTTCTCCCAAACATATACCGCAACCTTGTTAGGGAAGTCAGTTTTGAGTAAAGCACGTTTCATAGCGTACATGTAGAATGGGAGTAACAATATGGCAACCGCATCATTATTATTAATTAATAACTTCTATCGCGCCGGTATCTAATGCACGAGTCATCAACCGATGGCGCACCAAAACCAAGCTGTAATCGTATACCATTATCCAGCAGATCAGTCCGCAAAGAGCGCTCAGTCACGGCAGACGGGCGACGTTCTACATCGTTTGCGCTACGTTAGCTAATTAACGATTTTGGTTGCATGCTTATTATGACGAAAGCAGATTTGAAAAGTGCATTTATCTAATGTTTTAACGGACAGTAAATATATTCTACCTAAGTGTCGCCATCGAGCCCTACGAAAGACGACCAACTATGAAATGTTTAAGCGTCTGCTTAGACATAGGGCCTACTAAACTGTTTTGAAATGTAATTGGCCGCTCTTCGCTGTAGGTGCGCCGTATAGATGATTGTGGTTGGCTATTGAATCATGGGCCAAATGTGTTTAGACACCTCTATTCGATTACTGGCCATTCGACGTTTTTATGTGCTTGAACAATCTGATTTTAATGATTTATTGATACACACTATTTTCGCCTAGAAGCCTTCTATTAATTTGAATACAGATTCAACCATTCTGTCGCTTAACAGAAAACTATTACAATGGTATAGAACTGTGTTTAATTTTCGACGGTAGGCGGCGACGGCTGAGTGCCTGTGTCTGAGCTACCCATTATCCTTCAATGCTACGGTCGATTTAGAACAGCTCGTGTGTGGACATTATGAGCTATCCCAATTTACACCCTGTGAACCCGGTCGCGGTGATTTAACGCGTTGGGACTGGCCGTGCAGCAGCAGCAGCAGCAGCAGTAGGACAGGCGGCGACCGCCAATCATTGGGACAGAGGGCAATTTTCTCTCACCTGCACTCACTCGGTCGAATGACGCCTTTCTATACAGACGGAAAATCGGTCGTTAGAACGAATCAATGAGCGCTCTGCATTTGGCTCATGTTTCTGCTGTCCATTTTTGTGTGTCAATAACTGATCTATTACGTAGGCCCTATCTGTCGGCTAATTCCAAACCTACAGATCCATTCCAGGATATACGAACTAATTTCCAGTCTGACTATATTGGAACAATAATTAGCCCTGCTTGGGATAATTTCCACAATTATGACAAAATGATTGACGCCGAGTCCCATTTGGACTGGGTTTGAACCAATGGAACACTAAGCGCATCGTAATCGTAATCTCCAAACTTCTAAAGCGCCACTAGAAGGCCAAGCACAGGGCACCAGCCTATTCACGAGCGCTGGAAGAGAGGTTCATGAAGATTCGCTTACATACCATGATAGTTGTTTATGAAGATATTACGGTTCTCCTCCAACTGATGTTCTCGTCTCGTAAGCCGAACGATCAAAAAACCTAACCGTTGTACTTAGATTTCGAAAAAATGCGTCCTATAATGCCATTATAATTATCTTCGTTGTGATATTTTAAAATACAACCATAACGCTAAATTGCCTATGTGTTTGACCGAAGCAAATACGTGAAGTCAATTAGTCAGCATTACAGCATTTAAAAAATTTGGTGCAGAAATGTATACTAGTTTAAGGTGTTTTTCACTTAATATCATAGGCGTAACTTGTGGGAATGGGGTACGAGGGGTACCCGTATCCCTCACTTTTTGAACTGGGGGTACCGTACCCCCACTTTTTGAACAATGTCAATCAATATTTTATTATTGTGCCTTCCCAGAGATCGCAGTCTCAGCCTTGTACCTGTTTGTCAACCCTATCCTTCCGTTGACAATCCTTCTGATTAACTCCTTGTTCTCTTCGTACTTAACGCCTATTTAATGTCCACCTTTTGACATTGATTCTACGTATAAGTAGCTTTATTTTCTACTGTGTAGCCTAGGCTGAATTAATCACCAACACAGTTTAATATCTTTTCTTATTAATGAAACTAACAGACAGAAACAGAACTCAATTCAATTACAACTCAACTAGTCAGCAACACTACTACAGCGAACACACGAATTCAAACTTCTCTAGTCAGCATAATTCTTCGCGCCCCTTGACACACCTGTCTTCTGTGCGCCTAAGCGAAATCTAATAATATACATATAGCGCGCCGCTGCCGATATCGGCCGGCCGCGCGTGTCACTAAGACAGTACAACTAAACGTTATGCATCTATCATATATACATATACACGTGAAACTAAAGTAAGCGCACTAAATATATACGCTAAATCTCGCACTGCAAGTCTGTACACGAAACTCAGTTCACACTGTTTATGTAAGAAAATGGTACCCCGTGCACGGGCATCGATCCCGGGGGTTGAGGGGACAAGACCTCACCTTTAACAGTCGGGGGACACACCATACATCCGACGCCCCCAAATTTGAAGAAACGTCAAAAAAAGTCATAAAATTCACGCGCGAATTTTTTTAACCTCTTTTTGAACAGATCAGTTCAAAACTCTTTTTTGACCAGATCAGTTCAAAAGTGTCCCCCCACCTGACAAACAAGATCGTCGCCAGCATGATCGCCGACTCTGCGAGGCCCGTGAGTGCCCAGCACCACCAGAAATAGGCCATGCGAGGCCCACCTATGCCTGGACACCACCAGAAATCAGCCCGCAAAGAACTCTTTTTTAAAAGAGATTTTTGTCTATTGGCATTACTTATCTATAAAAAGATACAAAAAGATTTTTCCGCGCTAATTCCTTTTAATCTCTTTGGGCATTCACACTTTTTTGGTCAACTCGATGCAGATAGGCTACCTACCTGGTCTCAATATAACCAAGGATATTTTGCTTCGTTTTGACTTATCAGCGGAAAAATACAGAGGACAAGGGTATCACGGCGCCTCCGCCATTTGCGGAGGGATAACTCGATTACAGTCGAATTAAGGAGGTTCAAATAATGGTTTCTGTGTTCACTATACAAATCACTCACTTAATTAATTTAGGCATTCAGGAAGCAAATTCTAGAGTTCCAGAATGCAGAGACACGATCAATAAAGTCAAGGATTTAATTAAGTTTGTCAGAAACTCTGCTAAAAGAATGGCATGTGTTGAAACAATGCAGTTTGAGAGAGAAGCCATTTAGTTGTGTATCATTGTAACATATAAAGATATTATAATTATATAACGAAGGAATTAAGAATTCCTGGACGAGAGAAGCCACGGTATTTGAAATTTGACATTAATTTGATATTATAATTATAAAACAAAAGAATTGAGAATTGATACTGGAGAGGACCATGGTATTTTGTAGCATTACAACATCGTAACAAAAAAAGGTCAATATTCCTTTTTCTCTACTCTCTTTGGGCACTCACACTATTTGGGTCAACTCGGCGCCTATGGTCGCCAGTGGGTACACCCCACTTTCTAGACCAAAGTTACGCCCCTGCTTAATATATATAATAGTTGCCATTGAACATCTGAAAATATGTTTATTATACATTACCCAGAAATACGACTTATTGGCGAAAATTCATAAACAATAATCAGACGTTGATCAATTTAAGACGATAAACGCAAAAATTATTTAAGAAGTGAAAGATGAGCGCAGATGGCAGACTGGAATGCATTGAGTTAAGAGTTGCTGACGGCGTGAGAGCTTGCGTACGATTGATGATATTCTAAAGGCTTTATACGACTTTGGGCGATTAAATTGCGTCCTATTTATAGCTATTTTGCATGGAGATTAGTTTTAAAATTAAAATAAGCTCTTAAGTGTTATTTCAACGAAGAGAGAAATAGGCCGACAATTTTATTCTATATCTTAAAATTATTAAAGGAGAAAATCATGCGTTTTGAAGCAGATTGCAACTGTACATGTATTTCTTGGCCCGAAAAAATTGTTCAAACCTAATTTTAGAAAGTAAGGGCTCAACAATTCTTTCTCTGTTTCCTATAATTTGAGTCAGAAACAATCGAGGTATTTAAATTTTACGTCTTATTTAGGAATGATTTTTCAGTTTTATTGCATAGCATATTTCTTAAATGTGGAAATTGATTTATATTAGCATAAATGAAATTCTTATTGATGGCGGTGCTAGACGGCTGGTCGTTTATTGCAGAGTGAAAAGATATATAAATGATAGAATAGAAAACAGTTAGAATTTAAAACGTTTTAGGCGGTTTCCGCGGAAAGAAAGAGATTTGAGTTTCGGAGATAGAGTGATAGTCAATTCCCTTCCTCAGAGTAGAAAGGTAAAATACGCGATAGTCGTTGGCAACTCTTCGCAGCTAGAAGATCTGTATTTCAAAAGCGCAGGTGGCAGGCTGGAATGCATGGAGTTAAGAGTTGCTGATGGCGTGAAGGCGTGTGTACGGTTGATTATATTCTGTTATATTCTAAAGGCTCTCAGCAATAAGCAATCGATCGCGTACATTGTGAGAGGCGAACATCGTTTAGTAAGGAGGAACGCAA
This sequence comes from Allolobophora icterica, assembly GCA_963556255.1. Classification (NCBI taxonomy): domain Eukaryota; kingdom Metazoa; phylum Annelida; class Clitellata; order Crassiclitellata; family Lumbricidae; genus Allolobophora; species Allolobophora icterica. The sequence goes on along the minus strand of OY744603.1, from coordinate 50,930,744 downwards.
TGCCATTCCACCCTTCCCAATTCTATCCATTAATCCATCTCGATTCAATTCCAATCCATTCTGTTGAAGCCCTTGTTCATTTTTGCTTTTAGGGCCCGAGTTCTGGGGTCTCGTTAACCCCGAATGGAGCCTATGCAGCAAGGGCAAGCGCCAGTCCCCGATTAACATCGATCCGGAACATCTTCTCTACGATCCACACCTCAAGCATATCCGAATGGACAAGCACAAAGTCAGTATCATCCGTTAGCCGAATAAAAAGCATTAGCGTCGTCGTCATCATCATCATCATCATCATCATCATCATCATCGTCGTCGTCGTCATCATCATCATCATCATCATCATCATCATCGTCATCATCATCATCATCATCGTCATCATCATCATCATCATCATTATCATCATCATTATCACATCCTCTTCGCCATCAAAGTCATCATGATCATCGTCATTATCATTATGATCAGCGCAATCATCATCACAATCTTCTTCTTCATCATTATCTTCTGCTTCCTCTTCTCTCTCTTCTCTTCTTCTTCTTCTTCTTCGTCGTCGTCGTCGTCTTCATAATCGTCAGAATCGCCATATTCAACATCATGTTCTTCTTATTGTAAGCGCATGTAGCAAGAGGCTGAAGATTTGCTCAGAGAACTTCTTAAAGTCTCTCATCCCTATTCAAAACATTGCGAAATTTCTAAATGCAGAAAAGTTGGTCTGAGGTCAGTTAATGCTGGCGCAACTGGTAAAGACATCCACTGGCACAACAGACGAATATGACCAGTTTGGCAGATTACGTTTATTGTGGAGTAAAGATCAACAATTGCCCCAATGTGTCATCGGAATTATTAATGCGCAACTTCTATGACGCTGATGTCCAAGGCGTCAACCGATGGCTCATCAAAAGTCAAACCGTAGTCAATGCCAGAAATACTATAAACCCAGTCCACTGAGACAGAGACAATTACAGGAGCAGCTTTTGGTGAATAAATCAGTTGAATAAAGTTAACTGAAAACAGGAAACGGTTAGCTCAACAGACAGTGGCGCAACAACCTAGCTGGGGGACCATGGACATTCTAAGCTTGGGAGCCCTTATCCATTAAAAAGTTAAAATAATGAAATAGCTATTTTAAACTGCAGTTAGGTTAAGAAAGAGTATTAAACGATCTAATTAATGACTCATAGTTCAAGTCACATTAATAGTTCAAGACGTAAAAAAAATACAACAAAAATGTATTGCCTACGTACACATGCAGTAATATAATGTCTGCAGTTCTCACATCATGTCATCTACCCCGGAATTGGCTACTGTCTTTGTGCTGTTTGTCACTCTCCCAGTCACCGTCGCCAGTGCGGAGCGATCCATCTCTGTAGTTCTTCAGAGAATTGCTTCACGAATTTGGCTATTCTAGCTTTACTATTAGAAAATGTGTCTATCAAGTCATCAATATTCAATTGTTTTGCACATTCGTTTTCGATCGCAAGAAGAGCAAGACCATCAAGCCTGTCCTGTGAGATAGTGGATCTAAGATACGTCTTTATAAGTTTCAATTTGGAGAAGGAGTGCTCCGCACTGGCAACGGTGACTGGAAAAGTGGCAAAAGCACACAGGCAGTAGCCAATTCCGGGATAGATGACGTGGTGTGAGAGCTCAATATGAGTTTCAGTATGTCCAACACAGTTTTTGTTGTTTCTTGCTGAACTCATGTCTGAAGGACAGCGCGCCTAGACAAAAAATCGGGGCCAATGTCCGATGAATATGTTTGCTGCAGTTTTGTTGCTGCTAATTCCAAATCAACATCGAATAAATGCAAAAGAGATTTGGGATAAAGAAAACTAAACGCTGCATAAACTAAACGCTGCCCTTCAAAACGACTCTTAAGCTGTGCCATTGCTGTCTACAATAGCGGAAAATACATGAGTCTAGAAAGCTATTTCTGGTTCGGTCGTCACTGTTCAGTTCACCAGAGAATTTATTTTTGCGACTCTTTCTAACTTCAGCCTAATCTTACAAAGAGCTGACTGATTGCTGTAGCTGTAGTAATGATAGATTCATATGAATCACGCATGTTAAGTCAAATGCCACAGCTGGTAGCTGCCATAGTAGCTGCAGATAGGTCTATTTGGACTGATTGAAGTGCACGAGATGCACTGGCAATTGTCAGTAACAATTGTTCCCAAATGATAATAAATACTATGAACTCAAATTTCTTCATGTTATGCTTCAAACCAGTGGCGTAACTTCTCTCCTTGGAATCATTGCTCTCGAGGCAAATTCAGATTCACAGCGTAACGTTTAAGGTTTAAGGCATAGTAATGTTTCACGAAGTGAAGCAGATTAATTACTTATATTATATACTAATTACAAAAGCAAAGCAACAAGAACTGCTATTCTAATTTAGAAGTTCCTTACCTTCAGTGGAGTCTTAGTTTCTCTGGTTCAAGAGAGCTTTAGCCGTCGATTAAAAATTTAATTAGAAGTCGTTGTTTTAAATAAGCGAATGACTGTATTCTGAACAAGAAAGGCGTACTGTACTTCTCGCAAGGCTGAGGAGCACGAAAATTGCAGTCGTGTGTAGACAGTGTAGTGTGTGTATAGGCCACAAGGCTTTTAGAGACATTGACAAGAGACAGATTGCGACAGAGACAGAGCGAGTGCGACAGAAAACGAGAGAGACATCAACACAGAGCGAGTGAGTGAGTGAGAGAGCGAGAGACAGACGAACAATTAGGCAGATAATATTTCAGGCATTTCTTAGCACTGGAGCTGAGAGATATGCGTATACCGTAAAGTGTATGCAGTGGTTGTACGCCTAAAAGGGAGAATCTGACTCATGGACAGGTGGGCTTTCATTCTACTGTGGGCCGATTAGGGTCAAATACCTCGACCCCGGCGACCCGGTGACCTAGATAGACACAACACGTACATAATGTCTGTTGCCCTGTGTATCAAGTATCATATGAAGCATCCGTCATATATAGAGGCTAGTTCCTCAGGCTGCAGATAGGCTCAGACCTAAATGGGCCTTGCTGAGGCACTTTTGAACATCGTAGGCTAAATATGTCATCAGATGGAACAATGAACAAAATAAAAAATGTTTGTGCTCGGAGGAAAATGGGGCACTAAAGCAAAATGTCACACAGGGTGCGCAGTAAGAAAGCTTTGGGGCCCTTTGGACCTCGGGGGCCCCTGGAGGCCTGGACTTTGTCCATGCACCCTCGTTATATGGTTGTTACGCCACTGTCAACAGACCGTTCATCCGCATTCTGACATCTAAGAACAATGCATTAGGATGCCTCGTGATTAACAGGTTGCATGCAATTCAGCCTTGACTCCAACGGGCTTGGCTATGAGCGCCATATGGGTTACTATACGGTTGCTACTTTCAGCAATAAGGCGACATCAAACCGTACAAAAACTACGACAGCCCCAAAAATTATACAGACTCAAAAGGAGATTAACTGAATGTGCGAAATTATGTATTGTCCAGAGCGAGAACCGTAAAAAATAATCGAACTGTAGGAACCATGATGTCTACGATGGCCGTATATTAAAACATGTATGACCTTAATTTAAAACAGCTAAAGTCTTATTTTAAAATATGTAGCACTATGTTTACAGAGGTAACGCCTTAAGGTAACACTTAATTTTAGACGACCCTGTCGAAACTTCTCAGGCACGAGGTACAGTATCTTGTTTTAAAGGACCCTTTTGCACAAACAAGACTCGTGCATGGGGTGCACAAGTCGTGTTTGCGCCTCAGCTGAGGTCTGGAACAAACTAAGCTTGTGGCTTCGAGAGCAGCTCACTTCGATATAAACCTAAGAAGTCTCTTGCCTACTCGCTGAGTGCCTAAAGCGTCTTGCAATCGGGTATTATCTGGAGATAGACGGTTCCGAAAGAGAAGAATTTGTGTAGACTTTCTCTTAAATTCTGTTAAATTCTTGCTAAGATCCTAAGTGGTTGGTTGTGTCAGTGGAAGTAGCAGAAGAAAGGTGGGTGCCTCAGGGTGGAAGGGGAAAGTGGGTAAGAATAAGTAGGCTAACTGTTAACTGACAACAGACGCCAGTGAACCATGAAAACGATCGCCAGAAGGCGCTCCTAACCGTCAGCCGCTCTCCTTCCAACGTAATATCGCTATATGGCTCTCGACTCCAAGGGCGTCCGTCGGCTCTCGTCACGAGCGATAGAAGAGAATCAGGACGAGGAGGAGGAGGAGGAGGAAGAGGAGGAGGAGGAGGAGGAGGAGGAAGAGGAGGAGGAGGAGGAGGAGAAGGAGGAAGAGGAGGAGGAAGAAGAGGAGGAGATGGAGGAGAGAAGAGAAAGAGGTGGACCCAGACGGTACTCCAAGGGCGTCCGTCGGCTCTCGTCACGAGCGATAGAAGAGAATCAGGACGAGGAGGAGGAGGAGGAGGAAGAGGAGGAGGAGGAGGAGGAGGAAGAGGAGGAGGAGGAGGAGGAGAAGGAGGAAGAGGAGGAGGAAGAAGAGGAGGAGATGGAGGAGAGAAGAGAAAGAGGTGGACCCAGACGGTATACCAACCTAGCTTCCGGCGCCCGTAATGGTGTCTTTAAGTCGAATACAATGGCGCGGATCCAATTGGTCGGGCAAAGAAGACGCAAGTGTTGACCTAGAAATTGTTCTTTCTATTGGCTCCTCCTCCTCCTCCTCCATCTTCTCTTCTCTCGTTTTCGCATTCTCTCCTTCTCTTTCCTTCTCCATCGACGCTTACAATGCTTCGCCTAATGTTTATTGATCTATCGGCAACGACCAGTAGGAGGAGATATCAACCCATAGACCGACTACTGTAACGTCCGAGATTCAAATCCGGGCACAACTTCTGTCCAACAGGAAACTCAGCGAATATTTCAACCAGCAGTAGATATCTGACAGAAATGTTTACAAAGTACTACATAGTACTTTTAGCGTCCTATTTTCAAGACTTATAGCCAATGATAGTAATACTACAATAATCTAATAATAATAATAATAATAATAATAATAATAATAATAATAATAATAATAATAATAATAATAATAATAATAATAATAATAATAATAATAATAATAATAATAATAATAATAATAATAATAAACCTTGTGCACCGATAAAACCATCGGCGAAGACTAGCCATTCCAGAACAATGCCCCCTAATTTTTGAACTCCCGAGGGATCATATGTACTTCGGGGGAAAAAATAATAATAATATTTTCACTAATGTTACGGAGGACGAGGCCTGATTTTTCAGACATTAAACAACAGCTCCTAGCATAATTTTTTAGACTCCTGAGGGATTACATGTACCTGGGGGGGGGATAATAATGTTGGTCTGTAATAATAAAGAATATCTAGGAATAATAGGCGAAAGTGCCACAAGATGCACCCAATTTTCGTTTCTAACTTGTAACATCATAAATAATACCATTATGATTAAATAAACTATGTACTTTGTATTGTCTATTATTGTCCAACGCATATGCACTGTCAAAGAAACAAATTTTGCACTGTAACAACTAAATGCTTCAATTTATCTGAAGTCGCGGAAGGTGCCTCTTGGGAACAAGACGACCTCAAGAAGCACCCCTTGGATGCGTCTTGGGAACAACACACCTATATTCATGCCATGGCCTAATACCCAGCTAGAGGTTCAGAATAATTTAAGATTGGATCAGTTGCAAGTGGTTCGGATAAGGATTTCGTATAATATTTAGTTACGGTCTGCAGTTGTAATCATGGTCTTGTTCTATCTGTAGGTCAGCGGGGTACTAGTGAATACTGGCCACGTCATAAAGTTGGTCGTCGATGAATCTAGCACTCATTACGTCAACATCAGCGGAGGTCCTCTATCATATCACTACCGCGTTGCCGAACTATCGATACACTTTGGATCAACGGATGCTACTGGCTCTGAACACACCATCAGCGGCAAATACTTCCCAGCTGAGGTATTATCCCCTATCGAAACATTTAAAGTCTTATGCAACTCAAAATAATTTAAACTGTTCTGATCTGCAGTTTTTATGGGTCTGAAATCAATATGATGACGGGTTGCTAGAGTAATGCAGCGAAGTGTAAATGCCAATAATGGTTATGTGTGCAGGGATATCTTGCCCTTTCTAAGTGCAAAGTTTCGCAATCGAAAGAGGTAGGCCCTATGGCTAGTATACTGGGCCGCCCTAAGGACTCGGCCGACCGTCATATCTGGGTCGCTCAACTTCGTGCTCTCCATCGACTCTATCGACGGAGGAAGTGGCCCATTGGGAGAACTTGGTTGCAAGAATTAAAAAGAATCCCAAACGACTTTTGATCGTCCATTTCTGGCCTCCTGAGCTGTCCTTCTGACCCCCCCCCCGTGACTCCTTCCTTTTCAAAGGACGACTTTCTTACGATGCTCACGACTAAGATCGACGGCCTTAGAAATCGTAAATTCGTAATGTCCAAATTTCTAAAGCGCCACTCGAAGGCCAACCGCATGGCAACAGCCTATTCAAAGGCGCGACTCTGCAGCTGCCTGGACTCCTCCAGTCTTCACCTCACCTGTACGGAATCAGTCTTCGATGATTTTCGAATCATACACAAATCGGATTTGCGCCGTATCCTTTCTTCCTCGAACTTAAAATCGTGTGAACTGGACCCCGTCCGCCATTTATTATCCTAGATAGGCCTATTTTCGATGATATTGTTCCGTTCTTCTTGTGCTTGTTTAACAGGCCTCTATTTGTCTCTCTCTTACTCTGTCTTTGTCTGTGTCTGTGTCTCTCACTGTCTGTCTGTGTCTGTGTCTCTGTGTCTTTCTCTGTCTGACTCTCTGTCTCTGTCTAAATGCCTTCTTTCTTCCTCGCAAAAATGCGCCATTGTTGTTCCTGTTGCAAAAAAACCCAATCTCGACTTAGTGTGTGTCAAAATTACCAATCCATTTCCTAACCTCTCCTTTTCTCCAAGGCTCTGGAGCGTCTTCTTTCTTCACAGCTTCTCCCCTACATTGAACAGTCGGACCTTATTCCGTCCAGGCAATCTGGCTTCAGAGCCCATCATTCTACTGAGACTGCTCCTTATCTGCATCTGCTCTGCTCTGACATCTATTCTGCTGTTGATAAATCTCATGTAACCCTTTGGCTCTCTTTGACGTTTCCTTCGCCTTCGACAGGGTTGATCATGATATCCTCTTACACCGTTTTGAGATTTCCTTTGGCCTTAGTGGGCCCTCTCTCCATTGGTTTGGGACCTAACTCTTGTGTCTTTCCCAAATGGTCATCCTTGATGACTCCAGACCCGGTGAATGCACGTTAAAATTTGGGGTCTCTCGGGGATCTGTGCTTGGTCCACTTCTATATATCATATTCACTGCAGACCTTTTTTACTAAACACTCGGCGACTGGTCACTTATATTCTGACGATGTTCAAGCTTTTGTTCAAGACCTTCCTGCCCAGCAATTTATGACACTGTTTCGTATGACCTTCACCTCTGGATGTCCTCTAACCGTCCTTCTCTTAACTCCTCCAAAACTCAGTTGAACTGGTTTGGCAATTGGCACCCGTCAGCAACTTCTCAAACTCGACTTCACAGCTACTTGCTGAGCAGCTTCCTTCATTCACTTCGTCGTCCAGTGTTCGTGACCTGGACGTTATTGTTATTAACACCCTCTCGTTCAATGAATCTTACCCGATCCTGCTACGATCACCTGAGGCGGTTCCGAGCTAATAATCTCCTCTTCAGTGTTCACTTCCATTGTTCACGCTTTCATCTCTTCTCTACTTGTTGACCTTCCTAAACTTTGCCTCTTTCCTCTACGATCGGTACTAAATGCAGCTGCCCGCCTGATTGCCCGGCTGTCCGTCTCCCTCGATCTATTTAGCTGATCACCTTCACTGGCTTCCCCTTACTACCCGCATTCAGTTCAAAATTATCTTCTTATTTACAGCGCGCTATTTGGTCAAGCCAAACCTACCCCTAAAAGTAAGGGTGTACAACAGCAGATAAGGCAATCAGCTCCTTAATGCATATAAATTGAATATGATGTTCATTTAGTGATATAGTTGTTAGCAATAATAAGTATAAGTTAGTACTGCGATCTGCACCGTTATAACTTACTACGTTGTCAGCCTCTTTCTCAGTGACCAGTATTCCCTCTGCAGCGTATCAAAGGCATTTTATAGTCAATCTTATAAGTGTAAGCATGAACCATATCTTGTTGAGTATGTGTGGCATAGGTTCTCGATCCTGCTACTTCCACGAACACCACCTAATGCGACTATTACTCCGTTTAATATTGCATTCATTGTCCTTAGACCATGTTTTTGCACGATGTCTAAAAAAGGAAACCCGAGTAAATTGCAATAACTAGCGTATATATCTTTAACAGTTTATCAGTTTAACAGTTTATACTTTATCGGAAATCTTTATCGAGAAATCGAGTCTAATTCTTATTTTAATGTCAAACTGTAATAATTTTGTCTTCTTATGTGACAGATACAATGAGTTTTTGAAAGAAATGACTAGTTTTGCATATCTCGATAGCTTATTTATTTTTATAGTGAACGATGAAAATATGTATGTATGTATCTGAACCAGTGATTGAATTGTCGAGGTTGGGGGTTGGGAGGGTTCAACCCCCAATTCATTTTTTAACCCCTCCAGTTAATTCCTAAAAATTACCTTGGGGGTTAGAATAACCCCCCAATGCAGCTTTCAGTGGTTCATTGTTTTGTGTATCGTCCTCTTCGCGTGCACTCAAATAATTATTCTGCTGCTGCTATACGATTGTGTGCACTGCAGGTCACTTGAGGTCAAATGCGTCCTCAGTGCGCCAGCAATAAGACAAAGCACCACTGTCAAGGATAGCTGATACACATGGCCACAACATAATTATGGCAGGCACAGCCCCTTCGCTATCTTCCTAACCGCATACAGAGCATCTGAACACTTATCTTTCTTATCGACGACAGTTGAGAGACATGTGTCGATGCAGCTCACCTGTTATCTTCAGCCAAACTCCCTTCTACGTTAACACCAATCGGTTTTCACAGAATTTTATCCACTGGGTTCCTTTTAACACCGATTCTGGCTTAAATTTATAGGGCTGTTGATTGGTTCTTGGCTCTACACGGTCTGACTGGTCCGTGATCCCATTTGACCTCCTGCAGAGTAACAGAGTTTCATTTTAGGGCCACTACTCTACACCACCGACTTAAGCCAGTTCCTTTCTCTTTTGAAAGTTACAGCTATCCAATATGCAGATGATACCCAGGCACATTTCAAGAGCCCAGCTGTAGAGGTTGTCTCCTTAGTGGAGAAAATGCTCGCGACATCGCAGGCATTCTGTGCCTGGATGTCGTCCAACCACCTCCGGCTGAACACCGGGAAAACCTATAGTTCATCTGGTTTGATAGGGCCTACCAGTGGACAGGTACGTAAGCTCGATCTGCTTATTTTGCAACATCGTTTCCGTGGAACTTATTTTTCTACTACTGTGCATGATTTGGGTGTGACCTTGAACCAGGAATTTTACCTTTTCAGAGCATGTGGGAAGAATGCGTGGAACGTGATTCTATCACCTTCACCAGATACGCACGATACGTCGCCGTTCTCCTACAACTTAAGCTGCCACGACCCTCATGCATGAATTCATATATGCCCAAGGGTGGATTACGGCAACGCTGTGTATGCAGGGCTAACTCTTTCCCATATAAACCAACTTACATAAATGCTGCGGTTCGTCTGATTGAAAATATACCTAAATTTGAGCACGTATATCCAGCTAGTATATCCAGGCGGGAGGAATGCGCTTGCTGCAAATTAACAAACGCATTGAGTTCAAGATGCCATGCGTAATTGCCTTGTGAGCTGTGCTCCATCTTGTCTCAGGGAGTTGTGTGCCTCGATCTCATTTATTCCTCGCCGTAGATGTCTTCGTTCCGCTGCGCAGGATGACCTGGTTGTTCTCCCAACCAGAACTTCCACAGCACAGACGCTTTGCTGTTGTCGGTCCAACTTTCTGGAATAGGTCACCCAGCAGCTTACGACATGAGCTTCTTCGTCTTTCTCTACCGGTTTTCCGTAAGCGCTTGAAAACGATTTTGTTCGATCTTGGTTTTCCGTCGTTATGTCGAGAGCGCCTCTGTAGAGTTTTTCTTGAAGTGGCGCTATATAATGATGCAGTTACAATTACAATAACAAAACTAAGCAGATGCATTTCTTAAGATGAGTTGAAAATGTTTTCCGAGCTATTTGTGGCGGTAAAGTTCTAATTACAAGTGGTGCGGAACCGCGGGACTAACGGGTTCCCACGTGCTGGAAAGCAGAGTGTGTATGGCTCTATTCAGGAACACAAATGTCTCGTGTATTCTGAGGCCGAACTAACCATCGATATTTGGCCGAGGAGAAGGAGGAGGAGGAGGAGGAGGAGGAGGAGGATCTTATATGTAATCCAATCATCAACGGAAGCCAATGCAGTGTCTCTCCTATGTCATTGGAAACCAATTGGCAGATTGGCCACGACCCGTGCAGCGCGATTAAGGGTAAACTGAAGCTGACGAATTCTGAATTTGGGCAAGGTTAGAAGGACAGACAGCGTTAAGAAGTCGATGTAGGCCTAGTTATAGTTGGCGAAGAGTACGCAATAATAATTATGACGCCAATTAAAAGGGAACGTCTATAAGCTATAAAGGCGATTAATTGTAAATGCTTAAGAAAAAAATTTGAGTTTGGCTAAAGGTTCCTGTTTTTGCAGACATAGGGCATGCCTATATTCCATTGTTTTACCTTCTGGAATTGAAAGAATCTGTATCAGCGTGCCACAGATTCAAGTCAGGTGCATTTTTTGCACAGAAATTCTGAGATTAAACTTCGATTGTAGGACCTACTCTTCATATTAGAGAAAAATAGCCAACACCGTGAGCATGTACCTCCATTTCTCACAACAGCGCCGATCAGTTGTCGACTTTTGTGGTTGTTTGGCAGGCGCCCTATAAGGTATTAAGATAGCCTATATCGATGGTAACTCGTATTCTTGTCTGGATTTGTCCGCTGACGCGATAGATTAAAACATATTTAAGGCGGTCGTAAATGCATTAAGATTATTGCTAGCGATAGCAATTCATCGATCCATGCGCACCGAAGAATCAATGTTGGCAAGTGAATTGCTGTTTTCTATGAACTGTCATAGGGACCAAATTGTCCCTATGACAAAAAAAATCGAAACACTGTGTGTTTTTCCGGTTAAAGCTGCGCTGCGACCATAAATATATAACGAAGCTCAATCATTTCGCAACTTTGAAGGATCGTTGACATGATGACATCACCCAATAAATTCATCTTCTTAAAATAGACATTCGACAGTTTAGGGAAGGTTAACTATAAGATGTGGACAGACAACTCTGATCAGGCGGCCGGAGTCTTTAACGCTTCTTGATTAAGCTCATTAAGCTAAATGCTTCGTGTTGCTCTGTTCAGTGCTCTTTCGATTTCACAGTAACTCAGTTCCTCGCATGTTCTAGTCCAGACTCTGCCATCAGTCGAACAGTAGGGATGGCGCCATAGACTTTCTCACTAGTCATGCAGGATGCATTTACTTATTGCTGAATTAGAGCGGAAACCATGGGATCTATCACTTATTCCGGACTCTGGCTTTCGCAGTGTTTCTGGGTCGGTCAGTTGTGGTATATAATGCCCAGCCTCCTCTGTGCACTGAGGAGGCTGAGGAGACTGGACTGGTGGGAATCGTGCGTTGATTTGTTGGCGACGGATGGCCTTAGACGAATGGATCCGAACGGACCTAATGCGACTTCGCATCGTCTGATAATTACAAGAGAAAGAGCCAACGAGGGAAGGAGGGAGGGACGAATGAACGACGGACGGATGCAGTGATAGAAGGAGAAACGGAGTGATGGGGAAATAGGGACGGTGGGAGGGACGTAAAAGCGGATTAGAGTCGGTTAGGGATGCAGCGCGGTCGTCCGGTCAAAGAGGAAGAAGCACACACCGACGAATATACAAAGGCGCGATCACTGTTATAATGTCGTAGATCACACGTTATGTATACCGTACGTAGATACACGCGATGTCTACATTATATATATATATATGTATATATATATATATATGGTCTACACACATAATTTAGCCAAACGATTGCATGTGTCTTGTAGGAATTGCATGCATTCTGATCGACTGCAGCATTTCTCTACTACTGCATCATAATCCTTATATATGTAGGCCCACCTTGAAAAAGGTTTCAGATGGCATAATATAAGTTCTCTTCTTCAGCGCTTCTTCCTCTTATTCCTCCTCCTCCTCTTATTCCTCTTCCCCTCCTCCTCCTCCGTGTTTCTTTTTCCTTCTCCTCCTCCTCCTCCTCCTCCTCCTCCTCCTCCTCCTCATTCTTCTCCTTTTCAACATTAGGGGCCTACCATCTTCTTCCTCTTATTGTTCTGTTCTTCCTGTTATTCTTTTTTTTACTATCTGTTAAACTATCTTCTTCTGCTTCTCCTTGTCCTCTTTCGTTGCTGATATTGCTCCGATAGCTGACTTTATAATAGCCCCATCCTCAGGTCGAATACGCAGACCTAGTTAAACCGCCTCTGCCACTCTGTGTGTCATTTAACGCCCATCATGACCAGTTTATTCGCCATCTTGGCCGACTATTCATCACCAGCTTCAGGTCATTAATTCCGTCACAACTCGTCCGTCTTCGTTCGTGTCCGTCTTTCGCAGAGCTGTATGATGCAATAAATCATCTACGCAACATCATCACCCAGATATCAGCCTGGATGACTGCAAACCTCTTATGTCTGAACCCTTCAAAAACAGAATTTCTCATCATTGGCCTTCGCGAGCAACTAAACAAAGTAACCTATCCATCCGACCTTTCGCCAACAGATCTCACTTCCCCCTACCTTACTCTTCTCCTGTCCGCAATCTTGGAGTCATCTTTGATAAAAACCTTACCTTTGCCGACCACATCACTCAACTATCTCGCACCTGCTATATGCACATTCGTGACCATCGTCGACTACGCCCAATACTTGACTACAAGACCGCATGCACAATAGCCACCTCAATTGTACATTCCAAACTTGATTACTGCAATTCCCTTTTCTACAACATCGACTCTTCCCAAATAAAACGCCTGCAAATAGTCCAGAATGCCCTCGCCCGCGCAGTCACCAAAACTCCCAAACACCATCACATAACCCCTGTTTTGAAATCACTTCATTGGCTCAACGCATCCAATACAAAATCATTTCTCTTACTTACAACGCCCTTCAAACCTCTCAACCTCAATTCTTACATTCGCCAGCTATTTACCATCCAACCGTCCGGGTCTACACGCTCATCATCATATCTTTCTCTATCTCGGCCTTCAGTGTCCTCATCTCTGAAATTCTGCAACCGCTCCTTAGTCTATGCTGCACCGGCTCTTTGGAATGACCTCCCAAAAGATCTCCGCCAGTTTGCTCATCCTCCCATATCGCCTGTTGACATCACCTCTCCTCCGCTTGCACTGTCCTCCGCTGCTTTCCACTGACGACTAAAATCCGAACTCTTCAAGATATCCTATCCTGATTCCATTCCTGCGCTACCACACAACCGCCATCATCACCGATTACCACCGTAGCACCCTGCTGTCTCCTCGACTTGACCTCCCCGGACTCTGACCTGGCACCGGAACGGATAAGGCGGATATGGCTATTGCGGATTTGATTTGATATAGCGCCGGTTAATAAGCTGGTCTCCCTGACGTGGCTTTTGTGTGGCGCTGAGAAATTTCGGAGATTTACATTTACATTTACATTTATGGGTCTGTGTCTATGAGCTGTGTTGCCACTCATTGTAGATACACATATTGGGCTACAATACAGAGTTATACGGTAACTTGACACAAGCAATCTCATCCAGCAACGGACTAGCAAGTGTGAGTCTACTAGCACAGGTAAGAATTACGTTTGCATTGTCGTCTAAAGCTAAGAACCAAACGCCGCCGTAAATCTAGAGAAATGGCCACCATTATAATTAAAACAATATGGGTAGGCCCTATACCCCAGATTGCGAAAGAAAGTAGCGCGCCGCGCGCTAGTAAAAGAATTGTCATAAGTAAGTAAATAAATTAGCAGTAATATAAAAATAAAAAACGCGGAGTCACTAAGTTTTTTTTAAGAATACGATAAGGCCTCTCAATCTCAAAAATTAATGAAGCACGGAGTAATATAAGTACTTCAAAGTACTATTTATGGTGTCAATAAATTAAGAAATCGGATGTCTGTGATGCAACAGGCCTACAGCAAGGCCGGCCTTAGCCTCAATGACGCTCAAGGCAAAGTATACATTTTGACGCCCCCATAGGCGTAGGGGAAATTTCAGCGGCGGGGGGACAAGATTTTATTTCTGCCCGAAAAAAATTCCGAGGAATTGCCATGGCGTCGTGCATTTATAGTCACTAGCCTGCTCTCTAGAACAGCCCACAAAGTCGCCGGGCCCCTGGGAATTAGCCTCCTCTGCCCCCCCCCTTTCGGTGGGCCTGCGGTTGAACCATTCAGGATTAAAATCCCTTCGAGTTCCTTTACGTCCGATTCTTTTCGGACAATACTCTGAGTATTGGTTGGTTTGGGCAAGGCTGGCCATCCTTCATTGCATCATCGCTAGAGGGAGTGTTGAAGTTCTCATTCCGAGAGACAGGTTGGTCAGCATCCTCTTCATCAAAACTTGAACCTTCACTATGGTCGTTTTCACCAAACAGCTCGTTTGACGCAACTGCCGTCTGTCGATAAGCTTACACCAGATGTGTCCGGTGCACTCAGCAGACTGAGTATAGGTCTATCTGAGGCAGATTGTGAGACTACGGTTTGCTTTGGTTGCACACAAAAAGTCCACTGCTTTTGGAACTTTTCACGCACAGCGATGAACTTAAAATTTTTACTTTGGTGATTTTTACCATGCTGATCTGCGTAGTCTGAATCCTTACCACATTCACTGCACGTAACACGCTGTTGATACCTTCGTTTCCGCGAAAGTTCAGCCATTACAAAGCTATAATTCTAACTTGATAACTGATGCTAACAATTAACACTTAGTTTTGAGTCACAAATTCACAACTAAGTAAATATCAAACATGAGAGAAATGTCTGCACACAACGCTGACTTCCCGACCTGCACGCCGAAAAGTGGAGTGCAACAGAACTTGAATTTATTTCTTTTCTGAAGTCGGTATCCAGCCCAGATGTTGGATGCTATAAGTAGGTAAGTAAGTAAGTAAGTAAGTAAGTAAGTAAGTAAGTAAGTAAGTAAGTAAGTAATTATTTAGTAAATCATTGAATAAAGCTGTAAATGCTGTCGCGTCTCTCTAAACCCTGTCGTGGCCTGGTAGAGAGCGCGACGTATTCAATCTCGGACCAAAGGTCTTAGTAACAACCTATATATACAGATCACATATACGTACCAATCTCTATCGTTTCTATCTATGCCAGTTACTCTTCACCATTCGCCTTCCAAGTCAGTCTGACCCGTGTTCCCTGTCCCACAGCCTCTGTGTTCCCCTCCCCTCCTTCACGATCCCTTGTATCGCCCCATCAGTCTTGCTGAGCCGACTAAAGGCCGGTAGGGTGGAACGCTGGCAGGCACCTGCCCAGCATACGCACCAGTCGGCCGATGTCAGATTCCTCGCCTCTGGGGTGATTACGGCGACGGGGTCGATAGAGGGTACGCTTCGGTTGATGTGGGCTCCTGCGAAATGTGATATAGTTTGAGGCATCTGCTGTTCTTCCATCACCACGATGTGCTGGCCGTTTCTGTCATAGGCCAAGTCGGGAGACGAAGCCGTGACAACTGCTATGGTGGTTTGCGAGCTAGTAGCTACTAATAGCCTAATACTATTTCGATTCGGTCAAATTGTTCAGCATTTTTCCAGGTGCCTACTTGCCCGAAAAACAGGAACGCCCGGAATTTGGGGGGCACGCCGACCCCACCTAATTAAAATCATCTTTTAGTTTTTAATTAAGCACATATTACACTTCAGCCATTAAAAAAATGTTTGAAAACCTTGAAAACCCTAACACAATTTTTGTGAAAATCGGCTTCTAAATTGTGGCGCACAAATAAACTGTTTGCGCAAATTAGAATAGTTTGTGTTTCAGAGAAGTTTCCACAAAATGCGTTTCGCAAGATGGACTTCTGCAGATACGTCGTAAAGAAATTGTGTCACCAAGAACAGTTACAGAATTCATTCATTCATTCATTCAAAAATTTAATATAGCGCACCTTCAAGAAACCTACTCAGAAGCGCTCCCAGCCCAGCCACAGCAATAGAGATTAGACTTGAGCAGCTTGTAAAAAGCAGATGTGTTACCCCTAGGGAGAAGGCGAATCTCTAATGGGAGACCATTCCAAATGGAGGGCCCAGCTATTGAGAAAGCCCGGCTTTGCCTAATTGTGGAGCGAGCCCGAGGGACTAAAAGTTTAAAAGAATGTCAAAGATAAACAGATATGCTTAGACTGAGGCAGAAAGACATAGGAAGTATAACAGAGAGATTAAACGAGGCACAGAGACCACCAGGCAGGCAGGCAGGCGGGCGGGCGGGCGGGCGGGCAGGCAGGCAGGCAGGATATAGAGACTACGACTGCCTCACATTTCTCCAGAGGTCTGTGAAGAGATGCGGTTCTCTTGCAATAATCATTAAATCCGTTCCTCAGTTTTCGGTACGAACATGGCGAACGGTCGCCTCTTTAGAGGTCGTGTTCTGTTGCCTCCTCCTCCTCCTCCTCTTCGTCGTCGTCGTCGTCGGTTTTCTGTTCCAGCGAGATGCTAAACTCAATTGACGTGTCTCTTTGAACCTAAACTGATCAGGACCAGTCGAATTGAATCAATTTCGTCGTTTTATCCGATCTGCACAGAGCAGCAAATCTGACGACAACGTCTGTCCTTAGACAGAACCGTTCAACAGAAGACAACTGTTTCGTGTTCTACCTTTTCGACATCATACAGGCCTATGTCTCTATGTCTCTATGTGTAGCCTACATGATCTTTTAGCCTTTGGATCCAGTGTCGATCATTTCTCTCCCAAATTCTTACGTCGGTGATTGTTCTGCTTTTGCTATAATTTATTTACATGATCTTTCATTTCTTCATTCTTCGCAGTCTTGTTGTCCTCGAGACCAAGGTCTTGGTCTCGAGTGCACTCGAGTTCGTTTTTAAAAGTCTTGGTCTTGGTCTTGGTCTTGAGGTTCAAGGTCTTGGTCTTGGTCTTGGTCTTGAGGTTCAAGGTCTTGGTCTTGGTCTTGGTCTTGAGGTTCAAAGTCTTGGTCTTGGTCTCGCAAGACCAAGACCAAGACCGGCTGTTAATACGAACAGTCATTTAACAGAACTCAAGAATTCTGTATCAAGCCTGCTTGCATCATACGACCAATGTCTATGGATGGATACCAGTCATGTTGGTCAGGGAAACCCAGTGGCAGCAGCAACAGTTATTCTGTATCAGACGGTATGATAAACCATGGGAAGATTTCAAAAGGACTCACTATCTGTACATTTACATCCAGTGCTTGAAAAGCTACTCTGTGTGTGTCAGCGACTTCAGCACCTGTAGAACGTATTTTTTCACATGGCGGAATTTTTATTAGGCCCACCAGGCACGTCTTGGTCAGAAAATTCTGAGCGAATTGGTTTTTATAAAATACAAAGGGCATTTGGTATAAGAGTTTCCATGAAGGACTTTTGAATACAAATTCGGATTTTTCTGCAGTTTGCATTTAAAGTTAATTTGCTTAAATAAAATAAAAGACTCATGTTTTCATTAAAATAGCGAATATTCCGACTTTACAGTTTTTAGAAGTCGACCTGATTTCGATTTTTTGGGTCTTGGTCTTGGTCTTGGTCTTGAGGTTCAAGGTCTTGGTCTTGGTCTTGGTCTCGAGGTTCAAAGTCTTGGTCTTGGTCTTGGTCTCGAGGTTCAAGGTCTTGGTCTTGGTCTTGGTCTTGAGGTTCAAGGTCTTGGTCTTGGTCTTGAGGTTTGAGGTCTTGACAACAAAACTGATTCTTCGTTGGTCGTTCTTGTGAGGTTTCTAGTAGAATATATGTTGCTGAAACAAACAGGGACGTCATTTGGGGGAGCCAGGGAGGCATTTCCCCTTGATTTTTAAAAAGTGGAAGAAGATGGAACAAGAAAAGGAGGAAGAAGAAAGGGGTAAAAATAGAAATAACTGATGCTCAAATTATTATATAGGCCTACTATTGCATAGCTTTTTTCACATTTTTATTGCAACCATAAATAAATGCATGCAGCATTGGCTTACAGTTTTGCACATGTAGACTAAATACAAAACTTAACGAGCTGGCCAAGGTCCCCCGGAAAAATACTCAAATGACGTCCATGCCCTCCCCATAAAAAAGCTGAAATGACGTCCGTGGAAACAAATATGTGGAAATAAATGAGCGAATAAATTATAAAAGTTCTAGGCTATCGAAGAACTAAAAGAACTAGTAAATGAATAATTATAGGAATATTCAAGATTAATAATAACCGGAGGCTAAGTATGTAAATATGTAAGTTTATACATAATTATATAAATTGATCCTACCACTTAATTCTCTCGCCTTCTACCTCTCCCATTTCTTCCATCACTCTCATTGTTTTTCCGCGTGTCCTTCTGTCCATGTCCTCTCTATCTCTATAGTATAGGCCTATGTAGGTATAGGCCTATGTAGGTATAGGCCTATGTAGTATAGGCCTATGTAGTATAGGCCTATGTAGTATAGGCCTATGTAGTATAGGCCTATGTAGTATAGGCCTATGTAGTATAGGCCTATGTAGTATAGGCCTATGTAGTATAGGCCTATGTAGTATAGGCCTATGTAGTATAGGCCTATGTAGTATAGGCCTATGTAGGTCAATATCTTTTCCACCTCTTTTCGATCACTTGATCCAGTCTTTCTCTCATCCTTTCTCAGTGTCTTTCTGTCTGTTTGTCTCCTTTACCTTGACTCCGTCTCTGTGCCACTGTCAGTCTCTCTCGATGTCATTCGATGTTCTTCCAGCCCCTACTTCGTCCTACTGCTCCTGTCAGCTGGACAAATTCCATTACGGATATGTGGTCCAAAGATAGTAGACAGCCAGACAAACGGACGGATGGACGAGAAGGAGGATGGATCGAGTGAGGAAGAGGGATATTCCTTGGCATGGACCGCAGTCGAAAGGCCTTTCCGTGATTCCTTTTCTGCCTCCATTGTGAATGAAATCGATGCAAATGAATCCACTAAGCGCAGATTTCAGGTCACGTGGTCACGATAATCAGAATGAATGGTCTTCGGCTAAGCCAGGACCAACTGCATGTCGTCTCCCCCCCCCTCGGGTGACTGACTGCCTCCTTAGCTCATGCATATTTATGCTGCCATCTCTCTCTTTAAACAATCATGCATGAAGCACATATGATATTCCATGAAATTATCTGCGTGACACTCCAGTGTCTGTTTGTATTGTTAATCTGTGCGTCCATCTGTGCGTCTATGTCACTCTAACGTCTATTGGTAATTTTGGGACAATGTTTGTATTAACAGTAACACATAACAAAACACAACAATGGGTTACTAGTGTAATTTAGATCAATTAAAAAGTCAACTCTAAAGTCCACAATCAGCAATTTCTCTTTAAGCTAGCAACGAGAAAAGACTATAAGAGTCGCAATGTGTTCGATGAATTATTAAACTGAAGAGAGGATGACCAGACTTTGGCATGTCAGCATACCCGAAAGGACTGCATTTATGGCATTGTATGCATGCACTTAAGAAGTAAAACCCATAAAAAATAAACGAGGCGATGACTGCATTAGGAGCCACCAGGACATGCGTTGCGTAAAATGCGAGTGGATTGAAACATATAGCGTCTCACAACTCACTTCTACTTCAACCGAACTGCTCGAGAAACCCTCCTCCTAAATCCAAAGCTGTTATCTTTCATAACCCGAAGCCTCAATTGATTTTAGTCTGAAAATGTCGAAGCTCGACATCGATGCATCAAAACCAACTTAAAGACATTTTGTCGCCGCTCACATTTGCCTTTCAATCGCACACGTTACACGAAAAACTGCAACAGTGCTTGAAACCTGGTCTACAAGATCACAATTATTCTTTTATCTAACAAATCTAATATCAGTAAACTCGCTTTACCCTCGATCCATTCGGTACGCTCTTAATAAGTTGCTCCATAGGCCTACCATTCACGCTTTCAAAGATCCGTTTACCATCCACTCTGGCTAATGCTTTCGTTAACTCTTTTAGTTACAAGATATCCGACAATAGATCTGTTTTCCACTATCAAATAGCTTTTTGTCTCCTGATCGCTCGATCGCCACTCACTTTTGATTCTCTTGCTCCCGAAATTTCTAACCACTCACTTGCAGCGTTCCTCAGGACTCAGCTGTTTTAGCCCTTCACTCAGTGCCGGATTTATGCATAAGCCAACCAAGCCATAGCTTAGGGCCTCACCCTTGCCAGGGCCTCATTAAAAAAATAACTGTAAGCGGACAGCGGACTGAAGCTCGTAGGACTAGAATCATCACGAATACTTTTACAAGGCGACATTTTTAATACGTGCAAAAAACTTGCCGAGTGCCAAGAATCCCAATAATAAACCGGATAAAGCCTGCAACTATATTTATCCATTCAATGCTTTGCAAATTGCACTAAGTACAGATTGTCACCAGTAAGGCAATAGTTACTAACTTAATTATTTATGCTTTGCAAATTGCACTAAGTACAGATTGTCACCAGTAAGGCAATAGTTACTAACTTAATTATTTATGTAGCAAATTGCACTAAGTACAGATTGTCACCAGTAAGGCAATAGTTACTAACTTAATTATTTATGTAGCAATCTCGCAGATTAAGAGATAACCCGCATAAGCCTATATAGGCGTAAATACAAGAACTCAGTGACGTAATAAGTGAAATAGATTAGTTGGATGTAAACTGTGGGCAGCAGTATATGAAGACATTGCTGATACCTTTTCTGGTTTGATCGTAATCGTAATCTCCAACTTGCTAAAGCACTAGTCCAAAGCTAAGCGCTGATCATTATGCTTGTTCGCAAGCGCTATGTATTATCAGAGGCGTTGTCCAGAGATTGATTAATATTAATGTAGAAGAATCAGAAAAATATCTGTATGAAGGTGTTATGTTAATGAAAAAAGTCTATCCTGAAGATGTTGATCTAAGCCTTAATTGTTGAAGAATTGAAGCTATTTCATACTTACGAGAAAGCAGCTCCTACAGATAAAAACAGTTTCAGCTTTCTAGACGTATCAGATTATCTTCGAAGAAAATTCAACTGGCTTTCCCAACAGTTGCAGCTTTTTAGCCTCATGGTAACAAACGGTTAGGCAGAAAGTCATTTCCCAGTTGAAAAAGAAAAAATGACATTCGAACCATGAAAAGTTTTCTCAACTCAGTAGGCCTATTTTATTTAGGCCCCCAAAGAAAGTGACAAACTGCGCAGTCTTTAATCTGACGATATAGTTAATGACTTTGCAATCCGTAAACGACGACGGAACATGTTCTAACAAGTTTGAGTTAACACTATAGTGACTATATACAACTATAGGCCCTACTAGAAATGATACTGGCATTTGAATGCCGATAACTGTACGCAGTGTTTATACATGATTCCTGCTGTTTAAATAAAAAATGGCATAATGTTCTTCTAACTTTTGGTTTCATTTAGTCTCAATGTGATAAAGCAGCGTTTTCATTTTTTAAAAAGTAATTTTGCTTGTAACTACTTTTTAGTTATTTTTCTACTGTCAGCCAAATAATCATAATACATTATTTATGTCGCCTCCGATAATAATAATTTATAGACATTTTGGCCAAAAAGGTGACATATGCGACCAGTTTTGTGCCCACGGTATTCTTTTTAAATATTGAGGCGAGGGCTTCTCAAACGTCAATAGATTATGGCATCGCAAAGTCTAAATCCCGCGCTACCTTCACTTTTCTCTTTGTTCAACACTGCATCGAGTGTTTTATGGCGCCAAATTGGTCTCAAAACACTACATCTACGCTTTTCGATAATCAGTTATATATATATATATTAGGGTGGTCCAGAAAAATGAACTTGCTCAGAGTTGCGCTCCACAACCCTCTTTTTGTTCTATGACTGCCCACTATTACTTCTACCAAATTTGAGGAAGATTGAAGAATATTTAGAGGTCGCTCAAGGTCAGGGTTGTTTTCACCATTTAAGCATGAAATCGGTAATCTGCATTGTAGAACAGAAAACAGAATTTGAGTTGAATTAAAAGATATATTGCAGCAATTAAAATAAGAGAAGGTTCCACAGTGTTCAGTGTTGCTAGGGACGCACTAGAACTTTTTACCGTGGAGTACTTTTTTGGCTTTTTTAATAGCATTTTATAAATTTCAAATAGAAATTAAAAAGCGAATGACATTTTACTTTTTTAATTGCTAGGAGCCTATATTTTAAAATCCTATTGGGGGTTGTTCCCGTGGTCCGATTTTGTCGGATTTTGGTTATGTTATTCAGCAATGGTTTCTGAGTGTGAAACCGTTTTAAAAGCTTCAGAAGCAATTTAGCCTAGGTCTAACTGCAAATTATTGGTACTATTATTGGTATTTCCTAGGAAACAGCCAATCCACCATTTTGAAATTCACTTTTGGAGGTGTTCCCGTGGTCCAATTTTGTCGAATTTTGGATATGTTATTAAGCAGTGGTTCATGAGCAGGAAACCGTTTAAAAACCTTCTGAAGCAATTCTAACTGTAAATTGCCAGGACTAGTAAAAAACAGTCAATAATTTCCACTAGGCCGTATGGGGTATTATGAAGAAAATGCTGGGGGCCTTGAGCGACCTCTAAAAGTGCTCCAATCTTCTTCAGATTTGGACTAAATCTTACTTAGGTGAGGTAGAACAGATTTAAACTTGTGGAGACTAGTTCTGCTAAAGGTGAATTTTTACCATTGTCTCGTGGACCACCCTAATATATATATATATATATATATATATATATATATATATATATATATTTACTTCGATAATTTCTCTTGTTCAGTTTCTCTCTTCAGTAATCTGAGGTCTTTACTGAGTGCAGTTTTCGATGCAGCAGAGTGTGAACTGCTCTGAATCAATCCATCCAAAATTGTTTCCTCTTAAGCAGATCGTTTCTTACCTCGCTATCCGTAATAACAACAGCTACCAATTAACAGCGGATCTATGTATAATAAATAATAATAATAAGCTGAAACCGTTAATTGCGCCACTGCAATAATTGCTCAAGGCATCAAAGGCGTCAGTCAATGATGGATTCATCGGGGAGGATTTAGACCACATCCTTTGTTAACACCAGATGGAATACATAGACTATTTTACACCAAATACAGATCAGTTGCCGCAAGACTGGGTATCAACGTACCAGTCGGAACTGAAGATCTTTAAAAACTTCTATTCAATATCGATAGGTTGAAACTATGTTTCAGTAATAGTACCATTACACAATGCAGTGTGTTACACTACGTTTCAGTAATAGTACCATTACACAAAAAGGGAGATAGAAAAGAATGTAGCAACTATCGAGCTATAAGTCTAAAAAAATGCAAAGAGATGTGGATAGAGGAGAAATGTCAAGAGCTGGAAAACAACACAAGAATAGCAAACACAGGGAAACTATTTCGAATGGCAAAAGAAATATGTGGATCAAACATCACAAAGCTAACACTAATAAAAGACAAAGAAGGAAAAACATTAGAGGGCAAAGAAGAGATCAAGCAAAGATGGAAACAACATTATGAAGAAATGTACAACAACGGAAATCAGGTGGACAGGACAGTATTAGAAGAGCTGCCAATAGGTAACGAACACGAACAGATGGCAAACATACTAGAAAGTGAAGTGAAATCAGCCATCAGGAACCTAAAACATAAGAAAGCACCGGGAGAAGACAACATGACAGCAGAGATGATGCAAGCTGGAGAGCAGAGCACAATAGAGATGATGCATAAATTGTGTAACAAAATCTATGACAGCAAAGAGTGCCCAAGGACTGGGGTAAAGCAGTAATAGTACCATTACACAAAAAGGGAGATAGAAAAGAATGTAGCAACTATCGAGCTATAAGTCTAACAAGCATAGCAGGGAAGATGTACACCAAAATCTTACAACAACGTCTAAAAAGATACGTGGAAGAGGCAATGAGTGAAGAACAGGCAGGTTTTAGGAAGGGAAGAGGTACAATGGACCAGATATTTGTAATCAGGCAACTCTCGGAAAAACATATAGAGCGGAATAAAACACTGTACAATAATTTCATAGACTACAAACAGGCATTTGACAGTGTGTGGCAAGAGGGACTGTGGAGATCAATGAGACACTGTGGAATACCGGAAGAGCTCGTACTGTTAATAGAAGACCTGTACAGCAAGTCTGTAAGTGCAGTGCGAGTAGACGGTGAATTGACACAATGGTTTAAAATCAAGGTAGGAGTGAGACAAGGATGCGGAATGTCATCAGATTTATTTAACCTGCTACTGGAGATGGTGACGAGACTTGCAAAGGGACGAGAGGAAGTAGGCATAAACATCAACGGACGAATAACAGACAATCTACGATTTGCTGATGATGTCGATTTAATAGCCAACACAAGCAAGTATCTACAGGAGCTTACAGATCGAGTAGACAGCAGCAGCAAGAGATTGGGATTTAGAATAAACGTAGAAAAAACAAAAACCATGACAACAGGAAAACAGCACGAGTAGATAAATATAAAGATAGGAGACACAACATTAGAACAAGTCACGAAATTCGTATACCTAGGAGGAGTGATAAAGGAGGATGGCAATTGCACAGAAGACATCAAAAGAAGATGTGGATTGGCCTGCGCGGCATTCGGAGGATTGAACAAAATGTGGAAGACAAAAAACATCTCCATCGGAACCAAGATGAGACTATACCATGCCTTGGTGGAACCAGTGTTGCTATATGGATCAGAGTGTTGGTGCTTGAAGAGAGAAGATGAAAGAAGACTATTGGTAACAGAGATGAGTTGGCTGAGGAGAATTAAGGGCAGAAGTAGAAGGGAAAGAATCAGAAATACAACAACAAGAAAGGAGTTGGGCGCAGAGGTAACGGTAGTAGAAAAGATACAAAAAAGAAGACTCAAGTGGTTTGGCCATGTAGAAAGGATGGATAACAGCAGATTACCAGTTGCAGCCCTACATGGGCGGATCGAGGGAGAGAGAAGTAGAGGGAGACCACGAAAAACGTCTGTCAAGGAAGACTTGAAGAGCAAAGGTACGGATTTAACCATGGTGCGCGAAACTGTCAGAGACAGAACACTATGGAGAAACTTCATAAGAGCCTCATCGTCGGGAAACTGATGGAAGAGAAGAAAGAAGAAAGAAGAAGGTTGAAACATTAGCCACTGAACGCGCATTTGCCGGAGACATATAGGCCTAAAGAGATTCGCCAGCCGGGCATGATTGACCAGTGGAAGACCTTTCACGACAACATCACTGAAGCAGCCTAGAAACACATGGATGTCACGTGGCAGTGACATCCATGTGTTTGACCCAGAGGAAATTCCTGGACATGCCATGTACATAGACGTGGTCGCCTGCAGAAGAAGTGCAGATCTATCCCGAAATGTCATGGGCAGATGAAACTAGGGCTGTACCGAATAGGTGATTATCACTATTCGGCCGAATACGAATAATTGGACCAACTATTCGGCCGAATACGAATACGAATTGTGTACAAAATAGGTCTACCGACAACAGTCAAAATATTAAATGTAAGCAAAAGTTTCAGTTAAGTAAATTAATACATAGGCCTAAACTAAAAGTAAACAGTTAACTACATGTACTTTTTGCAACCTTCTGCCAGTCTGTGTAAACTAGGAATGGAACTTATTTAACGAAACTTAGAAATTGTCACTTACAGCTCAGTTAACGCATGAATGCTGCATTAGCTTTCAAGAACACCTATCGTTCCATGACCACTATTCGTATTCGGTCCGACCGCTACTATTCGGCCGAATACCAAATAGCCATTTGGCCCACTCTTCGGCCCCGAAGCGAAATCGAAGCGAATATTCCGTACAGCCCTAGATGAAACTAATTCGACAGAAGCTGTGGCTGCCTTTCACAGTGTGTGGCGGAAGGACTAACTTCCGGACACTACATGATGTCATAGGTCTTGAATCCAATAAGAGCGCTTGTGGGCAGCAACTGAGTAATAGGAGCCAGAAGGAGGAGGAAATATTACGATGACTTTCTCAGCCTACTCCGCTGCCAATATCAGTGGATCTGGGCTACTCATGGCCCAGTCACGAAACTGGATTCCTGTCTCGACTGCTTCCAACACACCAAACGATAGGTGACGGCTGAGATGCGGCGGCTGAAGAACAATAAGAAAGTCTAACAGCATTAATTATCAAGTAATGAAACAATCACAACGATCTGTCGCTAGACAGTACAGTGGCCCATTAGTGTAATTAATGCAAATTCTTCACGTTTCAAGAATATGGGTGAACGATGATGCAATGCAATGACACATTAAAAACAGCAAATAGCAAGAAGTCCAGTATTTCCAAAACTGGTCAGTTGTGCCAATAGACAATAGTAAAGTTTGAAAAGTAATAGCGAATGGTATTTTGCTGTTAAAATTTGTTGTGTCATTTGTACTGAATTGGGGTCATCAATCTTTAAACTGTGAAGTTTTACCTTAATCTTCTTCTAAGCGTGGTTTGGTTGAATAGCTATGTTAGACCTATATATCACTTCCAGTTGCTTAACAGAACCAACTCTAGTCTGCATTATTACAGTAGGACAATAGAGGTATTCATATTTTACCAGATTAGGAGAGTGTACATTAGTGCACATTCTATCGCGACATATATTGCTATTCTACGCATGTTACAGCATAACGCTATGTGAATGTTTTATTGATTGGCACCTTAGAAAGAGATCGTGGTTCATAACTTTGCGGCAAGATTAAGATGACAGAGGCAAAGATATTTTGGTTTGTCTACAGGTCGGTCATAATTCCAACACCGAGTTTAACGGTCTGGCTGAACATCTGAAAATGATCAAATACAAAGGTTGGAATCAGCTACAAATCATTGATGAAGAAATCACAAATCACTAAGTAACATCAAAATGATGCTCTACAGTTTTTGATATACGCTGTGTAGCATAGATATTTTCGAAGTTGACATAGGGCTGGACTCGTTTTGACCCATCTGTAGCAGTGTGTTATTGTTGTGAGTTGCATTTTTTTTATTAGTGTTAGCCTTTGTTAGCTATAGTGTTACGAATGCTAATATTACTAATAGTGGATAATTGAGATAAAAGTAATTGGGCCTTGCATTTCATCACGTAACACAGGTCAGCAAGTGCGCGTACGACATCTGTCGGTAAACGACTTACTTCCACCAACGGATGACTACATCACATACGAGGGTTCCCTCACTGAGCCAGGGTGCCACGAAACAGTCACGTGGGTCATACCGAACAAGCCAATCTACATAACTGTCGAACAGGTAATGGTATTCTCAGTGAACAGTTACAACAATAAGTACTTTAAAATTGATAAACACACATCTATAAATTATTAACCATAGCACAAAAAACATCTAATTTAAATTAACTATTAGGCTGCATAGTTTATAAAACTATAAAATGTGATAGAATTGTTTCAGCCATGTGTTCTGACACTAAGGTACTTAACCTTCTGTGTCAGCAATCTTACCAAATATCGGCCAACAAGTCTATCACCATGTGGAGTTTGATTATTATAGCGTGGACCCTAGTCTTTGCAGTAATTTCCGTTCTATTTCTAATCTATCCTTCCTCTCCAAAACCCTTGAACGCCTGGTTACCATTCAGATCCCACCTTATCTAGAATCGTCAGATTTTCTCTCCTCATATCAATCTGGCTTTCGGACCAACCACGCAACTGAAACACTTCTTTCTATGTCAGCTGACATTTTCTCAGCGATTGACAAGTCCCAAGTTTTCTTGTTGGATCTTTTTGATGTCTCATCAGCCTTTGACAATTGACATGGCTGATCACAAAATTTTGCTTCAGCGCCTTTGAGTGCTCGTGCTCGCTCGTGTTCTTATGGCTTCAAGAGTAGGCTACTCTCCTTCTTTGGGTTTGATCTTATTTAACAGAGGGTACTCAGATGATCATTTCAGGAAACTCCAGTGCACACTGCACAGCTGATATCACCTCAGTCATTGCTCATCACTCCGCTAAGGGTCACCTCGTTGCTGACGACGTACAAGCTATGGTGCCGTAGCGAATCGCCGAATCCCGAATCGCCGAAATGGTATTGCCGCCGATTCGCCGAAACTATTTTGTGAAGAATGGCCGTATCGCCGAAAATGCTCTTCGTAGCGAATCGCCGAATCCCGAATCGTCAGATAATATATTTAAAAAGGCATAAATCATAAACTTTGTATAACTGCATGAATATAATGTTTTTCATAAGTTGATTGCGGGCACGGCCCGGGCCCCTAAAAAGTAGCCGGGCCCCAGGGCATTTGTCCCCTCTGTCCCCCCTCTCGGCGGGCCTGTGTGTATCTATAACCTAGGTCATTGTATGTATATGTACAGCCAGTGTATATCTAGATATACACTGGCTGTACATATACATACAATGCCCTATGTTATAGATACACACTGATCTCTTAATATACGTCATGGGAACCGTGTCAATGGCTGCGGCTGCGTTGCGTATAATCACAATAAATCTTATTAAAGTAAATTCTAATTCTTTGTTGGTGAGTGACGTATACTACATACATATGTATAGGTCAGTATGTACTATATATATATATTATATATATAGTATATACTGACCTATGCATATATATGTAGTATATATATGATGTAATCTTACTGCGTACTTGTCAGTTTGAATTAATAAAGATTATTATTATTATTACTATTATTATTATTATTATTATTATTATTATTATTATTATTATTATTATTATTATTATTATTATTATTATTATTATTATTATTATTATTATTATTATTATTACTATTATATACGGGTCAGTGTAGGCATGGACGCAACATCTTTACTTTCCGCCCGCCAGATTCTGTGCACTAGCTTTCGGGATATCGAACTCTGATCACTTTCGGCGATTCGGGATTCGGCGATTCGAGTCGGCAGTGGTTTTCGGCAAATCGCCCGCTTGGTAGAAAACTGCTTTCGGCGATTCGGCCGATTTTGCAGTTTAAGGGCTTTCGGCGATTCGGGATTCGGCGATTCGAGTCGGCATTGGTTTTCGGCAAATCGCCCGCTTGGTAGAAAACTGCTTTCGGCGATTCGGCGGATTTTGCAGTTTAAGGGCTTTCGGCGATTCGGGATTCGGCGATTCGGGTAGACGCCCAAGCTATGGTACTCCTTCGGCCCAACTCAGCTTAGCTGGTCGTATGCAGGTACTCTATCATAATTGACATGCATGGATGTCCTAAAATCGCCTTGCTCTTAATCCCCCAAAACTCAACTAATCTGATTTAGTACTCCTCAGCAACTCCAGAAACTTGACTTTCCGCTTCTTGCTGAAAACTTTCCCCAGTTTACCTTGTCTATCATTATCAGTGGGCGTGACCAATGTGTCACACTGGACAGTACTCTACCTTTTCTGATCTGGTTAAAAACCTCACAAGCTCTTCCATTCATCTCAAGTTCTCCAACCGAGCCATATCCAACACAATACAACGCCTCTCGAACGATCTCCTCTGAGTTCCGCAGATTCTCAGTTCTTCCACCATCGCCATTGCAACCCGTTCTCCATCAGCCCGAGGCGATGCACGTGGTTGCCGAAGCTACAATGGCTGCTAGACTCCTGTATGCGGCTCCTACTTGGTGGGGTTTCACCACTGCAGATGATCGGCAGAGACTAGAAAGACTCCTCTCAAGAAGCCGTCGCCTAGGATATCTACAAGATGGCACACTAACAGTGGACGAGCGGGTAGAATTGGCGGAGGTTCGACTGCTCAACGCTGTTGTGTGGAACGAAGCCCACGTCTTAAGAGCCCTCTTCCCGCCAACAAAGTGTCGCCGTCGGGGCCTGCGACCTCGAGCCCACCCATTCGAACTTCCGGACAAAGACGATAAAAACTGCATCTCACGCATTCTGTATAAAAAAATCTGAGTACAATCCGCAATAACCCAAAACCTTCATATCTTCATTATTATTATTTTCTATTATTTATCTTGTCTCATGTTCCTGGTTGCGGTTTGCCAACCAGTTTTGCATAATAAACGAATATACACATACACATCACCTTCCTCATGCTCCTCTATCTATCACCCTCGGACTTTCCACTCAAAACTGAAGTCCTTTAAGAACTCCTGCCCGACTCATCTGATCCTTCGCTTTCCAATTCTTCTCGCCAAAAACGACACCCACCTTGACAGCTGCCTTGCCTCCTCTCTTGATCTGGCCCCCATGATAACCGGACTCGGACCTCCTTTGGACTACTCTTTGAAAAAAACCTCTGATTTGACGCAGCGCTCGTGAATAGGCCACGCAACTGAAACACTTGGGAAGGGGATTGAGTAATGGTAACACTCATGGCCAGGAGAGCATTAGGTTCGCGATTCGATTCCCGTTATCCCCCTCTAGGGCGGCGCCTTGCAGGGTGGTGCCTTGTGCTTGACCTTCGAGTGGCGCTTTAACAATAATAATAATAATAATAATAATAATAATAATAATAATAATAATAATAATAATAATAATAATAATAATAATAATTATAATAATAATAATAATAATAATAATAATAATAATATTCTTTATTATTTCAAACTGACAGACGCAGTAAGATCACATTGAAACATGAAAGTACAATCAAGATCTTAATTAAACACACGGTTTGGCAGCCATGCAAGGCGCCGCCCTAAAGGGGGATAACGGGAATCGAACCGCGAACCTAATGCTCTCCTGGCCATGAGTATAATAATATAATAACAATTTGTTCTTTAATTAAGCGCCTGCAAACGCACTGCGCTGTACAATGAACATACATATAGCAGAAACGGCAGCCACGCAGGGCGCCTTACGTACATGTATACAGTAGAAGCAAACGATAACAGTCTTACAGGAGTCGAATATAACTGTTTTTAAGCGGCAGCCACACGGCGCCATCATGGCCTACTATTCATTTAACCACTGTTACCATTACTCAATCCCCCTTCCCAAGTTAGAAGTTTGAGATTACCATTGCTATTACGATGTGTTAGCTATCATTAAGAATGATGTGTCGGAAGGGGTGAGAAGTCCTTGGTGATAGGAAAACTCTATTAGCAACTCTTTAAATCGCTAAGCTGCAGCATGGTTTCTCTACTTTTTCGTTATCTTAAACCAGGAATTGCAAGTGAAAAGTGTATGCTGAAGGCGCTTTTACAAACGGCATCAGATTGGCAGAATACGTGACTCAGTTATAACCAAAAAATTAAGAATTATGCATTGACATGTACTAAATTTGTTTCCTGCTCGATGTTTGGCTACCAATGTACATGTATTATGTATGCATATATGCACATGTGGGTGTGTCTGTATGTACCAGCACATATAATATTCGTTTTTTTCGCAGGGCTGGGCGCAGCAACCTCTTTAGTGCTGACAGTTTAACTTAGGAGAAGATTTGTGAAAAAACTGAATTGAAAATCTTTAAAAGCATCCAATCACCCCCAACACTGTCTTCACCAATTACTGCCTGCAGAGCACCGTCGTAGATTCAACTTAAGAAAAAAGGGTCACACTTTAATACACTGCTGCATAAGAAATCCTTCATCATTCGCTCACTGTACAACTATAAAAACTGTGTTGTTAATGCTAGTCCTAATGCTTGTTTCGATATCTAACCTGGCTCCAATTGTAGACCCGAGTAATGTTAGATCAAAATTGTTGTTATAGATATGTATGTAACTCAGACATTAGGCTTATCAAATTGTCTATAATACTGCTTCTGCTCTTTTGTCTTACTGATATTGTGTTTTATTTGCTGTCTTTTGCCATTGTATGTATTGTGGTTGTAAAGTATGAGCGTTTGTCTTGTACTAATAAGAGATTATTTACTTACTTACTTAATATAACATCTTTTAAGTAGGCTACATTACGAGCGCGTCTCACACCAGGGCAATCTAACTGCCTTAGACAAACTTGTGCGTTTTAAGTTAGGCGGAGATTCTATGTAAGGTGATGAACAGAGCCAAATGAAACAAATGATCTTGTGAGCAATGCTATTTAAGCACGTAAGACTTATGCAACGCAAACGAAGGACGATCCCACACAGGAAAAGTCAACACCAGTTGAAGTGCAGAGATACGTCACCTGCATAATATCCTTGCGGGCGGAACACACCAAACCAATCGCTGACCCAGTTGACTCGAGACTGGACCGCTTCCCAATGTATACCGGTACCAGTCTTGTTGACCTCGAGACCAAGGTCTTGGTCTCGAGTGCACTCGAGTTTGTTTTTAAAAGCCTTGGTCTTGGTCTTGGTCTTGAGACCAAAAGTCTTGGTCTTGATCTTGGTCGTGGTCTTGAGGTTCAAGGTCTTGGTCTTGAGGTTCGAAGTCTTGGTCTTGCAAGACCAAGACAAAGACTTTTGACAATATGAACAGTCACTTAACAAAACACAAGAATTTTTAAAATTTATCCAGTAATTACAAAAACAATTGCTTTATTTACACGGTATGAATGAGGCTTCACTGTTGTTTTGGACAATTTTTTTGACTCCGGTTATTTACCATGGAATGATATCAAAACAGACTCACAATTTGTACATTTACATCCAGTGCTTGAAAAGCTGCTGTTTGTGCTAGTGATTTCAGCGCCAGTAGAACGTATTTTTCATATGGCAGAATTTGTATGAGGCCTCACAGGCCACATCTTGGTCAAAAAATTCTGAACGAATTGGTTTTTATAAAATGCAACAGGCATTTGGAATAACATTTCGCATGAAGGACTTTTGTAAATACAAATTCGGAATTCTCTGCAGTCTGCATTTAGAGTTGTTTTGTTTGGATAAAATAAAAGACTCATGTTTTCATTAAAATAGCGAATAGTCCGACTTGACAATTTTTTTGGAAGTCTGGATATGATAGTGATTTTTTGGGTCTTTTTCTCGGTTTTGGTCTTGAGTTTCAAAGTCTTGGTCTTGGTCTTAAGGTTCAAAGTCTTGGTCTTGGTCTTGAGGTTCAAAGTCTTGATCTTGGTCTTGGTCTTGAGGTTCAAAGTCTTGTTCTTGTTCTTGAGGTTCAAGGTCTTGGTCTTGGTCTTGAGGTTTAAGGTCTTGACAACGAGACTGATGTATACTGGTGCGGATCCGACAAGTGAAGCCCCTGTCAGCAAACGGTAATCCTATGTTAGCAATGCTACTTATGCAGAACTTAATCTGTTTTTGAATAAGCTGTAGCTTCTACTTGAATTTTAATAATTTGTTAATATATTATGTTAACACAATGATCATTTCTGTTACATTTGACATTTAAGTCTGCCAGATATTTAGTTATGTCAAGCAAAACGCCAAAAGTTACTTAAACAAAATTATCATCAAAGAACCCAAGGCCTACACTTTTGCTTTGCTGCCAAGATGTCAAGAAAGATTAGGCGTGCACCAATAAATTAGCATTAGAATTTTCTGCCATCAGAAGCTAAGAATTATAAGAAAATTTTCAAGACTGCACTGATGGAACAGTGGGTATGCTATTAAGTATGAAATACAAAGTACTGGACAATGCTTCAAAATATTGAAAGACTTGGCGGTCGGATGATGGTTGGACCCAGGACATCAAAACACTCTTCATAAGAGATGTGGAAATGGTGTCAAGGTTTTGTTAAAAGACGAAAGGATATTCGAACCTCTGCAAAAGATGTCGTTTGAAAGTAGTAGGTCTACAAGACATGGAGAATTTGTCCAATGCAGAGGTAACGACAAATTTGAATCTTATACCAGAAATTTTGTCTGTAAAAAGGTAAAGAATTTAATTGCAAGTCCATTGGTAGCCAGACATCGAGCAGGAAACAAATTTAATTTCTGGTGTAATGACTTATTTAAGGCCACCCGCAAGGTTTTTGGTGATGAAGAACTTTCAACTGTTAAAACATTTACATTTGGCGAGTCTCGCGTTAATCTGCACTTGACAGAATAGATTGTTTTTTTTATAGTAATATGATGTTAGTTTACGTAAATACGTACTCATGTATAAGACTATCATTTATATACATGTATGTGGCCTGTTCAGATGAATTTAATTCAGTGTGTGTGTGTGTGTGTGCGTGTGCGTGTGCGTGTGCGTGTGCGTGTGCGTGTGCGTGTGTGTGTGTGTGTGTGTGTGTGTGTGTGTGTGTGTGTGTAGCTATTGATACTGTTAGGCGCCACAGAAGCAAAACGCAGTTTGACAATTGCTTTAATATTGCTTTGAAACTGAATCTCAGTTCATCTTTACACTTGTAGTTGAAGTTACTTCGTGATGTGATGCAAGGTGAGCCGAGCCATCCCAAGTTTCCGATGCGCAACAACTACCGTCAACCGATGCCCTTGCATCATAGAGCCGTTCGCACCAATATTCAGCTCAAAAGCTCAGTTAGTAAAAGTTACATTCTCTGTATTCTGTAATAGTAATTTTCTTAACATTTTTAAAGGCTACTTCATTGCTATAGACAGGCAACAGCTATTCACGAGAACTGCGTCATGTCAGCGGAGGTACGTATGAGAACACGATTCGATTGACGAGAGACTAGAGATGGAAGGAGATGGAGGACATGTCGTGATAGGGTTGTGTTAAAATTGAGAGAAATAAAAAGGTTTCGGGCTGGATGAATCGGACTAAGATTGCTTGAAGAGATAGGACTGAGTTTTGAATGGAAAGTCTGAGTAGGAATACAGGTAGATGAGGCTATAGATGACAGATGAAATAGATGACAATTTCTGTTGTTATTATTATTAATATTATAAAACTTACAAAGCTCAAGTTAATATAATAGTAGGCCCTACCTCGGCTTAGTCAGGTGACGGGAAGCGTATTCGGGAACAGGTAAGGCTTTAATTTCCTCTTCAAGTTTTTTTATAGAAAGTTCCGGAACATGAAGTTCGACGGGCAGCGCATTCCAACCGTTGGGCGAGATGTTCTTCTATCCGTCGCAGTGGCCTTGATCTGAACCACACTAAGTCGTAGCTTCTTCCCGAACACAATCGAGACCGACCAGGAGCTGATGATGCTGGCACACAGTCTTTACCTAAGTACTGTGGCGCCATTCCGTAAAGACACTTAATCGTAGACAAGTTTCGCGACCTTGAAGCAGATTCTCTTGCGAACGGGCGGCCAGTGGAGGTCTTGACGTACAGAGGTCAAACTTCCAAACCCTTAATGAACCTGGCTGCAGCTTTATGAACACTGCAGCTTCTTGGGGAGTCCCGTACTTACCTATGTAGTACATAAGCTGTTGCTGTAATCCATTCGACCAGCCTACAGTCAATCCAATTACTTCAAGCGGATGACGACGTGCGTTGCGCGGCCTCCACAGATGGCAACTGAAGATTGCCTTCCGTACACTTCGTTGGGGTCATGCTTGAGGGATTTCAGCTGATGGTTGGTGTACGTCAACATCCCAAGATGTCGTCCAACCAGAAAATATTAAGTAGGGTACAGTCAAGTTCGATCGAATAAAGCGCTTTTCTTTTACATGATTGCATAACTAGGCACACATGGGAACACACATGCACACATAAACACATACACCTAATCACTATAATTGCCCATTGTCCAAAAAACGATGGTGTAGTATCGATGATAAAGTCTTGTCGTTGTCTTCGTTTGCTAATTGTAGGCCTATGCTAGCATCATTGGTCAGAAGTTGTTGAATGTTGAATTGCGACTCTTATCATTCATCGCTCGCCATTGTCTGCTGATCGTTTTTGTTGTAGAGTGAAGACTGTGCTGTGGAGAAACACGTCTTTTACCAAGGTCAGGGTCGTCGTTTTCACGCTCAAACATACGCACGCACACTCAGGCGAGCGCACGCATAGGTACTGTAAGATAGATATGGATGAGATGAAAAAGAGGCAGAGACAGCGACAGCAGAATTAAATTTTAATTTTACTTCAGGAGATTGTATGTTGAACAACTGAACTTTTATTTTCAATTGCCATATTATTCTCCTAACTTCCTCTAAAGAGCTGCGGTTGTTTCTAGTGACAACATCTAAATATATCATCCTGATCTTACGTACGTTCTCATTATGTTTCTCTATTGTCTATTCTCTCATCTAGCTGTTTCTTATACCTGGTTGCGGTTTGTCAACTAGATTGATATTAAACGAATATATATATATATATATATATATATATATATGTATATATATATCATGTGTCTCTTATTTTGCTTCTAAGGTGTATCTTATGTGTCTCTTATTTGTCTCTCATGTGTCTCTTATGTGTATTTGTTTTAGCCAATATCATGGCGAGAAGCTGAACTGAATTCGCCGGGAATCCACTTATGTTCACGCAAACAGAGTCTGCCAAATTGACAAATCAGCTAAATCTATCGGAAAAGCTGAGCATATTAATCAACAATATGATCATCAGTTTGATCATCATCGTCATCATCATCATCATCACCACAGCTACCTGTATTGTCACCATTTTTAACATCGTTTTCATCATTGTCATCGGCTGCTAGCACTCAATATTGGTCCATTTATCTTTAAAATGTAGTCTAGTTGTGGATTTGAACGCCTAGTAGTCTGTCAGAGGTACAATTAGAGTTTGCGCTGGATTGGTGCCGAAGGACGTAAGCAATATGACATTGTAATCAATTCCTGTTGGTTAACGTTAAGGAGTCGCCTGGTTCGAATTATTACAATGGAATGGACAATTTTAATTGCAAATGATACACACACACACACAAATATGTCTCTCTTTCTCTCTTTCTCTGTCTGAATGCCTTATTCCTTCCTTGCAAAATGTGCCACTGTTTCTCCTGCTCTTAGGAAACCCAATCTCGACTTAGTGTGTGTCAAAATTACCGATCCATTTCCTAACCTCTCCTTTTCTCCAAGATTCTTGAGCGTCTTCTTTCTTCACAGCTTCTCCCCTACATTGAACAGTCGGACCTTCTTCCGTCCAGGCAATTTGGCTTCAAATCCCATCATTCTACTGAGACTGCTCCTTATCTGCTCTGCTCTGACATCTATTCTGCTGTTGATAAATCTCATGTCACCCTTTGGCTCTCTTTGACGTTTCCTTTGCCTTCGACAGGGTCGATCATGATATCCTCTTACACCGTTTTGAGATTTCTTTTGACCTTGGTGGGCCCCTCTCCACTGGTTTCAGTCCTACCTCTTGGGTCGCTCCCAAATGTTCATCAAGTCTCGCGGGGATCTGTGCTTGGTCCACTTCTATATATCATGTTCACTGCAGACATTCCGTCCTTCTTTACTAAACACTCGGCGACTGGTCACTTATATTCTGACGATGTTCAAGCTTTTGTTCAAGACCTTCCTGCCCAGCAATTTATTACGCTGTTTCGTATGACCTTCACCTCTGGATGTCCTCTAATCGTCCTTCCCTTAACTCCTCCAAAACTCAGTTGAACTGGTTTGGCACCCGCCAGCAACTTCTCAAACTCGACTTCACAGCTACTTGCTGAGCAGCTTCCTTCATTCACTTCGTCGTCCAGTGTTCGTGACCTGAACGTTATTGTTATTAACACCCTCTCGTTCAATGAATCTTACCCGATCCTGCTACCACCACCTGAGGCGGTTCCGAGCTAATAATCTCCTCTTCAGTGTTCACTTCCATTGTTCACGCTTTCATCTCTTCTCTACTTGTTGGCCTTCCTAAACTTTGCTTCTTTCCTCTACGATCGGTACTAAATGCAGCTGCCCGCCTGATTGCCCGGCTGTCCGTCTCCCTCGATCTATATAGCTGAATACCTTCACTGGCTACCCCTTGCTGTCCGCATTCAGTTCAAATTCTCTTTCTTTTAGAGCGTTCTTGGGTCAAGCTTCAAACTACCTTTGTAACTTTTCATCATTACCATCCGTATGCATCAAAATTCTGCGATTTTCTCATTATAGTTCCATCTTGTCAGGGATAGTAATGACGCACTGCTATGAGTGAATTCATGTACCTTTAAAAGGTCATTACCATCCTTGTGTGGATTGTTGACACAAAAATAAATTGCCAGTAATTAGAATTTACTAGAAACTCTTAAAATGTTTTTTAACTTGTATCTCATGCATATGATATACAGTTATAGTTAATGCTGCACAGATTTTTCTGTAGCTGAAAATGCTAAAACAGTTTCTTAATAATTTCGACAAACGTCTTAACTTCTTGAAACCAGACTAATATGTTCTGTGAAGGAAAGGCCTGCTGTATTCCTACTTACTATTGGTATCGTCTAGTTTTAATAAATTGCATATTTTAAGCACCAGAGGACTATTTCAGGTTTATGTGATTAGACATGATTAAACAAAAAAGGGGATGGCAATGACAAAACAGGAGTTTTTAGTGTATAAAGTCTGAAAAATAATTAACTCACGATTACAAATTATTTCTTTCAAATTAGTTAAATTTAGCTATGTACTTGACTAAAGAAACACTTGCAGCAAATTTTGGGGAATTTTTTTCTTTCATGACCAAATTTGACACATTTGGAATAATGACCCATATAATAATAGTTCCTATATACCACAGTTTTTGTATTCTAGTATCTTGATAGATATCACTGTTTTCTTTAGTGTAACATTTGTTGAAGTTCTTTCTCCTTGCTTTATTTCATAAGAATAATTGAATGATAACATCGTGTGGTTTAATAAATGCTGTTTCATTGGAATGACCGAATGATAATCTAGTATTGTTTGATTAATGCAATTTCATAGGAATGACAAAATGATAACCTCGTATTGTTTGATTATTGCAATTTCATAGGAATGACAAAATGATAACCTCGTATTGTTTGATTATTGCAATTTCATAGGAATGATAAAATGATAACCTCGTATTGTTTGATTAATGCAATTTCATAGGAATGACAAAATGATAACCTCGTATTGTTTGATTATTGCAATTTCATAGGAATGACAAAATGATAACCTCGTATTGTTTGATTAATGCAATTTCATAGGAATGACAAAATGATGACCTCGTATTGTTTGATTAATGCAATTTCATAGGAATGACAAAATGATAACCTCGTATTGTTTGATTAATGCAATTTCATAGGAATGACAAAATGATAACCTCGTATTGTTTGATTATTGCAATTTCATAGGAATGACAAAATGATGACCTCGTATTGTTTGATTAATGCAATTTCATAGGAATGACAAAATGATAACCTCGTATTGTTTGATTAATGCAATTTCATAGGAATGACAAAATGATAACCTCGTATTGTTTCATTATTGCAATTTCATAGGAATGACAAAATGATAACCTCGTATTGTTTGAATAATGTTATTTCATAGGAATGACCGAATGATATGCTATCGTATTCGACGAAATTTATTAGATCTGTTGCCAATAACGAAAGCAGTTTCACGTATTGTCGATTGTTGGCAATACGACTACTATGCGGCGCAGGATTAGAGATCGATTCTTGGTTGCTTAACAGGAAGTTAGTTATTAGTCAGATTATACTAGATAAAATGACAGTCTTTCGACTTATTACCTTGGAATGCGCTCGTTTTATTGTTGATCGCTATAGTTTTTGTTAGGTTAAACCTAAG
Organism: Allolobophora icterica; assembly: GCA_963556255.1. NCBI lineage: Eukaryota > Metazoa > Annelida > Clitellata > Crassiclitellata > Lumbricidae > Allolobophora > Allolobophora icterica. Next base: position 50,890,987 of record OY744603.1, on the reverse strand, counting down.
TTCAGAAGCGAGACTATTCAGTTGAAAACACTCGCAGTGCATCAGTGACAAATAAATTATGTAGGGCTAGCAATGCCATGCCTGAGCAGTGAGCATATTTTAATGAAAATTTATCACTGCACCTGGCGAGCGCTGGAGCGTGAGTCTATTTTGGGTGTGTGCCACTGTCTAGGGCCATCGGGTGGGCCCAATCCTTTTATCTGCCCACTTAGCACATAGCACTTTGTCACTTTTTGTTCAATAATAAAAATCATAAATAAATATGAATTACAACACATTTCCTGCACAAACACCCTTTCATCTCTGCACTTTTCAAATTATCGCTGCACATTTTGTGTATCACCGCACGAGAAATTCCTAGGTGGCGTTGGTCACCATGCAACCATCATTTAGTATCGAAGAAGGCGGCCTTTAACCGTTGATTAAGTGAACACGATAATAAAGGGCTCGAAAGTTTGTGTACTGGGGTCTACTGGTCGATTGGGGTCTTAGAGTATATATAGGGCCTACGCTACTGTGGACGGTTTAGCCTATCGATAAGTTTACAATGACTGCTCTGAATACCTATAATATTGCGCAGTCAGAAGTTTGACATCATTCAAGAGCATTGCATATTTTAAGAAATTTAGACTACTGGGAAAAAAATTTCGAACTCGTCTCTGAAAAACTTTGATGACTTTTTTTCTAGGAATTCATCTCCCCGAAAAACTTGATGACTTTTTTTTATCAAGCCATCTCCCAAAAAAGTCATCTCCCGAAAACCGTTGATGACCTTTTCTTGGGAATTTTTCCCAAAAAACTTGCATGACCTTTTCATGACCTTTTTTTAGAAAGTCATCTCCCGAAAAAAAGTCATCTCCCGAAAACAGTTGATGACCTTTTTTACCAATTCACCTTCAGAAACAGTTGATGGCCCTTTTTTAGAAAGTCATCTCCCGAAAAGTCACCTCCCGAAAACAATTGATGACATTTTCTTAGGAATTCATCTACTGGGGGCAAATCTTAAAAACTCTTGCAACATTTTGTCCCACTACTTATACTTTGACCATACATTGCCTGGGACAAATCAGTCTAACTATTGGGACAAATTCTAACACTACTGGGACATTTGTCCCACTAGTTATACAGTTAAAATATGCCCTGTTCAAGAGGTCATTAAACATGTTACATGAGTTACCAAAACGTCAATGAAAGATCGATGTTCTGGCATATAATGACCTTATAACTTTTGAAATGGATCTTACAAAACTCCAATAGGGGCCTACTTTCTAAAAATTACTGTCCTTCAAGCAGGGGCGTAACTTTGGTTTAAAAAGTGGGGGTGCCTATTTCTTACATACACGAAGCAAGGCGGAGACTGCGATCTCTGGGAAGGCGCAATAATAAAATATTGATTGGCATTGTTCAAAAAGTGGGGGGTACGGTACCCCCAGTCCAAAAAGTGGTGGTTCAAGTACCCCTCGTACCCCACAAATTACGCCTATGCCTCCCAGTGCTGGTCAAACGTTGATAACGCTGATGCTAAGAGAATCAAGTGACAGTGAGAATACTCGATAAGAATACTACGCAGATATAATTATACAGTACAGTTTATGTCGTATTTGTCTTTGTAGGAAGTTATTTACTGATGACCTTCTTTTTTCCGTTTGCATGTGACTGATTCCGTATGTAAATTGTCAAATGGCATAATTTCACATTTTCATGCAGTGGTAGACGTTGAATATGAAACAAAAACATGCAACTGGTTACTGTTGAATTCGTTTGCTAATGACCCAAGCCACCCAACTGTGGTTTAAAGTGGCCATTCACATATGACATCATATATGACGTCCCGAGGGAAGGGGTGTAAATATGTGCCATGACATGGGGTGGTGGTTTTAAAAATGCGATATCATAATAAAAAGTATAGCAAATATATAGTAACCTAAGCAGCGTATATAATAATTAAAATCAAATATAAAGTGTTGACTGAATGACGAGGAGGTGCAACAGTTACATGGATACCCATTCCAATGAAGGAAAATGAAAAAAGCAATTCGCTACCTTGGGGCACGGTAACTGATTGGCTAAAGAACTCGCCTTGTAACGCGAGCAGTACGAGTTCGAGGCTCCCCGAAGACAGCTATTGTGTATGATCACTCATAATTATTAGTCGAAAATTGCAATTGCTCGGCGCCATTGATTGATTGGATAGTGGCACTTAATAAATGCATAATAATAATAATAATAATGATGATGATGATGATGATGATGATGATGATGATGATGATGATGATGATGATGATGATGATGATGATGATGTTAGCGAACAGATCCTGTAACCTAATGATATCATACACCGGCTTTCCGGTTTGTTCCACAAAAACATTTACACTTCTGCATAGAAAGAAGATGAAATCAAACTAGAAATTGATTTTTAAAATTAATTCTTTGATCATAGCCTTTCGTATATTTTTACTTTATGTTCGGTGGAACAACTAGTCAATTGTGAAATTTTGAAAAAATCATAAAAAGTTTTGATTTCCATGGAGAAGTAATTTAATGTTCTTTGATTTGTGTAAAATATAAATAATTTTAATTAATCCAGATAGCGTTCATGTTTTCATACAAACAGCGTGCAATACTAAATCAGAATGTCTTTAGCATAATATATACATGTATATTTCACAGCAGGCGACAAATTTAGAAAAAAATTAGAGAGAAAAAATGATGCAAATAAAACATTTTGTAACAAATATTTTTATGGGACTGCTGAAGCAAACTTACCATTGTGCAGAGCTTAAATATGACAGAGTTGGCCTCAGTTTTGATTTTAGTTTCTCTAATATTTTGAAAACAATACAACACCGTTACTTTGATTCATAAATATTTACAACTCGGTTATTTTATTTATAAATACACAGTTTAAATTACCGCCACTTTTTATAATTAGTGATTAATTAGTATTGAGTATGCATTAAATATTACACAGCAAACCAAATTATTCTGACGATAAATTATTTATTTTTACAAAAAAATAATTTCCAAAACCACAACACTGTTATTAAAAAAGTATCAGAGTTGTAAAATATTCACAGTGAGGCCACCACGCTGATCGGACAAATTAAGGTAAAAATAATAGTTAATTTATAGTCAGTTTCAATATTATTAAGCAATAAAACAATAACTTAATCATAGAATAGAGTATTGTGTCATGTTAAACCTGCTAACACTAACCATTTTCCATTTTTCACAGCAAGTTAAACAATATTATGATGTATTCGGTATTTAGCTACACCCTCGCAAGATGAAGCCAATAATTAACCTTTAAAAGAACTACCACATACAATAAACCAGAGTATAAACATAAGACTACACACACACACACACACACACACACACACACACACACACACACACACACACACCCACACACGCACACACTCATACGTACTTACATACATGTCTATACAGCAAATCAAACACATAATTACAACTTCGTTTCCGAAACTACAACACAGTTACAACAAATATCGGAGTGGTATAAACGGAGTTGTAAAATATTCACAAATAGGTTCCACGTTGATTGGACAAATTAATAGTTAGTTTATAGTGGCAAGTCTGTCAGTTTCAGTATTATTTTTGAAAAAAATACATAAATATATATATTTCGCAAAATGTAGTAATTACAGTAACGGAATTGTAATTTTTTTATATACTATAACATTACCTAATTAATTTTCGAAAATTGTCAACCGAAACAAACAACCATTTTGATTTCTTGTTAGTCAAAATTACTGTAACTATCGAAAATGTCAGTTCCAAAATCGAGAGTTTTCAATTTATTCCACAGGTGCAGAAACCTATTAGTAACGGTGTTGTCAGAAATTTTTAAGACGGAGGTTAAATTTATTTTTGAATTAGTTATTTCGTTAACAAGTTAATCAAAATCATATAGAACATTGAAAATTATCGAACATCAGTTAACCGCTTCAACTGCTGTTCTAACGTAACGTTTAGATAACCCACCATTGGAACGGACAGTGAAATTTTGTGTCACCCAGCGCGGTAAGTCATGGTGTCACCACATGGACCTCCACAGACCATACAGTATCCTTAGTAAAAAAAATTTAAACTGATGCTGATACAGTACATGTAAGCCGGGCTTACGAAAAATATTCTTGGTAATATGTGTTATTGTTAATTTAAAAATAATAAATTTCTGCAGAAACTCCGCCAAAAATGTTTAAACAGTCATTTCGTCACTTTGAAGGTGTCATCCGGTAAGGCCCGCACCCTCTCACTCCGCTGGTGACGCCACTGCCCTGGACCTGCTGGCATCTCGAAGGGATCTGTTCTCGGTCTCTTATCATTTACAATCTTCACTTCACCAATGGGCTGCATAGCCAATGACTTTGCAGTCCAGTTATAGCATTACGCTGACGATACTTAGCTTCACATTGCTCTGTCACACACTCATTGGTCCGACGAACTCTTTAGCGCACGCATCGTTTTCTTTCAATGGTCTTCAACGCATCCAAAATTCTCTCTGGCCTACGTCGTGCTGTGTGCAACTTGCATCTTCTCGTTCAAATTTCTTAATCACACTCGGTCAGATGCATTGGTTTCCCGTAGAATTCTGAATATGATTCAAACTTGTCTGTCTTACTTACAAAATAAATACCTACAACGAGCACTTCTGCCTGCACTTCCCTGCTCTTCGGGTATGGGTATTGGTTGAGCCTCGATGTAGCCCTGTCATGGGCTCTCGTGCATTCCATGTTGCAGCCCCGAGGAATGAAACTAACTACCGACATTTCTCTGATGCTCTGATTCTTTCTTCAAGAGACGCCTCAAACTCGCTATTTCTCATTGGCTTTCAAGCAGACTTGTTGTCCTCGAGACCAAGGTCTTGGTCTCGAGTGCACTCGAGTTCGTTTTTAAAAGTCTTGGTCTTGGTCTTGGTCTTGTGACCAAAAGTCTTGTCTTGGTCTTGAAGTTCAAAGTCTTGGTGTTGGTCTTGGTCTTGAGGTTCGAAGTCTTGGTCTTGGTCTCGAGGTTCAAAGTCTTGGTCTTGGTCTTGAGGTTTAAGGTCTTGACAACAAGACTGGCTTTCAGACAACTCGATAACTAAGTGCTCTTTCCTTGGCGACCGACTAACCGTGCCTCAGATTCGCATTTCTGTGACTATGCGCAAGTTGAAAATATTCGTAATAATAATATATGAGGGTCTAAATTGTTTGACGAATTCTTGCAAACGGAGATGTACAAATTTGCAAAGTTGCGTGAAGTCATTTATGGGCGGCCTACAGCCAAAGAAGTTGACAAGGTCTATTTCGTTATTGTGCATAATATAGTCTAAAGATGAAACTGCTGCGCAGTCAATAGCATGTATGTACAGGAGTAGGTAGAGAAGTTTTAGCGGAATATAATTATATTGAATGAATTTACCTTAGGATGACATTCGTCGTTGATGATTTCTAACTTCAATCGTCTGCGTGTTATACAAATTTTGAATTGAAGTCCATGAGCACTGTTCATGTAACTTGTCATGCTCAACTATATAGTCATAATGTATTAATAGAAGCATTTAATCAGTGCAGACCGGGTTACCGTCGACTCGCCTGCTTCGTTGTCTCTGTACCTTTTCTTCTTGTTTTGTCTTGCTTTGTGCTGCTTCGAAGCTGAATTCCATCTTATAGTCTGTCTTCACGAAGAGCTGTGTAATAAATCGCTTGCTATATGATAAATAATTAGACATGTGCTGATGTTACGATTGCAGTCTACTCAAACGCATTCTGGTATGCGACATGCAAGAGATATAAAACGTCCTTCCTACACAGGTTAATATGATTCAGCGTATACGAGAAAACATCCAAATGCAGTACCGTACAATGTCATTCAGGGAAGTCAGTTTTTCAAAAATTTTAGTTTTCACTATTCTAATTTTTTTAAACTATTATTTTGTTGACAAGGCCATTCAACGGATACAATGCTGTTACGTTCGACTCAATTCTTGTTTGTTCATTCGCTGTATCCCATTATCCTGCTCACCTGACTCATCGCCTCCCATCAGCACCTCATAATATATATATCGCTATTTATAATATATAAATATACTTCATGTTGCATGCTCCAAACTTTGTAAGATCACGACTTAGATCACATTGCTAGTTTAAATACCTGCGTAACAGATCGAATTGCAAAAAAAGTAGGCTGACTCATTGTAAGTTTATTCATTGATCTATCATGAACTAAAGAAGGAACTGGTATGGCAGATAAGGTGTACTCTAAGCACAATGTACTGTAAAGTTCATCATACCTAGGCACAATGTAGGCCTACTCTAAAGTACGCGCTAACTGGCGGTAGCATGCACTCTAGAATACGAAATGCCTACAGATAGTTCGGATTCTAGAGTATGAAATTCTGCTAGAGTCCATCCTGCATCCTACTGTCGTGTTTGTGGGCGCTGTACTCCAGAGTCCACAATGCCTACAGGCTACAGGCATCATGAACTCTAGAGTACAAAATGTGCCTAGAGGTTTTTGTTGCTTATTTCTGCCTCCTACACCGGAACACAGCAGTGTGACTTCAATGTCTTTTAAATTAAGAAAATCAGTGGACCTGTGAAGTTGAGCGCCAGTATCCCATACTTGGAATTAGGGAAGTCGCTCATTTCCTTTCTCTAGGCCCTTGAGCCATCGGCAGTTGAATGAATCTCATGGTCCTGGACATGGACCAGTGCATCACTGATCTACCGTTCACTTCTCAAGTTGCGCCGCTACCAAATTACTCTGCTTGGTCACAGAGACACGCGTACGTAAACAACTTGTCCAGAGTCGGAATAGACACCGTAACCGCATGATCATCGATAGACCAGCGTGTCGCGCAGTAGACCTTTGGCCAAAACCATACTGAGTAACCAATCTCCTCATTACCTTTATTTCTGTGAATTTGACCTTAACGCTCATCTTAAATTGGTTTAGACAATGCGGAATGTCGATGAATTGATTCGATCCGGGCAGCCATATTGTAAGTCAATATCTGTTCAATATTGTAACAGATGTGACTCCGACATGCACGTAAAGGCCAATGAATGGCATCTTAACGATAGCTTAACTTTCAAAAAATGCGAAGTCTCCATTTAGATTGTCGATGGCCTGATAGCAGCTGATGACGGTGAGCAGTGTTTGGATCCAGAGCCAGAGAGATCTGCTATTCCTTCATTCAGTTGACGATGGTCATGATCCGTCGACGATGCATTTCAGTTCCGACCGTTCTCTGCCTCTTTCCTATATTGTTGCTTGTTTCTGTCGTCGTTTGGTGCAAGATGTTAGCCAGAAGTTCATGTAAGTATTCTGAAGAATCAGTCATTTGACGGAGAGTTTAGACAGAAAAAACAGAGAGCGTAATTGGAAAGTTCTATTGAAATTGCCCGTATATTTATTTCATATGATTCTTTAAATATAAACTGAGTTAGATGAAAACTGCATTGGATCAGAAATCAGTGGCGCATACAAAAACTGTAGGCCCAACTAGTATTATCCAAAGGCTGCAACACTATTGCCGCTTAGTTTCAACGGACATTTTGCTTAAACATACGAAGCGGTGTTTTGTATTCCCTTCTTAATACAAAACTCCACGACCGATAGACTTAAAATTTGATGTGTAACGGCGCTCTAAAGATTTTCGCCAAGAATAGGTGGGGGGGGGGGGGCGACTGCATGCCTGCCTGGTAGAGTCCCCATCAACATTATCATCCATTTTATACCTATTTGCCTGAAGTTCTTTGTGTGGACCAAGTTTTATGCGGGTTATGCTATGTAAAACTAATTTTTGTGCCTTTCTTGAATGAACGATTTCAAATTGGAATAAAATTGTTTTCATTGGCGCTCAAAGATGCTTGCATTATATATATATACTTTATTTCGCTGAAAGCAAAAACACGAAGATTAGATCAACGCAAAACGGAAAAAGGAAATAATACGAAGAAACTACAGAAAACCCAAAAATACACAAACAACTCAAGCTGCAGATCCCCGAAGGCATAAGCATTATAAACCTGCGAGCTAACATACGACACATTGTCCCTTAGTGATACACCAAGACCATTAACTAGATCACTGAACCCGTTTCCATAACTGAATGTCAACGTAAACATGTTGAGTGTATTATTACCATTGCAAAGCATTTTTTAAAGTAGGTTAATCGTAGCAATAACTCTCATAGATTTAAAGTCTAAACTGCCCAGACCTGCAGTAAATTCTCGTACTGGTTCCCATTTATGGAAACCATTATAATAGTTTACGATACACAGTATTCCAGCGAGCATTTATTTTACTGAGCTGAGATTCGGAAAACCTCACTGCTACTGAGCCATATCTTAGAACTGGAAGGCAATATGTCTGCTGCAAGTGCAGCTGCATTAGCTCCGACAAACTCGAAGAGTTACTGAAAATATTATTGCTAGCTGCGTATAAAAATTGCGCATTATGCTATCCACATCGCATCTCAATTACTGCCAGCACAAAAGACAACTCCCAAATATTTGACCTGCTCGGTCCAGGACACCCTTTTTGACACAGAAACATATCAGGCAAGGAGGCCTTACAACGGGGAAACGGGGACCGAATGCTATGCATCAAGATTTATTACAATTAAATGTTAGGCCTAACTGACTGCTGACAACACACATTTATCTAGTAAGGCTTGAAGCCCAACTACCGATGCGGACAGTAAAATAATATCATCTACATACATGATACATCCCAACCATGACTTGTATGTATGTATAAAAAATATTAACATAGCGCATCATTTTATGTACGGTATATCACATATCTCGCATGTATTAAATGTGAATACTTGGGCTTGTTGGCTACGACTCGGGCAGCGCAGTTAATGGCGAACTGGATCCAACCGAAACTTTGGCAGACCAGCAGGGAGTAAGTCGCAATAGTTAAAGTGCGCCAAGATGAACGAGTGGACGAGGGTCACTGCAGCTGCACTGAACGACAGATTGCTGCGGCGTATGACCCGTCGTATCTGGCGCAACTGGAAGGAACCGGATCCACGGACGTGGTTCACATAGGCCGACTGGGTATCCTACAGATTAAACTGAGAGATTACGAACATGATCAGACTGTTACTTGTCATTCCAGATTGAATCGTTTATATATAGTACACCGACCCTATCCGACCCGACCCAATCCTATCCGACGGGAAAAATCAGATTAGATTGGGTCGATGTACGGTCGCCTTATATGACGAGACTGAATGGAGGTTTGGGCATATTATATCTAAGTTGATGCTGGAGGAATTGCACTGGCGGCCGATGCACAAAAGCATTGAGCTTAAGATCTTAAAAAATATGCATAATTGCCCCCCCCCTTATCTCAGAGAGTAGGCCTAGTATGTCTCTCAATCTCAACCATATCCTCGCCGTAGATTTCTTCGCTCTGCTGCACATGGTGACTTGGATGTTTTCCCAACCTGAACCTCCACAGTTTAGCACAGACGCTTTGCTGTGGTTGGTCCAACTAGAATAGGTTGCCTTGCACCCTACGAAGATATGAGAAGCTCTCGGTTTTTTAACCTCTATTCGGGAAGCACTTGAAATCATTTAGTTCAATCCTGTTTTTAGTTGTTAATTTACGAGAGCCACTGAACAGTCTCTCTTGAAAAGGCGCTATATAAGACTGTGATTACAATAACAATTACCAAAAATATGTTAAGTTATCGCCAGCTATACTAAATAACCTATGGGAGAGGATGAAGAAAACAATAGTCGAAGTCCGCAAAGGTTCACCAGTCACTCTAGTACAGAGTAAAACGGGGAGGCGACCTGACCGACGTCTCTGTTGAGCGTAGACTCGGATCCGACCTGGGCTGGTGAACCAAAGTCCTCCGTGCCCACCTTCTCGTGGTGCGGACCGTTGGTACCCTTCCTAGGAAGGGGAACGAACGGGCACGGCAGGCAAAACCAGGGGAAGGGAATGGCAAACCACCCCTGTTAACTTGCCAAGAAAATCGTCATGAAACACACTAAGCCAAAAACGGTGATAGTTGCGAATGGTGGGACTCCCAGGCCGGAGCGTGACTTAGAAGCTACTGGGGAAGAGCAAGACGGAGAGTCAAGGGCCCCTCGATCTAATGAAGCAACAGGACTAAAGCCGAAAGGACGTCTAGAGGTGGATCGATTCGGAGGGGAAAGACTCAACCTGAGCTGTAAGCAGAAGATGAAGTTGGGCACATGGAACGTGCGAAGTATGCAGAGCGGAAAGATGGACGTGATACAGGGAGAGATGAAGAAATTAGACATAGCAATCCTAGGATTAAGTGAGACAAGGTGGAAGGGACAAGGACATTTCAGTTGGAATGGATACAGGATAATAATGTCAGGACAAAAAGAGAGAGGAAGAAATGGAGTTGCAATCATGTGTGACAAGTCAAGCGCAAATGCGATAATGGGATATGATACAGTGAGTGATAGAATTTTGAGTGTAAGATTCAGAGGAAGAAAGGTCAACATAACCATTATACAGGTATATGCTCCAACATCGATATCGTCAGAAGAGGAACACGAGGGTTTTTACACCAGCCTGCAAAGTACAGTGGACAGAACTCCGAAGGGCGACGTACTAGTGATCATAGGTGACTTCAATGCGAAGGTGGGTCAATGCACCGGAGGGGATGGAGACACATTAGGTAGTCATGGCCTGGGTGAACAGAATGAAGCAGGAGAAAGACTTGTTGAGTTTTGCAAAGGGAATGGCTTAGGAATTATGAACACATGGTTCGAACAGCCTAAGAGAAGACTGTACACATGGACGTCACCGAATGGGAAGCATAGGAACCAGATTGACTACATACTGATAAACAAAAGATGGAAAAGCACAATAAGAGATGTGAGAACAAGGCCAGGAGCGGACTGTGGAACTGACCATGAGCTATTGGTAGCAACACTGAGAACGAAATTGAAAAAGATAAAGAAAGGAGATCGATTGATCAGATACGACTGCAAGGGTATCACACTGGAATACAGGATGGAAATAAAGAATCGGTTTGAAGTACTAGAGAGAGATGAGATAGAAGAGGAAGAGGATTCGAACAACCTATGGGAGAGGATGAAGAAAACAATAGTCGAAGTCGCAGATAAGCACATTCCAAAGAAGAAGAAAATCACAACAACGACATGGCTATCGAGAGAAGCCATATGCATGGCGGTTGATAGGAAGGCTGCAAAGAAGGCAGGAGAAAAGGATAAGGTAAGGGCACTGAACAGTGCCTTCCAAAAACAAGCACGGAAAGATAAAGAAATACATCTAAACGAATTATGCAGAGAAATGGAAGACGAGGGAAGGAAGGGACGAACCAAGGAAATGTTCTCAAAAGTAAAGACAATCACGGGAAAATTTGCACCTAGAATGGGCTCAATGAAGGCAGGAGATGGAAATGTAATCTGCGATGAAGAAGGGATAAAGCATAGATGGAGAGAATACACGGAGGAGTTGTATAGGGAAGACAAACGAGTCAAAAAAGAACAAATTGACGTAACAGAGTATGAAAAGGAACCGGAGGTCATGGAAGCGGAGGTAGAATGGGCAATCAGACAACTCAAGGACAATAAGGCACCCGGTCAAGATGGGATACCTATAGAACTGATAAAAGCAGGGGATGATGCGATGATAAAAACAATAACAAAATTGTGCAATCAAATATGGGCAACTGGAGAATGGCCGGAGGACTGGAAGAAGTCGATCTTTATACCTATATTCAAGAAAGGAGATGCGAGGGAGTGTGAAAATTATAGGACGATAGCAATGATATCACACACTAGTAAAATATTACTGAAAATAAATCACAAAAGAATGGAAGGCACAATTGAAAGAGAACTTCCGGTGAACCAGGCAGGGTTTAGGAAATCTCGTGGAACTCGAGACCATATAGCCAACATGAGGTGGATAATGGAGAGACAAAGGGAGTATGGACAGGAGGTTCACATCTGTTTCATTGACTATAGCAAGGCATTCGACTGCATTAACCATGATTTAATGTGGAAAACCCTGCTTGAAATGGGAATTCCGAAACACCTGATAATGTTACTAAAGGGTTTATATGAAGACCAGATAGCGGTGATAAGAACAGAATACGGAGACACTGACAATTTCAGAATCAAGAAAGGAGTGAGGCAGGGATGCATCTTGTCTCCATTCCTGTTTAATCTATATGCTGAAAGAATAATGAGAAAGGCAGAACTGGAGGGGGCAATTGAGGGAGTAAAAATTGCTGGAAAGACACTGAATAACCTTAGATACGCGGATGACACAACATTAATGGCAAAAAGAAAAGAGGATCTGGCAGAACTGATAAGAAGGGTCAGGAGAGAAAGTGAAAAAGCTGGTTTATACTTCAACATAAAGAAGACAAAGGTCATGACAACAGCAGATTGGGATAGTTTTGAGATAGACGGAGAGGAAATAGAGGTGGTAGAAAGCTTCACATTCCTAGGATCACTGGTTGGAAAGGAGGGAAAGTGTGATCCAGAAATAAAACGAAGGATTGCTATAGGGAAAGCTGCAATGACCGGACTTGAAAAGATATGGAAAGACAAACATGTGAGCATAGAAACCAAAAAAAGGCTCGTGAGAGCACTAATCTTTCCTACGGTACTGTACGGTTGCGAGACGTGGACAATGACAAAGAACATGGAAAATAAGGTTAACGCTTGTGAAATGTGGATATGGAGGAAGATGCTGAGAATATCTTGGACTGAGAAAAGAACGAACGAATCAATACGAGAGGAGATTGGAGTTGAGAATGAAGAGTCGTTAAAACAAACTGCGACAAGAATGAAGTTAAGGTTCTTTGGACATGTTATGCGATCTGATGGTCTGGAGAAGGAAATGATGCTGGCGTGCGGTGAGGGGAGGAGAAGACTGGGTCGCCCAAGGAGGAGATGGATGGATGAGATACAAGATGTAACTGGCATGAATTTGGCGGAATTGAGAGACTTGTCATCGAATAGGAGACGGTGGAGTGTGTTCACCAGGACGATCGCTAGAGCTCCACGAGCTGACAGCACAAGGTGACAAGGTGATACTAAATAGGTCATCTCGCGAATAACATATTGCAATTGTTTTATTTTACTTAATTAAGACGCAAAGGGGAGGAGGGGCAAGGTAGGGGATATGGAGGACTTCGAGCGGAGTGCAGGGCATGGCCGTTGTATACAGTCTTGTTGTCAAGACCTCAAACCTCAAGACCAAGACCAAGACCTTGAACCTCAAGACCAAGACCAAGACCAAGACTTTGAACCTCGAGACCAAGACCTAGACCAAGACCTTGAACCTCAAGACCAAGACCAAGACCCAAAAAATCGCAATCTGGTCAAGCCTTCTAAAATTGTCAATTCGGAATATTCGCTATTTTAATGAAAACATGAGTCTTTTATTTTATTCAAGCAAATTAACTTTAAATGCAAACTGCAGAGAAATGCGAATTTGTATTCAAAAGTCCTTCATGCAAACTATTACTCCAAATGCCTTTTGTATTTTATAAAAACCAATTCGCTCAGAATTTTCTGACCAAGACGTGCTTTGTGGGGCCTCATAAAAATTCCACCATGTGGAAAAATACGTTCTACAGGTGCTGACGTCGCTGACACACACACACAGAAGATTTTCAAGCACTGGATGTAAATGTACAGATAGTGAGTCCTTTTGAAATCTTCCCATGGTTTATCATACCGTCTGATACAGAATAACTGTTGCTGTTGTCAATGGGTTTTCCTGACCAACAAGACTTGTATCCATCCATAGATATTGGTCGTATGATGCATGCAGGCTTGATACAGAATTCTTGAGTTCTGTTAAATGACTGTTCATATTGACAGCCGGTCTTGGTCTTGGTCTTACGAGACCAAGACCAAGACTTTGAACCTCAAGACCAAGACCAAGACCAAGACCAAGACCTTGAACCTCAAGACCAAGACCAAGACCAAGACCTTGAACCTCAAGACCAAGACCAAGACCAAGACTTTTAAAAACGAACTCGAGCGCACTCGAGACCAAGACCTTGGTCTCGAGGACAACAAGACTGGTTGTATAGCTAACATTTTTTGTGTTTAAATTCTCTTTAATCTACGATGCAACAGCTCTTTGGATATTTTCTGTCACTGGGTGATAAATCAAACCTAATGGGAGGATATGTCAAACTACATAGGGGAGGGGTACCATTCGAAACTCATCGGGTTTGCACGAATCCCACAATCCAGCCTGAGCAGGAATGAGGCGGATGCCCTCTTCGCTCCCCCCCGCCATGCGAAGGTAATGTTAAGACGACTATTATACCTGTGTTATATCATGACTTTTCTTGATCTTTTACATTAATTGGAACCCAGTTACTATTCAGAAGAAGGTGGAGATAGTTGAGACGATGGGACCTCGTGATTCTTTTAACATCCAACCCAACCTAACGTGGATAGAACTCAGACAGGTAAGAATAACAAATCGTTACCGTAACGTCGATTATCAACTTACTTCTGACAACAGCTGATGTGATTTATCTGACTCTGTATTCTATACGCAATCTTGGCGTCGACCAGTGTTTAATCTAGTCCCCCTCTTCTGGGAGGGGAAACAAGGTTTATGGGGAAGCAAAGATTTTACACAATATTTGTTTAATCCATCTTGAAAAAGTTTCAGACTTTTCCTAATTTCATCTTCAAAAAATGTTGATGACCTTTTTTTAAGTTTGTAACTTTTTCTACAGCAATTACTCTCTGAAAAAGGTTGATGACCTTTTTACAGGAATTCATCTCTCTGGGGGGGAACCATCTATCCACATGTATCGTGGGGGGAAGTTTTCCTCCCCTAAAGGTCTCTAATACTGCTGGCCTCTGGGGGGGGGGAGAAACACAAATCCTGAGGGGGACATTCCCCCCCCCCAAAGACGTCTAGATTAGACACTGGGCGTCGACTCCTTGACGAGGAAGACACATTCGATCTCTGAGCACGTAAATCTCGTGTGGAGCGTGTCTTCTTATCAGTTGCGTCTATTGTGGGTCATTTCTTGTTCGCTTTTATTCAATGCTGCACTGACCAATGTTCATGCTTTGAACAATAATGGGATGGACTACTGAACTATCATGTTTGCAGTTCTCCATGTAGAGCGTATTGGGCAGATTGAATGCATGCTAGGCTTGTGGGTGGCATTTCGAAACGTTAAAATGCCTCGAATTTGATGCATTGGCTGCCAGTTCCACAGTGCATAGAATTTAAGATTTCGATGTGGGTTTGTCGATGCCAGCTGGACGATGCTGCTTTTCACTTTCCACACTTTTACCGGGACCTCGTTGCTCTGTTTCAGGTCTGGCTGATCGCCAAAATCTTCGCTCAATGATTCGAATCTGAAGTGGGCTTGTTTCTTTTGTACGCATGTCGACATTGTCTTTGCACTGGTTTGACCATCTATCTAAATTGGCCTCCCTCTGGATCTGCGCGTCTCTCTGTCAGGGACGTTACATCTATCTACCTTCTCACGCTAACTTGAAAAACTTATCTGTTTCCCGGGGCTTGACTCGGTGCGCCTCTGAATAGATGCCTCGAAATGGCGCTACACAAATTCACTGAATGAAACACACAAACTTGATCACTGTTCTGTTTGCTGGTCTTTTATATAAACACTTCTACATGTATGTTTTCTCTATAAGCGAAAATTCGTTTCAAGTTGGCACTTTCCATGCACAGAGTGCGCACATATCAAAATTCTCAGTTGTACTTTGAAGCTCTGCTGTTAAAGGCTTAATCAGACTCCTCTGGAAATGCTCATTTCTCTGTTACATACACACATACATCTTCATTTTTCTTCGTTTATTGATACCTCGATGGACAAAAGAAGCTACAGTTTAACATGAGATATTAATAGGTTACTGGAGAACAAACGGCAGACCCAGAATTGACCAGTTCTGTTTGAACAGAGCCACAAATTAACAAGTGTTACTGATGGCGACGAAGAACGTACACACAGGGCCGCATTAAGGCTAGTGAGGGCCCGTGTGCAGCGATTATAGCCATCAGCGCGAGGCCCAATTACAAATACAATAATTTTTTAATGTACTTCCGAAAATGCGGGGCCCTAAAAACTGCGGGCCCGGGTGTTGCAGCACCTTAGCACCTCACCTTAATGCGGGCCTGCATACACATGACCAAATTATCTAGAATATAGAACATGGTTGAGGTAATGGCGCCTTCTGCTTACGTTATAGGCCTACACGACTACTACATTTGGGAAATCTGCTGACTGCTAATCTAGAATAACGGTTCTAGGACGTTTGGTCAACGGACGATTGGTCAACGGACGATTGGTCACGGACGATTGGTCAACGGACGATTGGTCAAGCGGACTGTTCGTCAAGGGGACTGTTGATCAAGGGTCCTTTCGTCAAGAGGACGGTTGATCAAAAATGTAAAATTTCGATGTTAGAGACGCTTTTAAAATATGCCAGTTCTCTTATCAGTACAAACCACTGATGAGAGAAATCGACGACCACTAATTATCCCTAGACAGACGTGACCAATTAAGCCATTACAAAACCAGGCATCTTTACATGCACAGCAATGAAGACTTCGCAAAGCGTAGCCCATACACAAATAAAAGAAATATGGAGTGATACGATATACGTGAATTTTGGACGCTTTAAAATATGTCAGTTCTCTTATCAGTACAAACAACTGCACTGGCACAGATATACGATAACCCTTTGAAATGGACGACCACTAATTATCCATAGACAGACGAACCGACCGATATTTTGATCAACCGTCCTCTTGACGAAAGGACCCTTGATCAACAGTCCCCTTGACGAACAGTCCGCTTGACCAATCGTCCTTTGACCAATCGTCCGTGATCAACCGTCCGTTGACCAACCGTCCTTTGACCAAACGTCCGCATACCAGAATAACTGCAAACGGACTACTGACTAACTCTCTCTTAACTACTAAATCAAGGATCTGATATTATAACATTATCATACATGCCTTTGGCTACCCTACTCAATCTTGCGGGCGCCGCCCTGTCTGTCACTGTCACCTGTCACTCGGTGAGTGAGTCGGATATACATGTATATGCGGAATGTCAAGCCGAGAGATTAATAATATATATATATATATATATATATATATATATATATATAAGTAGTAGGGTAGTTCTGCAGGGATCAGATCAATTAACGATTTTAATGTAAACAACCTGTCAAAAGTGATTGATGGCTCCGCCCATCGCCCGAGGGGATAGAGGGAGGGAGGAGTGATCTTTACACAAGTGCAATGGCGACTTAATTATTTTACCAAACGGCATTAATCATATCACGTAGAACCGTATGTTGTGAGTACAGTCATATAGCACGTAGACCTACACTTAATGAACAGATGTAGATATATATATATATATACATATATATAATTTAATCCATTGTCATCGTAGAGCATATATATATATAATATATCGAGGAATAGAAAGGTGATACGGAAGACAGAGCTAAGAGGAGGATGACGAGGGATAGGAGGAGGAGGAGGGTGCAGACTAGGACAGAGGTAACAAGAGGATTATAATGAATAGGAGGAGAAGGATTAAGAAGAGGTCAGAGCTAACAGGAGGAAAAGGAGGGTGAAGAAGAGGACAGAGGTAACAGACGGAATACTTTGACAAGGAGGAGGAGGAGGAGGAGGAGAAGGATGAGTAGCAGGTGAAAGAAGAGGGTGAGCGGAAGAAAAAGAAGAGAAGGAGGAGAATGGATAGAATGTCCAAGTGAAATTTATATAGCGTCTGAGTCGAATGGCGCCAATGTCTTCGTCTCCTGTCATTTCGTCCGATATTCGTTACAATGCTGAATTTGAATGATTCTGTGTCTATGGCAAGGGTTGGGTAACTGTACGGATACACACATACTTATATAGATGCGAGGAAGAGATTGTGATAAATTTCTTTTAAACAGATGATAAACAAGCTAATGCTAATGAGAAGATGCTATTCTCATGTCGTCTCTTGGAGAAATCACAGTCATAATCGTAATCGTAATCTCCAAACTTCTAAAGCGCCACTCGAAGACCAAGCGCAGCACACCACCCTATTCACAAGCGCTACGTCAGATCAGAAGGAGTTTCCAGAGATTAGTCCTAAAGCGGTCAGACTACGATTTCCAGAAGCCCAAACCAAATCAGAGGGGTTCCAGAGAGTGATCCAAAAAGGTCCAAGTCCGATTTCCAGGAGGAAAAACCAAATCAAAAGGGGTTTCCAGAGAGCGATCCAAAAGTGGTCCAAGTCTGATTTCCAGAGTACCAGATCAGGAGGTTTCCAGAGAGTGGTCCAAAAGAGGACCAAGTCCAATTTCCAAGAGACCAAACCAAATGAAAGGAGGTTTCCACAGAGTAGTCCAAAAGAAGTAGGGTAACGTAAGGATGGAGCGTTTTAGATTTCAACAACCATCGCATTGTATGTGAACATAGGCATAAACTACTGAACATTATATAAAAAAAACATGATTTTAATAAAGAAATTCATTCATTCATTCGCAAATTTATATAGCGCCATTTCAAGGGAACTACTCAGAGGCGCTCCCGACTCCAGCACGGCGAAAAAGAGCAGTTTTCAGGTGGTCATAGAAGGTACCAGAGGAAGACCTAGGATGTAGGCGCAGCTCAGAGGGAAGGCCATTCCATATGGTCGGGCCAACCACCGAGAAAGCGCGGGTCTGCATGATAGCAGTACGGGCAAACGGGACGGATAGCATCCCCCTCCCCACCGAGCGGAGGACTCGAGCAGTC
This sequence comes from Allolobophora icterica, assembly GCA_963556255.1. Taxonomy (NCBI): domain Eukaryota; kingdom Metazoa; phylum Annelida; class Clitellata; order Crassiclitellata; family Lumbricidae; genus Allolobophora; species Allolobophora icterica. The sequence goes on along the minus strand of OY744603.1, from coordinate 50,872,183 downwards.
CGAGAAGCAGACACAGGCCGGAAGAGTTCCATCAGGTATTTTGGTGCGAGACCCAGTTGACATCGCCAACCAAAGGAGGCGATCCTGTATTCAATGCGCTGCCGTACAGGGAGCCAATGCAGGACCTCCAGCATATAATTTGATACATGGCCAAAATATGGTATTTGGCCAATAAGGCGTGCAGCAGAGCGCAGGATGCGGTCAAGGCAGTCTAGGCGTGCAGAAGGGAGGCCAGAGTAAAGAGATAGGCAATAGTCAAGACGAGATGTGACGAAAGCGTGAACAAGTGTAGTTGCTGTTGTTGCTGAGAGAGAGCGAGCGACAGTACGAAGCTGACGGAGCTGATAAAGGCAGTCGCGGCTGAGGCGATGAAGGTGTGGTGCAAAACTTAATTCCTGGTCCAATAGAATGCCAAGGTCACGGACCGAGGCAGAGAAAGTAAAGCCAGGAAACTGTGCGGAGAGAGAGGGAAGGTTGAGTTTAGCCAATTGCTGACGGGTACCCAGCCACATACATTTTGTTTTAGAAGGGTTTAAGCGGAGGCGGTTTGACGCCATCCACATATCCAGATCAGACTGTGTCTGGGCCATAGCAGCTACAACAGAAGCAGCATTATGCGGCGGACAATGCATGTACGCCTGCGTGTCATCTGCATAGAGCTGAGCTAAGGCACCATGATCCGCAAGAATTATGTTTATTAAAATTCGATGGAAAATGAAATGTTTATAAAATTTTGATTTAACACATCTTGAGATAATTTCTTAGTCGCCATATTTTATCAAACATCATTAATCGTATCTTTTCATCAAGAGAAATACAAAAGTACTGGATTGGACACATGTTAAGAGGAGACTCATTCTTGAGAGAAATCATAGAGGGGAGATTGGAGGGAAGGAGAAGGAGAGGAAGACCGCGACAGATGATGCTGGGATGGATGATGACCGAAGGATACAGCGGACCGAAGGATACAGCGGAGTGAAGAGAGGAGCACAGCGAAGAGAGGAATGCCGTCATTGGAAGTGGAAGGTCAGAGAACTTAAAAAAGAAGAAGAAGAAGAGTTAATTTCTATAATAGTAGTGTATATAGTACGGATACACATTCAAACCTTCTGAGTGACGTAGTCTCTATCAAGTGTTCGAACATTAAAAGATGAACTAGAAAGACTGTTAAGCTAAAACATATACTCTCCCACTCATATATATGTATATATATATATATATATATATATATATATATATATATATATATATATATATATATGAGAGTAGACGAACTCAATCTTGCTGCAGTAAGTAGAACAAGCTAGTTATGATTGCATGCATTCCAAGCAGAATAAGGTTATGAATTATGAAATAAGTTTATGAATTATGAATTATGGACATATGCATTGGAAACCTTCAACGATCTACTTTAATATGATATCAAAGAAACAATCAGACACCCTTCAATATCTAATTAAATCTAATTTAATTTTAAAATATATTTCTAATATGCAGTACAAGCTATAATCTTACATGTACAATATTTACACAACATATTATATCATCTGAATAATAGTGAATAATAATAATAATAATAATAATAATAATAATAATAATAATAATAATAATAATAATAATAGTAATAATAATAATAATAATAATAATAATAATAATAATAATAATAATAATAATAATAATAATAATAATATGGAACTGTTTTAACCAAAAAAGAAGAAGAGAGAGAGGTCCCTTAAACTATCCCTGATATAGCCATGGGTTTGAAGTGTTAGCAACCTCAGTTTCTTAGACTCGGCATATGAGGGTAGGTGGCCAAACCTCTCCCTCGCCGTCTCATCTTCCCACCGACAGTGTTCAGTCAGTGTGCTCATTATAGCTGAGCTGGCTAGGGGTGCAGGAGGTTGAGAAGAAATCTTGATTCAAATTTCTACCCTGACGTGGATTCGAACCCACATCCTCTCGATCGACAGTTTAGCATGCTAACCACTACACTACCGAGCACCCCTTCACATTTTGTCCAAATAGATGGTTAAATAGGCAGCCGCAGCGGTGGGAGCGGTGGGAACGGTGGGAGCAGCAGCAGCAGCGGCAGCAGCAGTGGCGGGAACGGTGGGAACGACAGCAGCAGCGGCGGGAGCGGTGGGAGCGGCAGCAGTGGTGGTAGCTGCGGGAACGGTGGGAGCAGCAGCAGCAGTAGCGGTGGGAACGACAGCAGCAGCGGCTGGATCGGTGGGAGCGACAGCAGTGGTGGTAGCGGCGGGAACGGTGGGAGCGACGGGAGCGGCAGCCGCAGCGGCGGTAGCGGTGGGAACGGTGGGAGCAGCAGCAGCAGCACATGGATCGGTGGGAGCGACAGCAGTGGTGGTAGCGGCAGGAACGGTGGGAGCGGAGGGAAGGGTGGGAGCAGCAGCAGCGTCGGGAGCGGTGGAAGCAGCAGCAGCGGCGGGAACGGTGGGAGCAGCAGCAGCGGCGGCGGGAGCAGTATGAGTGGTGGGTGCGAAGGGAGCGGCAGCAGCGGCGGTGTCAGCGGTGGATTTGTGTAAAGCTTGTAAGATGAAACATTTCAGGTCATTTTGGATGACGAAACTGTTATGTATGATAGTTCTAGCGTACCATGTGTGAAGTCTGAACGTGCAATTTTTAGAAACTAAGACTTTTTGTCTAAAATCTATGTGAACTTGCACCTCTTTAAGAAAAAAATTTTTTTGGGGATGATGGAACTGGCTCATTTGAGAGTTCTTACTGTTAAAGTATGAAACATGTATTTGTCATTTGTGGGAATAGTGTGTTTTCCTTTGGAATGCACGATGTATTTATTTTTTAGAGAATTCAGGTGATGGAAATGCATGCTATGTTATTTCTAGAGGTGATTTCAACACACACACTCGCACACACACACACACACACACACACGCACGCACACACACACACACGCACACACACACACACACTTGTGAGATATGAACAAAATCTAAACTATAGAGAAGGCTTTCACACAGGATGTGTTGTAGCGATAGTCGTGTAGGGTGGTTATAGAGACATTACATCTAACATCTAACAGACAACTAACTTATAATCATAAAATTAAGAATAAAGACTCAGAATTTCATTCTAATAAACTTTATTTTATATATATATATATATATATATTGATATGTTCGTCTTTTTTCTTCTAATTCAATCGAATAATATAGATTGTCAGAAATGTATATATCATTCGACCGAGATGATCGGGTCGAATGGGTTGCATTCAGGACAGTCGTAAAATCCCATCTGATTGGCGTGATCCTCGCTGTCGTAGCAGGGTGTGGCGAGTTTGAGTTCGGGCACACGTTCGTGAAGCTCATGAATCGCTGAAACGAGTCGTTCCCATTCAACCAGCCGCAACGCGATTCCACTACGAGTCGGTAGCAGCTTACTCTCCGTCGAAGGTTGGAAATGTCGACGAATATTGATGCAGCGAAATCCCATAGAAATTGTTACATGATAACCTCCTCCAATATGTTGAAAATAATCAACTGGTTGATTATTCTTTAGTAGTTCTACACTTCTCACCATATCATCCATATAACTTATGAATGCTGCCCATCTGACTTTTGTGAAAAAGGCACCCTTTTTGGTGGGATATAGTTTCTCCTGTCCAGTCACATATTCACGAACATGCACTACGAGGTTGCCTTCATACATCTTCGCAGACAGGTAACGATTGATCCCTATAGAATCCTCGAACAAAATCGTATTTTCAAGATTCTACAAAATCGAAAGTATAGTCATGAGTTAGTGTGTATGACTAAATGATGATGAAATCCAGTCATCATCAGCTTTCTATTAATACTTTTTATGTTAGTTGAAAACTATAAAATTTGAATGAGAGCGAAGTCGCATCATCGAAACACTATCAACATCTTCATCATCGTCATCGCTTAAAACATTATATCATAAATGTTTATCACATTCGTTTGAATTTCTAAAACATCATCTCGCTACTGAATTTCCAAAATATTTTTTCGTAGAAGAACGATGTATACTCACATTAGCAACGTTGGTAGCCATCTTCTTCGTTTTCTCGGGTGTACGTTCGAAGAACATGGCAACGCTAAGTAATATATGCTATGGAGGGGAAGGGTATGGAAGGTGCAATATCGATTAGAGATGAGAAGGAGTGATTACGATTTTGGACTGAGAAGGGAAGTTAGCGATTAAGGAGAGTCGTTCGACATATTCCCCATCCCATACAATTCCCCTCACGGTAAGTACGGCGATGAACTCAATTAATCATCCGCGTCTTAACGACCTGTCAACCTGTCAACTTAATCGATTGACGAGTACCAGATGTCGTCGTCCTCGGCGGCCTTAGAGTACCCCTCCTCACCAATCCACTCCTATCCCCCCTCCGACGACGACGACGACATCTGGTACTCGTCAATCGATTAAGTTGACAGGTTGACAGGTCGTTAAGACGCGGATGATTAATTGAGTTCATCGCCGTACTTACCTAACTACTTATATATATATATATATATATATATTGTGACACAAGTTGTTAAAGAATGATTCTCGCTATCTAAAGGAATGCACGCCCAGAATTCTATAAAATAGGTTTTAATATAATGAAAATTTATTTATTTATTCCGGATATTTCTATAGCGCCTCTCGAAGTCAACTACTACTCAGAGGCGCTCCCGAGTATACAGCATTTGATACTGTGCCGGAATGTTCACGCCAAAGCGCCAAGAGAAATTGCGAGTGAAGGACTTGCCCAAGGTCCGTACGCAGCGGCTAGAGTGGGATTCGAACCTGCAACCCTCCGGTCACAAGGCGCCGAACTTACCACTGAGCCACCACGCCCCAAGGATCCTGAGTGCATACTCGACAACCATCGACATGAAACATCAGAAGACGAACGGAAAACCACGTAGTTCGAAGAATTAACAACCTCCTCAACTAGGAAAACTACTCTAGAGCTATAGAAAAGGTCTTCCATAAAGGAGACAACATGCAAGACTAATTGTCAACCTTCAAGTCGACAAGTTTAAACAACCAAGACAACCAAGAAGATCTTAACTAAGGAGCTGAGTAGACCAACATTGTCGTTCGACCTACACACAACAAGAGCTCCTCGAACAACGGTGCAAGCCTTATCTATAGACCTTGCCACTCCTGTTCTAACCTAAGACTTCCGCCAAACCTTAGAGACCTAGGCTAACACCTGAACGCCCGTGAGGACACGTGCCTACATGCAACAATATATATATATATATATATATATATATATATATATATATAATTATATATATATATATATAAGAGTTCTATCTTTCGTCATCTGTCGTTTCTCTGTGGGGTGAACGTTGCTGTATGCAACTGTCGAATTGAAAATTTATCAGCCTTCGTGGACATTTCACTAGAAATGAAAGTTTATGTTATTTTTAGACAGCTTTGAGTTTAAAATTAAAATTGCTAAAATACCTTGCTCCCAGGAATTTCTGGGAGCTGTCTGTAACTTTTTGTCAAACGGCGTTCAGTAACTGACTTAAATTACGAGGTATGGTTTTATTGGGCCTTTGACAAGTTAAAGATGACCCAATCATTAGACCATGTGGTGAGTTGCTAAACAAAACAACTGCAGCTCAAGTTCTCATTCTCAGTTGTCAGCAGTAGGCCTACAGTCAACTTCGCACTTGAGGCGACCGTCCCATGAACGTTATTATGTTGGAAACTCATAACGAAAACCGAGTCATAGTTTTGCAATGTCGCACTTGGCTGAAGAACTTGGCTTTTCCTCAACGTCTGCTCGAGTCTTTAGAAAGCGCAACACCGTGGTCATCACATTCACACACACACTCGCACACACGCACTCACCCACCAGTCGCTGTAGGATGAATGAACCGCGGCCTCCACAGGCGAAGGCACAGATGATTTTTCGTCAGACTAAACTGTTTCCTTCCGATCTTCAGCATACTTTCGACTATCAAACTTGCAGTTAGTATGCAATATCTAGATATCTGGCATCATTTTCGTTATTATTATTAGGTCCATTGTCATACAATTTTTGAACGCGTGCAAAGTAACAGAAATGTGAATCTAAGGCGCGATATTTAGAGTCACCAGGAAACACGTCGTCTATTATCTCATCAAAAAAGATGTTTTTGTTCGTCTGTTTACTTCTATACTTAGTCGTTCAACAATGGCTATGTTTACCTTGATTACCTTACGTAGATTTAAAAGTCTGCCTTGTTGGTGACAATTTGTAATCAACAGAGCCTATTATGTTACTTTATCTTGCATGCTTTAAACAGAAATTTATGGAAACGAGAGACTGTGGTGGCGGTGTATCGAAGGTCATAATCTTCTCGTACGCTCGAGGTGGTTCAACCCTCTGCAGTGACATCTTCAACATCGATCAACATCAAACGTTGATGTGGTATGAGGCTCTCCACGGATTTCACTCCAGCTATTCAGGTCTGCCAGAAGCCAGCCGGTCACTTCCGTTGCTTTACCACCAAAATATGTCTAAAAAGTAAGACTTGCCATTGCAGCAACCACATAAATATTGTGTAGGACTTAGTTTAAAACAAATAGTTCCATTGCTTATGTCTGTAGTTACCAGCTGACAACCACTAAAACTGGAAGCCAAACATATTCAAGTCCTGGTGAGTGAATGTGGATAAGTAGCAGACACGTATAGAAAAATCATTGAACAATTTGCAACATTCGATTGATGCTTAGCAGGTGTTAAGGCAGCGCAGGCCAAGATTCAGAGTAACGCTCCTTGAGCAACGGTCCTTTTGCCTATGATATACAATGTTATATAATCAAATGATGACGATGTAAGGCCTACTTGGCTTTATTTTAAACACTGGTTGGTTGCCAAAACGAATAAATAGTTTACCGACTTCGTAGCCGTTGCACATAGGCCTACTTGGGGCTAAAAGTGTACCCATAGTAAGTAGGACTACATCGTTTCTGCTCATGTTATAGTTTTCCGACTATAGGTTGGTTCTAGCTGCTAAAACTTCGAACTATTCACACTTAGTCGGAAACAACATTTTGCAATGTAGTTCAGATAGGACATAAAATAACTTGTTGATGTTAACCGACACAGAAAATTCGGTCAGCTCATCTGATGAGCCATTTAACGTTTCATTGTGATCCATCTTTTTCATAAATTTGCCAAGTTGCAAAATATTTTGCTCCAAAACTAAAATAAAATCTGCGCCTTAAGCGCTCCTGAGTAGGTGTCTTGAAAGGGCGCTATATAAATTTTCAGAATGATTGAATGAATGAAACTATCTTTAGCATCTAACATTTCTGCCATAAGCTATTTACAAAGTAGCCTACAGCAGAGTTGACATTGTTTAAACATAATAAAAATGCAGTTCCTTGGCAACTTTTAAATCTCCATTCTGTGCTTATGACTGCAGGTCGTCTGATTTGAGAAAATTCGCCGAAATGACAGATTATCTTGGAAAGCTGTTATCTTGTGATATAGACAGGCTTCCAATGGAAACCCTAGCTCATACGTTTATGAGAAAATCGAGTTCGTTGGGGCTTTATTGGCAATGTATGCTGCAGAATCAGGCCTTTGTGCACCTGAAACAGTGCCTTCAGTATATAAGCTCTTTCTGTTACACAACGGAATACATACCTAACTCAAATGGCGCTAACCTCAAGAAAGGTGAACGTTATTCATTAAGTGACATCATCAGGTGTCCGAATGTCAAAAGAACGTTGTCAAAATGGCGGCCGGAAGTGAGAGGAAAGGCAGACGACTCGAAAGACCGACGACTTCTCTTGCGATACTTACAGGAAAACTTTGTGGATGGGGACGCGTCAGATGCAATTCGAAGATCATGTTATGCAAGTGGAACTGAGGAAGGTCGACATTACGAGACAGGTAAGACAATGAAGGTCGAAACGAACGGGGAAAAGGATCCTGGAATCTCACCTGATTGGTGCAGCGGACTGCTGGAGCTTTTCGGACAATTTCTGACCAACTACAGATGCATTGAGAATCTTCGTAACGAGACATACAACTGCCGACAGCACATCACTCGTAAATGTGAGACTGTTAGTTTGATAGTGATTGAGTTACATCGGACCTTCTTCTCTGATCTGGAGCCCATCATTCAACGCTTTCCTGATCTCCAGATTGTCCACTATGTGCGTGACCCTCGTGCCATGTCTGTTTCCAGGGCCGAGAAGAACCGTCACACATTCCAAAGATGGAACTGGACAGCGGTCGATGAAACACTAATCCTTTGTCGAAAGATGATGGAGGATCTGATGTCAAAGATTCGCCTGGAAACAAAGTATCCGGGATCGACGTTTTCAGTTCGTTACGAAGACCTGGTCCTAAATCCGAAAAGGACGATCACAGATATGTATTTCCGGTTTGGTCGAGCTGTCCCAGAAGGACTGGACAAGTGGATTGACAAAACAATGCATGGTCAGACTGACAATGGGCCATACGGCGTAATACGGTCAAATGCATCGAGTCACACGTCGAACTGGAGGTCAAAGGTCATTGAATCTGACCGCTTCACTATGAATGAACATTGTCGAGATTTCATTCAATATTTCGGTTATGAAAATTAATTAACTCCATTTGACGGATAGGTGGCACCAGGAGGCGTTTTCACACCGACGCACGTGACTATATATTTCGTGCGATTTTGACAGTTTTCTTTATGTTTTTCTTGGCTAATGTTTTCTGGCTTGAATGTTCTGTTCTTTAAAGTGTCTCGATTCGCAAGACACTTTAAATCGAACATTTGGCTTCGGATGTGAACAAATTTCACGAGCTTTGGATTTGGTTTGGTGTCAATGGCCACTCCTTCGCAAGTCTGCACTTCTAAAGCACTGAAGCTACTCAACCGTGACAGTCACACGATGAAACGTGCGGTAAGAAAGACACCATATAGCGTAGCATCCATGATCTCAGAAAGGAGGTCTGTCAACACAGATGCCAAGTCTTGCATATATAAGTGAACAAATTGATTGTACAACGCAAAATGCTGGTCTGCGACTTAAGACGTGGAATGTCTGGAGTTTTGGCAGAAAACATGAAGCCATAGCTGAAGCGAACACTAGTCATGATCTGGATATCTTCGTCGTGGTTAAGAATGGCATCAGTTTGCCTTGGACGTTGCAGTACGACGACCGGCGATAAAGGTTTAACCATCCAAATTATCTTTAGAATCACGTGCAACCAGAACCAAACAGTACTGCTGTATTGCCCCTAAGAAGTCGTACTTCCAGTGCTTTTATTCTAGAAAAAAAGGTTCCGGAACGGAACAATAGGTTCCGGAACGGAACAGTTATGGGCGGGCTAAAATCTCGAGAAAAACGGAATTGGGGCTTGGGAGGGGTCTCAATAAACACTGAAAACAGTTCAAAACACTGAAATTAAATTAAAATAACTAAATTATTGCTTTTATTATTAAAATAAATAACTTATTTTTTGGTAGCTGAAAAATGTGCCGGAACGCTGTTCCGCCGCGTTCCGGCTGAAAAAAGCACTGCGTACTTCTGTAACTATATAAGTTAGAATTAGTTTTATAAACAAGCCTTTATTACAAAATATCATTGAGTAGGGACCTATACCTGGAGCAATAATATAACGATACATAATCATAATAATGAAAGTAGTAGTAGGTTTTGTCAGTGAGTCAGTTCCTTTCATTCTTTCTTCTCTCAACCACTCTACTAGATTTATTTTCATCTTGGTCGAGCTCCTTCTGTTTCTCGGTCTCGGCTCGCTCACTCTCTTCGGCGTCCGATCTTCGACTCGATTGCCTAATTATCTGTGGAACCTCTATCTTAATATTCATTCTTCTCCCTCTTCCAACCTAGGCTGCGGCGACTACCGGTTTGGTCAGTATAACCTGCCTAGTTGCCCCTCTGAAGCATTATGCTTAGAAGTGGATGTTCTATCCGTTGCGAGTTTTCTGACTGATACACCGATTTCTGGCCAGACTCTCGCCAGACTCTCTTTCTTATCAGCTCCACTGATTTCTGCATTCATTCAAACTCGATCTTGAGGCCTCATTCCTTCTCCTCAATCCCCCAACATACCATAATGATCTGTTGTCTGCATACAATTTCACTATGTCAGAACTCCTCAACAAGCATGCTCCAATCATCACTAAACCTGAAACTCATGCAAAAACTCCATGGTTCAATTCTTTCCTTCAAGCTCTCAAATCATCGCGCTGTCGTCTGGGCATACAGACGTTCTGGCGATCTCACTGTTCTTGATAGACTTAAACCACAGCCAACTTCTGTCAGCCAGAAAACGTTACCTGTCATCTCTTGTTCATTCAAATTCATCCAATTCTAAAAATCTCTGGAAAACCATAAACAATCTTCTTCACCGTGGCTCTTCTGACCCCCTCCCAAAATCCATCGCACATGCATCCATTGCCGACTCCTTTGCATAATTCTTCACTGACAAAGTTTCCTCACGCCGTCTCTCATTACAGACTCTCTTGTCAAAATCAACCTCTACACAAACCGACTCTTCCCTCTCGGGCGACCACAATGACATAACTTTGTCACCTACTGCATCCTTTAACCTGTTTTGAGCCAGCCACTGAAGCAGAAATCACTACTCTCATTCAAGCCTCACAAAACAAACAATGCGACCTTGACCCAATCTTAACATCCTTACTCAAAGACTGTACAAACCTTCTCGTTCCTACCATAACCAAGATCATCAACCTGTTTCTATCGACCGGAACGTTTCCTATGCTTTTCAAAAATTCAGTTGTTAAACCACTTCTCAAAAAACCATCCCTAGACAAGGAACTTCTCTCTAACTACCGCCCAATATCAAATCTCTCTTTCTTATCTAAGCTGTCCGAACGGGTTGTCCTCTCTCGTCTCAACGGTTATCTTACCTCAAACAATCTCCTAAACCCGAATCAGTCTGCCTACACCACACATCACTGCACTGAAACAGTTCTCACCTCGCTATACAGCAAACTTGTCACGGTAATAGGTCTTGTCTGTGCCTTTTGGACATCTCTGCCGCCTTTGACACAATAGACCATGCTATCCTTATTATCTGTATTTATAATTTCTGGTACTGCCCTATCGTGGATCAATTCATACCTTTCCTCACGCTTTTTCACCGTTAATGCCGCTGGTCACTCCTCTAACCCGCACACCCGCACACCGTCACCTGCGGTGTTCCTCAAGGTTCTGTCCTCGGTCCTCTGCTGTTTATCCTTTACACCTCCCCACTCAGCAAACTCATTTCATCATCCTCTGTCGATCATCACCTCGACGCTGACGACACACAACTGTTCATTTCTTTCTATCTACGCAACATCATCACCCAGATATCAGCCTGGATAACTGCCAACCTCTTATGTCTAAACTCTTCAAAAACAGAATTTCTCATTATTGGCCTCCGCGAGCAATAAGCAAAGTAACCTATCCATCCGACCTTTCGCCAACAGATCTCACTTCCCCCCGTACCTTACTCTTCTCCTGTCCGCAATCATGGAATAATCTTTGATAAAAACCTTACCTTTGCCGACCACATCACTCAACTATCTCGCACCTGCTATACATGCACATCCGTGACCATTGTCAACTGCGCCCAGTACTCGATTACAAAACTGCCTGCACAATCGCCACGTCCATTGTACATTCCAAACTGCAACTCCCTTTTCTACAACATCGACTCTTCCCAAATAAAACGTCTGCAAACAGTTCAGAATGCCCTCGCCCGCGCAGTCACCAAAACTCCCAAAAACCATCACATAACCCCTGTTTTGAAGTCACTTCATTGGCTGAAAGTCCCTCAACGCATCCATTACAAAATCATATCTCTTAGGTACAACGCCATTCAAACCTCTCAACCTTCTTACATTCGCCAGCTGTTCACTATCCAACCGCCCGGGTCTACTCGCTCATCATCATATCTTTCTCTTTCTCGGCCTTCAGTCTCCTCATCTCTAAAATTCTGCAATCGCTCCTTAGTCTATGCTGCACCGGCTCTTTGCAACGATCTCCCAAAAGATCTCCGCCAGTTTGCTCATCCTCTCATATCACCTGTTGACATTACATCTCCTCCGCTTGCGCTCTCCTCCGCTGCTTTCCACTCATGACTGAAAATCGAACTCTTGAAGCTATCCTATCCGGATTCCATTCCTTCGCCACTACACAACCGCCATCATCACCGATTACCACCGTAGCACCCTGCTGTCTCCTCGGCTTGACCTCCCCGGACTCTGACCTGGCACTGGAACGGACAAGGTGGACATGGCTATTGCGGACTTGATTTGATATAGCGCCGGTGAATAAGCTGGTCTCCCTGACGTGGCTTTTGTGTGGCGCTGAGAAATTTCGGAGATTTACATTACATTAAATCAGGTCAAGCAAACGCAAATAATTAAATATCAAACTGAACATTTTTTATAGTCTACACTCTACAGTATAAAAATATGTCAAAGTACGTTTAGAAGGTGAGTACACGCTCTCCAGAGGTGGAGTATACTAAAAAATATATTTTTGTGAGGTGAGGATATGGTCTATAGAGGGGAGTACACGCTGTGTACACGCATATACCCTCGTCTACAGCGCTGCATTTCATACGTATTATTATTATTATTATTATTATTATTATTATTATTATTATTATTATTATTATTATTATTATTATTATTATTATTATTATTATTATTATTATTATTATTATTATTATAACAGTAATAATTAAATAATCTGAAGCGCCATCTCAGCGTCACTCAGTAAACAATTTATCATGAAAAGGTCGATGAGAAGCAGATAGCGTTCCCGCGTTGGACAGCTATCGACAGTCTCTGGAATAGGTAGCTTGTCTCAAGCGTGTCCTGAGTTGAATCCCTCAACCTACGTCCCAGTTCCAACACAAAATCCAATCCTTCCGAACTCCATGCACCACTGGTCTCCACTGCTACCGCTACAAAAGCATGCGTTCGGATGATAGTGGCGTATTTGGATCTTTTGGCGGCGGCTGCCCGGTTTGCTGCCTCACCTGCTCCGGTTGATGTTACAGCCAGATGTGACGCTGCATAAGTGTCCGAAACGGTCACATCCCAAGTGAGGCACCTTCCGCATGACCACGGGATAAGCGTCACGCCGTCAGGTCGCTTGCCGTCCTCTCTGGTGAGGCCCAACGGTTCCTTCTTGGAAGGGATGTTCGCTCTACCAAACGATCTCCATATGATGTCGTTTAGCATGTTATGCCGTTGTTGCTTGCCAGCGTTCTTTCTGCAGACAAGACCGTGGAGTCCTCTGGCGTCAACTCTCTCGCCACAGTGACACAAATGTGGCTCGCACAGAGTCGTTCCGAGTCTCATTCCTACCGCGATCCGTATAACTTCATCCGACAAGCGGAGGCCAAATGCAGTGACCGGAGGGACTAGCAACCAGTCTCCCGCGTGTGGTGCCCGAGAAGCTAAGAGACGAGCCCGATCCAGTGCATTGTTCGCAGACTCGTGCAGAGTTGTCCACGCCTTACTTATCCAGCGGCTGTCCCATTCTCTTTGACGATGTGCTGTTGATCCTGTTGGTGGTTCCGCACCCGTGAGTGTTGTCCATGCTTTCAGTGCTGTGGTTACAAGATCGTCTGAGGCATCAGCTAATTCTGGTGGCAGTATGTGGGCTTGGAAATACTATGGAAATATTATTATTATTATTATTATTATTATTATTATTATTATTATTATTATTATTATTATTATTATTATTATTATTATTATTATTATTATTATTAATACCTAATAATCTTTTTCTGTATTTAAGCGCCTGCTAACCGCACTGCGCTGTACAGTGAACATACATTATAGTCGAAACGGCAGCCACGCCTTACATACATGTATTAAGTAGAAGCACATGATAACAGTTTTACAGGAGTCGAATAAAACTGTTTTTTATACGGCAGCCAACAGGGCGCCATTCACGGCCTACTATTCATTTAACCACCGCCGCCACCTAGCGAGTGGAAGGCTGAATGAACCTTAGGGTTTCGGGGTTCGATCTTGATACCTACTGCTCTTCACGCCAGTGTGTTATCCATTACTCTACGGACCGGGCCGCCAGTGCTCGAAATTTACCGGAACGCACCGGAACGCCGTTCCGGTTCGTCAAATGAATTATTGTGGAAAATACTATGAAATTAACGTGAATGCTCCCATATCTTTGACTAGCGTTCCGTTTCGTAAAATTTTCCATTTCGAGCACCGTCGGACCCCCACCCCAACATGTAACACCCTAAGCATCTGAGAGTCGCTGATTGTCAAGACCCATCCCCACAATATTTTGGACAAGTTTACGCCACTGCATTAGGGGAACCTACATGGCGTGGCAACTATGTTGCCGCTGCCCCCACAAAGGGTTAAATCTGCAACGCCTTGAACATGCACGTCACAAACACTGTAAGCGCGGCGTTTGAAACTAAGCACTTTTGTGGAGTCGTATACGACAGCTATTGCGCTGCCATCGCTCTTTCCTAAACGGAGAACGGTGATTGACTGACTTTTCGGTATGAGCAACCATTACATACGGTGTCCCGCAGGGTTCAGTCCTCGGCCCACTCATCTACATTTTTGCAAGGCCGTTCTAATCAATATCATAATTGGTCTCGGAGCTCTAGGAGATCGGTTTCATCAGTATGTATGTATGTATGTACTATGTATGTATGTATGTATGTATGTATGTATGTATGTATGTATGTATGTATGTATGTATGTATGTATGTATGTATGTATGTATGTATGTATGTATGTATGTATGTATGTATGTATGTATGTATGTATGTATGTATGTATGTATGTATGTATGTATGTATGTATGTATGTATGTATGTATGTATGTATGTATATATGATGTATGTATGTATGCATGCATATATGTATGCATGTATGTATGTATGTATGTATGTTTGCATGAATATATATATAAATCTACACGTATTACATAGTGCCTTTAAATATTCATAAACTGTGCACTTGCTTGCCTAAGTGTTGTTAGAGTTCACGAACAGCAATAAGTTCATCTGCATGGTATGATATGGTGTGGTATGATATGGTATGGTATGGTATGGCATGGTATGGCATGGTATGGTATGGTATGGCATGGTATCTGGAAATTGATAATGCGCCTCTCACAGTGCGAACTATTTAGAGGCATGGAAACAGATTACTCAGATAACTGGAAAAGTGACTGACGATCTCTTGCACACACGTAAAGCCCAACTAACAGATTTCTATCCAAATTTAACACTTTACACGCTGTGTTCAAGTACTTAGGTCTCGAGTACAACTTAGTTCGAGTCCATTATGAACATTGTTGGCGTCCGTGTGCTCCATTTAACAAGACAACCGCATGTAAATTCTGATCGAGATGCCTTCCATCTAAACACCGATCTCCACAAAAGAACTGCCAAAATGTCCAAACCCTTAAGATTTAATGACCAAAAGTTAACTGGTAGGCATTCAAAAGCCTATCAGCTGTTCATATGAGCTGTATGTTTGCATTTTAAAGAACTTTTGTCACACATGTAAAGGCCAAATCAAATCAGAGGAGGTTTTCCATAGAGTAGTCCAAAAGAGGTCCAAGTCCGGAAGTAGGCCTATACTAGTACTTAGGTCTCCAGTACAAGTACATGTACTTAAAAACTGTATACGAGTACAAGTACCAGTACGGTACAAGATCTTTGGAAGGAAGTAAGACAGCGTCTGAATAAACTTCTGGGCAACAGGTGTGGATACCTTCCTCCTGTGCTCAGGGCCAAACTAATGACTGGCTTTTTCTCATCGGTCTCGCGTTCCCAAAAGGCATTTGTGTTTCCCCGGGGCTTCTGTGCTGAGAGAGCCTCTGAATAGTTATTCTGCGAGAGGCGCTTTATAAATTTCTAGATACAATACGATACAAATACCATCACTAATTATAGACGTCTTCCATAATCAATATGACGTACGCAACAATCGCTAGTCTTTTATTGTGTAACCTTAAACTTAATAACAATAGACTTTTTCATAATTTAAGTAACGCAACCACGGCCTTTATAATAGACGTTTTAACAATTGGAATGACGTAACAATTAGCCTTTATTTTCTAATTTAAACTTAATGGCAGTAGAGTTTCCATAACTGAAGTGACATAACAAAGGCCTTTATCAGTGATGGGCAAAATTTAACTAAAAAGTTGATAACTTGTAGTTAAACTAAATTTTTTTTAGTTAAGGATGAAGTTTAATTGGAGAAAAATAATTTAGTTAAAACCAAAGTTTAACTAATATTGTCTAGTTAGTAACTAAAAAGTTCAACTAACAAACTCAGCGACTACGCAACTATCTTTCGCAATGAACACTGTCAAGAACTCAACGCGACGTTTACTTATTTATTAACACTGGTGTTGCCTCTGCATAGAATGTGTAGTAAGGTGCAGTGTAAATAACAACATTGGTGTTTATTATTCTTGATGAGTTGACCACTGCACATTACATAGTTTGAAAGTGAAATGGTCATTGACGCTCTGCATTGTTACAGTTCACTTAACTTCTGCTACTGTTACAATGTTTGTCATGAAATTTTTTTTAAAGTTGAAAAAAGTTTAACTAACTATTTTAGTTTAGTTAACCAATTTTCAAAATCAGTTGCCCATCTTAGTTAAAAACTGTTTTATTTTAGTAAAAAAATAGTTGAAGGTTAACTTAAAGAAATTAGTTTAGTGCCTTTATTTTCTAAATGTAAACTTATAATGACATTAATACACTTCTCCATAATTGATATCACGTAACAAAGGCCTTTTATAAATCTAAATATCTATACATATAGTTTCCATATAGTGTCCGTCTGTCGGGTGGACGCTACGTCACAAACGGGTTCTGTTCTATTGTGAAACATAAACCTGTCGTCTTGACGACGGCGATCTTGGCGACGGTGATAAATGATAATCAACAATACATAATTATAGACCTATAATATGACGTCATAATTATGACGGGCAAATACACTAGTTACTAAATAATGTGTTTCATAATTGAAGTGACGTAAGTTCACGTAACAACAGGCCTTTGGTTTATAAATTAAAACTTATACATTAGACGTGTTCAATAATGAAAGTGACGTAAAAGGGGCCTTTATTCTTAAATTTAAATTTACTAACAAAAACGTGTTTCATAATTGAAATGACGTAACAATAAGCCTTTATTCCAGAGGTGTAACTTTGGTCTAGAAAGTGGGTAGTACCAAATAACTTATTGTTTCAGCTTCGCGACTGTTAAATAATGATAACGGCATCGTTTATATGCCTATAATACTTATAAGCTTAATGATGATGACAATGATGATGATAATTATAATAGTAATAATGATAATAATAATGATGATAATAATAGCGACAGTGATAATAATAACAATGAGAGTGATCACACTGATGATACTGCTCCGTAATTGGTTTGAATTTCGAGGGCTTCCTCAGATAAAATAATTATGGACAAAAACAATGGGCATGAAAAGTGGAGATACGGTACCCTCCAGTCCAAAAAGTCGGGGATACAGGTACCCCTCGTATCTCCCATAGGCCTACTTTTTACACACTGTATTTTAAAAAATTTATAGATCCGTGTGACATGTTATCCAATTGGGTTTTAAATCTGTGGAGAAAAGTCGAGGGCAGCTGTGTCATGGTAGCGTGGGACCTATCCCTGCGTGCTGGCTGCAACCAGTCATGTAGTAACTTCGGAGTTCACATTGAATTATGAAAATGCGTAGGAGACTGCAGGCACTACTATAAAATAGACCAACAGCCGAATGTTTAGGCTGACTGCTAATTATAATTTGATTGAGAACCGCAGCAGTCTAATAACAGGACTTGTGTTAACTTGAAGATTTCGGTGGTAGGCCACGTCTATAATCGTTTCCGCAGCACCAAGCCGTCATTCACATTGTAATTCTGAAATCATTGATAAACAAGCGCTACAAAACAATCGATTTAGCTAATTGTTCCAAAGGGCAGCAATAGATAAAGCTGTTCAAATAGATATGTTTATTTGATGAGTCCGCGATGTCACTGTGAGCGCAGATAAGGTAGGCTGATCAATGGTCTCCTATATTCATAGGCTAATGTAAAATTATCTAGACAAGCCCAGCCACGTACACTAAACGATAGCGATAGCCCCATTACATGTTATAATCGCTTTTATAATAGCTATGGCGTTTTTTCTGTTGGCGAATATCAGAACATTTATTGACCTGTTAATTCTTCATACAGCCTTGAAGTTCGTTTAGAACGTCTAAGAAATTATCTCAATGTTGGACTAATTGCATAATTGCTGTAGTTCAACTCATCGAAAAATGCTTCTGTAGCACCATTCCTGCAACTTAGTGTGATAACCTATACGTGGCAATCATTGGATTTATTTTTTGCCCTGAGGTAAAAAGGATCATTCAGGGACTTCAACATTATTTAGAGCACAGAATTGCCTGGAATGGGCCTTATTCGTCTATGTATAAGTTGGTGAAAGAACCCCTAAAGACCAGCGTTGAAACGCTGGATCGTAGTGCAAGGTGTTGCAACAAAAACGTCGTTTCGCGAACGTCCCTGTAGCAGTGACCTAGAGCAGAAACGAGGGCCAAGCCTTCGTATTAATCGGACCTAGGATTTAAAATGCCATGGGAACAAAGTGATGGGTAGCGGTCAGTTGGCGATATTTTGCGTGGTTTCGGGATGCCGCCTTCTCGGCCGCCTCAAGATGTATCGGGCAGACACGAAGCGGCCAAGGTATCGATCATAGTCCCGTCCTAGATAAGGCTGCGCCCTTCGCGCCACGGAATAAATGTGAGGCCATCCGGTCTCTTGCGCAGGCCCACAAAAGGCTGGTTCCTTAGTGGAAGGGAAGCCAGCGCAGGTCAGACTGCGAAAAATTAGGTCGTGTATAGAAGATTGACCCGGACCCAGAGGCAGAAAAGCCCAAGCAGGCCATCCGCGGCCTTATCATAATCATTATTATTATCATTACCCGAGGCAAGTATTGAAATAATAATGTGACTTGCAACCATTGGGTGTTGTCAGGTTTGATATCGGCGAAGGATTGAAGACCTGTTCACATGGTGTTATCAAGCCAATCCAAAAAGTATTAAAATAATTATGCTATGAACTCTTATTGGCATCTGGAAAATCAAGTCTCGTACGTCCTTCGCGTCATCAGCGAACGTGCTTCGATGGAACCATTGTAGCCCTATCTGGTGTTTCCGTCTGAGTGAAACAAACCTGTTGACTCCTTAGTAGCCTAGTAGGAACACCGCCTTTCTGTAGGGCCCACCAGACTATAATGACTGATGGCATGATGACGAGGGTTCGCCTGAAAGCTAATGACAGCCAATTTACTAACGAGGATGTACGATGGCCAACTAAATCTCTGCAACGATATTGTGTGTGGCCTGCAGAGATGAAGTCTGAATGGAAGGCCAACTGCTATTCGCTCTGCCTCATTGCTCATCATGCACAGATCACATGATGAAATGGGAAGAGCGGTCAGCCAACCTCATCTGAATGACTGCAACCAACCGTAACCAATCAGTCTGTTTCTTCCGTAATTTTTCAAACCGTTGACCTAGGCCTATCCTCTTCAATCATAGCCGTCCACCTATAGGTCGCCTGTTTTATTCGCATTGGGTCAAAATTAGATGGAAGTGTCTCCCGGCGAGCTCACCCAGGTGTGTAAATGCAACTGCATGACAGTGATTGTGAATGATGGACTAGAGTTTAAAGATGTTCGCAGCTGAAGCCAAATAGGCAGAAGAAGCCAGTGACCCAACCCTCCTCATGCCAAGACCGCCATGTCTGATGGGTAATGTGACTTGCAACCATTGGGTGTTGTCAGGTTTGATATCGGCGATGGATTGAAGACCTCTTGACATGGTGTTATCAAGCCAGTCCAAAAAGTTGAATGGTTAAAACAGGGCCACATGATTGAGGATGGCATCAAAGGGTGATCTTAATAGAACGAGGACGCTTTGAGAGGGCAGACGGTGGAGGTTTATAATTATTATTACTATTGTAGTAATAGCAGCAGCAGTAGTAGTGGTAGTAGTGGTAGTAGTATTGGTGGTGGTGGTGGTGATGGTGGTGGTGGTGGAGGTGGTGGTGGTGGTGGTGGTGGTGGTGGTGGTGGTGGTGGTGGTGGTGGTGGTGGTAGTAATAGTAGTAGTAGTAATCGCATTCCGGGTGTGGGCCCAAATTTCCTATTTGACTACAAACACTAGTAGTGTGCTTATCTTTTCGCTGTCTTGTGTCACATATTCAGTTCTATTATTATCCAATCACCTGACCAGGTCATCCGATTCATCTCTTGAAACTACTGTGTAGAAGTTATTCAAGAATTCTTTGGCTTGATTATCTCTGCTTTAACATTTCAACATAATATTATGTCTTCTTCACATTAGGATGATGTGGCAGAATATACCATCCATCTCACTTTTTCTGTTGCTGATGTCATTGTGGACAAGTAGCCAACATGACGGAATTCAGGACGATGTCACGAATGAACTTTCATCCAGTGAACATTTTTTATCGTCTCTGGCACTGAATGTTAGTGAACGGTTAATTAAAACACGAATTTTTCTTATAAAATGCTGTAACGCCAGTACCTGTTTTAGCTGTTAAGGATTTTATAACAAAACTATTTTGTGTATTCTCTATTTCCGTACTCCATGACCATGGAGCAGTGGTTTTCAATCTTACACAAAGCATTCATTGGCTCACGGAACCCAGCGCGTATCACCCGTCCAATATTGCAAGAAATCAATGTAATTGTAAACTGGGATGTTAGAGTATAGAATATTCGTTTAATTCAATCTCGCATTGACAAAACGCAATACGTTACAAAAAATATATGGCCAAGAGCATTGTTTGCTACGAGTTCTTTTCACAGCATGTGCTGTTATAGACTTGGGATAGGGCCTAGCATTTAGACTTAAGAATTTTAAACTTTGAATATCAGTTATTTGCACTTTTGTAGGCTATAATATTACTCTACAAATGCCTACTTTAGCACTCAAGTATAGTGCACAAAAACAACGTTAGTGAACAACAGCATTTATATCGTATTTCGCCAGCAACTGTTTCAGACAGATAGATAAAATATCAAAAAAAATACTCTGGAGCAGTGTGATAGAAATGCTGTGTTGCAAGTAACTTTCATCAAGTTTAGTTTAAAAATTTGCCTGATGGTTTCGGCGTAACAGTTTAATTCTCGGACGAATCGCATAGAGACACATCCGTAATAATGCGTCCTCAAAAGTAAGTAAGTAAGTAAGTAATATATTATTTAATAAAACCAGTTGCCAAACAGCACTCTGGTGAACATGCATCAGGATTCAGTATACATACATCATGATAAATTAACACGAGAATAACATTCTGCCTATAAATGTTTTCTTCATTTGATTGTCTGCTTTTGGCAGCACCCGGTCATGGCGTCTGGGGCGCAGGCTGTAAACCGCTGGATTAACTGGGGGAGGGGGAATAGACAAAAGACAAGAGTTGTTCTCGCTTTTTGTTTTTATGGTGGTCATGGCAGAAAATTTTAACTCGCATGGGTAATTAGTCGAAAGCTGCTTTAGAATTCACAAATCTTTCTGAGCAATAGATGTATATTCCATTTCGACCAATATCCAAAACGTGTTCAAGCCCAGCTCTGCTTGCTTCAATTTGATCATTCCATCAGTCGCAGAGAAAACCAAGCCTGAAGTTTTCAAGACTAAGATGCTTGACTTTTGACCTGGCGAGGTATCAGGCAGATCCCCGGCCGCCAACGATTTTACATCGTAATTTCTCAATATTTCTACTGAATATTTAGCGTGAAATGGTAATTCTAACTCCGAAATTTAGTTTTAAAATAAAATTTAGGGATTTAACTTTTGGCCTAACGATGAGGGTTCTAAACGGGGTCGACAAGAACTCTAGCAGTCAACGAGTTTAAAGCCTGGGGCCTACCTTAAGAAATATTCAATTGAAAATCTGATTTTGAAGGTAATTTATGTGAAAAAGTTGAAAGTTGCCAGGGTTAAAACTGACCGGGGAGATTTACGTCTAACCTAGTCTTTAATGTTCCAACCACAGTCCCAGTCTTGTACGATAACCCCTTTAGAACTTATAATCTTCTGAACACTTGTACTGAAAAGGGTTTCTAAAGGTGATGCCTGTGCAGACAGGCAATGCAGAACACTGCATGATTGGCTCGATATTGGTCTATCTGCCCATCCAGTAATCGCCTTTTTCAAACTTACTTTTAGACTAATTATTTTGCTTTTGTGGTGATTATAGCCAGTGTACCGAGTTCCTGTGGCAAGTACCCATGTCTACTTTGCTGAACCTTTCCAAACTAAAGAAGGCTTCTTGAAAAGGTAACCATAGCGTCCGTCATTTACCATCTTCGCGTCTTTCCTTTTCATCATTGTCAATACTATTAAAATAATAATAGTAGTAGTAGTAATAATAATAATAATAATAATAATAATAATAATAATAATAATAATAATAATAATAATAATAATAATAATAATAATAACTATGGACATTAACCAACTAGATATTGACAATTCGCAGAAGCCATTTGAAGCCCTGAGGGATGTACCTCGGACAAAATAATAATTATTGTTAGGCCTAATAGGAAAAGCGCAACCATTCGACTTCAAATTTATCTTGTATCCTGCACAAATCTGTTCTTTTTGGTCTTGTGACGTTCGCTGGTAACTACGGCCTTATGGAGTCCCTTACTAACCAGATGAGACCACGAGAGATTTTGGAGATAGTGCTGCAACGTTAGGGTCATCCTTGGCATCGAGCCATGGTAGTCTCGTTATCGTCCTGTCTTCTCTGCATCCATGTCCCATTCACGGCTTCTCGCTTCATCCGTTCTCTGAAATCGACGGCATTGTGTGTGTGTCCATTCGTTGAATCTTTTTATTATGCGCAACCGTTTCATAGCAGTGACATGTTCACATTGAGCAAAGCACTAAGGCGGTGTTAAATGCACAGGTCCGCAAAGGTTCACCAGTCACTCTAGTACAGAGTAAAACGGGGAGGCGACCTGACCGACGTCTCTGTTGAGCGTAGACTCGGATCCGACCTGGGCTGGTGAACCAAAGTCCTCCGTGCCCACCTTCTCGTGGTGCGGACCGTTGGTACCCTTCCTAGGAAGGGGAACGAACGGGCACGGCAGGCAAAACCAGGGGAAGGCAATGGCAAACCACCCCTGTTAACTTGCCAAGAAAATCGTCATGAAAGAAGACAAAGGTCATGACAACAGCAGATTGGGATAGTTTTGAGATAGACGGAGAGGAAATAGAGGTGGTAGAAAGCTTCACTTTCCTAGGATCACTGGTTGGAAAGGAGGGAAAGTGTGATCCAGAAATAAAACGAAGGATTGCTATAGGGAAAGCTGCAATGACCGGACTGGAAAAGATATGGAAAGACAAACATGTGAGCATAGAAACCAAAAAAAGGCTCGTGAGAGCACTAATCTTTCCTACGGTACTGTACGGTTGCGAGACGTGGACAATGACAAAGAACATGGAAAATAAGGTTAACGCTTGTGAAATGTGGATATGGAGGAAGATGCTGAGAATATCTTGGACTGAGAAAAGAACGAACGAATCAATACGAGAGGAGATTGGAGTTGAGAATGAAGAGTCGTTAAAACAAACTGCGACAAGAATGAAGCTAAGGTTCTTTGGACATGTTATGCGATCTGATGGTCTGGAGAAGGAAATGATGCTGGCGTGCGGTGAGGGGAGGAGAAGACTGGGTCGCCCAAGGAGGAGATGGATGGATGAGATACAAGATGTAACTGGCATGAATTTGGCGGAATTGAGAGACTTGTCATCGAATAGGAGACGGTGGAGTGTGTTCACCAGGACGATCGCTAGAGCTCCACGAGCTGACAGCACAAGGTGACAAGGTGAAATGCACAGGGTAGAAACCTATGGCGTACCTAAACAAAGCCTTAAATCAGGTCAGTATCCAGAAAACGGTCCCCTAAGACAGACGACAACCTATGATGGATCAATATCTATCAAACCGAAATATACTCAATAATAATTAAGCTAAAAACTTAATCTATGCTCATTATTCTATATCAATAACTAATTTACGCTACTGTACTTCGCAATTTAATCAGATTTATATAGCGCCTCTCTCACAGAGACTCGTCAGAGCCGCTCCCGATTTAATACAATTTAAATTGGCCTGTTTGACCTACTGTAAAGCCCTCAGCACCAGCCCACCTAGGCTACGTACCTTCGATCACTAACTCAAATGAAAACGTGCGAGGAGGGTCACTTGTCCCCCGATAGACACTGAACTCTGTCCAGCCACAACACTTAAATGCGTGTTGAAACAAATTCATTGTTTCTTAACCTCGATTGTTGTTTTGGTAGAAAAGAGGTTGCTTCAAGATAAGTTAGAAGTGGGTCGATAATTAATTATTGTTCGTGTCATTGACATCGAGACTGTAGACGTTAAGGAAAGAGCAGAACCAAAGCCCGATTCCTCAGATCAGACGTCCTCAGAATATATTATCCATATTGTAATATATACCTAACTGAATAAACAGAGCAATAGTAACCTATGTGAAATGTCTAAACCCAGCCGGCTACTCGGCCTGCTCCAATTCGTTGCCCATTCAACCGATCCACGAGGCCTCGCTTCTGCTCTTTCGCTTTTGGGCTGAAATCGTTCACAGAATCCTTCCGATCCTTCCGTTGATTCACCTTTGTTCGACCAATTTCTAGCGCTCCAATCACGCTAGGAAATACAAAAAATCTTGTCAATTTAATTTTTGTATATTATCTCAAAATAGTTCAATGGCAACATTAGTTCAATTGCCGACATTAAAACTTATATGAACACAAAGTGATAAAATGCAAAACTCAGCAAGTAATCATCGCTATCTGAAGCTCCTGTATATGACATTCAATCAACTGAGACCACCCCGCTGTGAATACATACTTCTCTGCAACAAATCTGCCATCCACATGAATAGTGCTCAACATCGACTACCTTAACAAAGCCAACACTGGACATAAATCGCCAATGACCTTGATTATCTTCAGTGATGCATCCATCAATCACATGGTCGTGTTACGTACGTGTCAGCTAGACACACATAGGCCAGTCATCACTTCTACGCTGGTCTTTCTGGATATCTTCTTATCTCGATTACTGTCACATCTCTTCTCATAATATCAAAATATTACAACGGGTGCAGAACTCGTTGCCCTAGCAGCAAACTGTCAGCCGCAGGTCTTCCGTCACACTCCCATTGGCTCCCTATCTCAAGGCATATCGATTTTAACAAAGCTACTATCACCTATCAACTTCTTTACTCTCAGCAACCTGCGTATACTCCGAACTACAATTGACGATTATATCTCTGCTTGTACCACATTGTATTGTATTTTGTATTTACGAATATATAAAGCGCCCCTCGGAGTACAACCTAATCAGAGGCGGATCTAATCATCTTCAGAAGAACCTTAACGATGTCAGGCAACTTCTAATTGATTACATGGATTGCACAATGTCTATATAGCCTACTGGTTTGTGGGACGTGGTGGCTCAGTGGTAAGTTCGGCGCCTTGTAACCGGAGGGTTGCAGGTTCGAATCCCACTCTAGTCGCTGCGTACGGACCTTGGGCATGTCCTTCACTCGCGATTGCTCGTGGCGCTTCGGCGTGAAATTCCGGCACAGTATCAAATGCTGTATACTCGGGAGCGCCTCTGAGTAGTAGTTGACTTCGAGAGGCGCTAAAGAAATATCCGGAATAAATAAAAAAATTAAAAATACACTTGTCTGCACTTGACTGGCATCAGCTTTATTCTCTTGGTTTTCGATCGAAATGTAGTATACTGTTTCTGGTTCACCCTGTTCATAATGCAAGCCCCTATAGGGATGTTGTTCGAATGGCATACTTAAACATGTCGATACATATTGTTTCATAAGTTTAGACCTTAAGAGAATATAGGCAGAAAAAGGTCAGTAATTCAGAAACTGGGTCACCAACTCTTGGGATTATGTTGGACTGGTTTCAGATGGACAATGTCTCAGGTTGGAGCAGACAATGCTGCAGTGCCGGCTTCCAAGTACGAAGGTAAGACAATAACCAAAGGTCATTTCTTTCTGTAGAGGCCTCTGGACAGGCAGCTTTATTCATGTTTGGCTACAGTGTTACAGACGGTGGCAAAGATGTTATGAAAATGTCAGAACTTGTTTCAATAAACAAATTAAAAGAAACATGAAAAATGAAAAGTAACAATATAATATTGCAATTAATTATCATTACTTCTATTCACCAGGATTACCACAACTACCAATCACCTTTACTCACAAACAATATCAAATGAAATACACGTTACATATCATTAGGCATGCGCAAATAACATCAGGCACTCGCGAATTGATTCTCTTTCGTAATAGGCTTATTTACGGAGTTATTATTCACAAATTTTGTCGAACAAATTTATGAGCGGAATTTTTGTTGTTGATTAGGTCTGTGGCGCATAGAAGAGATGAGGCGCAACTCATTAAGAGGAGATCTTGGTCTCGTTTTAAAGGTATAAGTCCCGTACGACATATCAGATTCATCTATATTATTGTGCATTCTCTATTTTTAGGCCTTAGAGAGGCGTTTTAATTTTCAATAAAAAAACCTGATAATCAGAAAATAGCCTTTTTTGTGTCACGTATAAACTTACATGAAATACACATTACATATCTTGTAGAACTGTTTTTGTTTCGTAATCGTCTGAAAAATCTTCATTAGATGATGCATATGGTTCACCAGTCACTCTAGTACAGAGTAAAACGGGGAGGCGACCTGACCGACGTCTCTGTTGAGCGTAGACTCGGATCCGACCTGGGCTGGTGAACCAAAGTCCTCCGTGCCCACCTTCTCGTGGTGCGGACCGTTGGTACCCTTCCTAGGAAGGGGAACGAACGGGCACGGCAGGCAAAACCAGGGGAAGGCAATGGCAAACCACCCCTGTTAACTTGCCAAGAAAATCGTCATGAAACACACTAAGCCAAAAACGGTGATAGTTGCGACGGTGGAGTGTGTTCACCAGGACGATCGCTAGAGCTCCACGAGCTGACAGCACAAGGTGACAAGGTGAGATGATGCTTGGCGAAGTGTGGATTCTACTGATTATAATTACCGTAGCGTGGATATTTGAATATTAATTAATTACGCAATTTAGCGTAGCCTACTTAATTTTACTGTGGCGCGTCGCCGGACAGCAAGAAGTCTCCTTTAGAGGTTTGCTCAGGACTTAAGAATTTTCAATTTGTATGGACATTGTAAACGTATTTTCTGATAACAGTGACATTGAGTTGAGTTATTAACTATGTTGATTACCTTTATTAATACTCGTGTCTGGTCGTTTGATTGACAGCAGCATTTTGTATATATATATATATATATATATATATATATAATGGGAGTGTAATGTACATATGGGAGTGTTTGCGCTTGGTTCAAAGGGTGTTGAGTATCAATCTTTCCATATTTAATTAGATATCGTGCACGAGTCTGTATACAATCGAACGTGACGCGTGAAAGAAGTTGCCGATAGGCCTATGACCGGAATTTTAGTTATAGATAGAGACATACACAGAGACAGTTGATTTGTGCTGAGCTAGCCTAAATGGACAGTTGATTTGCTTAAGTGGTTTACTTGTATGTTCAATTCAAGGAAGTAACTTTTGAGAAGCATACGGACTGTGTTAATGTGAATTGTCAGCGACGCACTGTCATAGTTAAGTTACATATAGGTAGAGAAAAAATATTGAAAGTACAGTTAAAGTAGGCCTATATAGGTGATTAGGATGGTAAGATCACAGATTATGTTGAGTTATGCTTTGTAATTTAGAAGCATAATGTTTAAGAATGCCTATGATTGTAGATGTGCAAGTTTATGCATCTGTACATTTTTTTTATTTTAAATGGTTATATAGGCTATGTAACTGGTCTCGGTATGTTAGCGTTATTGCGGGGTCCAGTAGGCCTATTTATATATACATGTATATAAAATTATATACATATATTATTATTGTTGTTATTATTAAAGTAGTTTTATATAGCGCCCCTTCAAGATTTCCTACTCAGGAGCACTCCCAGCCCAGCCACGGTCAAATAACGCAGTTTTGAGGACAGTAAGAAACAGGGTGAAATGACCAATCGGTATTTTACGGAGATTGGTAGGGAGCCCATTCCAGGTCATGGGGGCTGCCACAGAGAAGGCACGGCGCTCCCGTATGACTCTCCGCGCGCGGGGAACAATAAGTTATATATATATATATATATATATATATATATATATATATATATATATATATATATATATATATATATTAGGGTGGTTCACAGATACATGGTAAAAAATAAAGTTCAAGCTAGAAACCAGGACACCCTCTCAGTTTTTTAGACCTATCAATAGTATTATTGACACAAAATTTCAGCTTCTTATTCCAACTGGAAGACGATGCTCACGGACTGTGTTACTTTGTCATATACGGTACCAATAAATAGACATTAATTGCAGAAATGAATGTGTCGAGCATACAAATGCATTTTATTTCAAGATAGGTCAAATATTAAGTAATTTGACAAATATGTGATACAAGAACAGTTAGCCAGATGGAACTGTAAAATTTCAGTAGGTTTAATGAATTGGAAATGTCCAAAAATGTCAAAAAACATCGTCCAATCCATGAATATCGAATGTCGATTGTTCTTGTTTTATAATTTCAACACCCGTTACCGTTTTTGATTCTATAAACTGCAACGCTTTGCAAGCACTGCATCAACAGCAGACTCAACAAGAGTGAGAACAGCTTTCCTATTTGCCTTGACCACATGGAGAAGAAACTGCTTTTCTTCTTCATCATTGGTGATGAATCGGTAGAATTCATCGAACAACTTCACACCCTCTCAGCCACTCACCACTCTCAACTGCTGAATTATCTCTCTACCTTGCTTGTAATCCTCATTCTGGATCCATTTCTCTAGTGGAAGTGTAACAAAGGAATCACTCATCTTCAGTGCTCACTGGTTTGTAAAATCACCCAAAATCCCCTCCTTCAGTACCGTAGCATCAGCTCTCACCTCCTTTCATCAGGCTTTGCAGTCATTCTGTCGACAATCTTCATTTTATCTGTTATAGGAAGTTAGTCTGAGAACAGTCCCAGACCTACAGCCTCATCTGAAAGGTACCACAAGTGGTTTTCTAGGACCTTCCTGGCAGCAACGCTGATCTCACAGTCAATAGACTCATATTGTTCTAGACCAATCCAAAGTGACAGATCTTGTTCTGGAGCTTCGGCAGCAAGGGGCCTTTGTCCATGCCTTTGCGTAAACAGGACGCCAAAGTTAAAAAATCAATTAATCTGAGTTTCTTCTTGAATACATCAGGTTGATCGCGAAAAAGGAAGATTTTGATTGCATACAGTAACTTGGCCATCCAAAGTCCATGGTCAATTGACCCAGGGGCTCTCCAGTGAATTACCTAAGGCTGACGTCCAAGGACAACCAATGTCAGCTCACAGAGCTCTTGGTAGTTGTCTCTGATCTCTGAATCTGACTTTCTTTCGGGAAACTCCTTGAGAAAACTGACGCTGTTTCATGGGGGGCTTACAGTTCCTGATATGACTTCCAGTCCTCGGAAGTTGACACGTGTCACATCCTTCCCAGCAGCTTTAAATCTCTTGAAGATTAGAATTTATGGAGAACAGGTGGACGCAGCACAAGGTGAATACTTTGGCTAAAATCAATTCAATTACATGATGACGGCAGGCCAACCACAAGTTAGAGCTCTCAGCTTATTTGTCTTCCAGCAGAACTCACAATCCGTTGAAATGCCCAGTGTTGACAGACATTGTATCAAAGCTCAAGGCTTGAACCCTGTCAACTGTGAGTTTTCACAACTTCAGAAGAATATGAACGACGATAAATTCATTGCATCCTGTCCCAAAGGCTAATTTGGGCACAAAGAGGAGCTTATTTACACCATCACCTGAAACCAGCACTGGCAGGCGGTCGACATTTCCTGCTCCAAAGATCTTAGGCAGTCCAGTGTAGTACCAGTGGCTAATCTGGTACAAATTCAGATCTTACAGCTTCAGCATGCTCTATCCTGGCTTTCTTACGCACTCTGTTACGCGAAAGTGGCAGGGCAGAAGGACCACAGCCAAGCCAAGCAATTATAATGTAAAAATTCACTTCTGAAAACATGTCCGCCAAAAACACGGGAATTGGGCACCATGACCTTCAACAAGAACTGTACACTTTTTTGTTTCAAGTACCAGTAAGTAAGTAAGTATGATAACACAACAGAAACTATTTCAAGCTCATCTCCATGACAAATGTTGACCAAGTTATACGGCATCAAGATTTTCAGCAAAAACTACTATATGGTAATATTTATATGTCATTGAGCACCGTCTTCTAGTTGGAATAGGAAGCTGAAATTTTGTCTCAATAATACTACTGACAGGTCTAAAAAACTGAGAGGGTGTCCTGGCTTCTAGCTTGAAATTTATTTTTGTGGACCACCCTAATATATATATAAATCATGTCTGCCTATAGGGGCCTTTCACTTCTGTTTTCTTGCACTTTGCTTTAGTTTAGTATTTTTAGGTATTCTGTATTTCTGCATATATTGATGTTTTAGAGAAGTTCAAAGTATCATGCCATTTCAGTTGCCCTGGATGAGTCGTTTGAATTTGATAATAAACCACTCATTGTTCAGTGAGTTTCATTTAATATCTATTTCCTACTGAATTTTCTATTAATCCTGTCATTACCAGATAACTTAATGACGTGTATAATACCTTGGTAAGTTAGTATTTATGAATATATGTGTGTAGGATACTATACTATGGCATTAGGGGTATAGTACTACAGTGGTTTTCCAATTACTTAAATTTCAGGTCGCAGTTTGTTTGTTATGATAGATGTAGTTCTGACATAAAGGCCATTAGTTGTGGTGTACCGCAGGGTTCTATATTAGGACCTCTACTGTTCTTAATATATGTAAATGATTTGTCACAGACCTCTGATCAGTTTCACTTTGTTTTGTTTGCTGATGATACAAATGCATTCATGTCTGACAAATCAATTACCTCTCTCATTGAGCGAGCAAATCGTGAACTGAAAATAATAGCATCATGGTTTATAGCAAACAAGCTTTCTTTGAACTTAAGTAAAACCAGCTACATCTTGTTTCGTTCTCATCGTAAATTTGTTTCAATGTCGAATCTAAAACTTGAGATTGATGGCAAGGAAATTGTGCAGACGACATCATCCAAGTTCCTTGGTGTATACATAGACCAGCATTTAACCTGGTGTGAGCATATTGCACACATATCTAGGAAACTTGCAAAAAATATCAGCATACTGTCACGTATCCGTCACTGTTTACCTAAGTACACCGTACAAGGATTGTATTATTCTCTAATATTCCCCTATTTGTCATACTGTAGCATATCTTGGGGATGTAATTATGCTTCTCGTCTTAAGTCATTGAAAACTCTTCAGAAACGCGCTCTGCGCATTGTTCATATGCTACCATGGTTTGCCAGCACTAAGCCTGTATTCCATGCATACAATATATTACGCCAAGAGATCATTACTAGGTATCAAATTGGTCTATTCATGTATTGTTATCACTATAAACTGCTACCATTAAGTTTTGATAACTACTTCTGTCAAGGTATATCAGTACACAGCTACAGTACAAGATTTTCACAGAAGTATCGAGGTCATGCAGCTCGTACAAAGGTCATGCAGTTTTCAATAAAATGCTCTGACCCAATGCTTTGGAACACTCTCCCACAAGACCTGATTCAAGCTCCTGTCCTTGGTTTGTTTAAAGTACAGTTGAAACGCTACCTACTGTCCTCACAGATTTAATTGTTTGTATGGTTTGTTACTGTTTTTTTTACCTTGCACTGCACTGTTTAGATTCTTCGCATATGATTTGAAAGGTTGTTTGAAATTATCATGAAGTTGTGTGTTGAACAGGCCGCCTGTAAAATGCTTATGTGAGAGGGTAGTCCAGGCTGTAGCGGGACTTTTGACCCTTTTGGATTACCCTTTTGACGCCAGCACTTGTAATGCTATAGGCGAAACTGTCATAATTTGATTTGTCTGTTGTTTGGTGCTTCAATAAAAAATTCATTCAATCAATCAATACCCCGTGATCGATCGAGTCAGTCGATCAAGTCGATCGAAACTCGGCCAAGTCGAGTCGGTCGAAAAATCTTCGACTCGATCGACTTGCAAGTCGAGTCGATCATATGTTTTGACAAGTCGAGTCGATCGTTGTTTCCTCGACTTGACTCGACTATGAAATATTTTCTTACTATTTTTTGCTGCTACTTCGCAAGATGACTCACATGATGTGATGACGTAATGCTTTGTAAATGCACAACTACCGTATTAACCTGATTTGAAGTTCAGTGCAAATTATAAGCCTAATGGTGATTTCGTATAGTGGAAGCTGCAGATACCTTTTTTCACAGTTTTACGGTGAAAATGGAAAGATTAAGATGCGTTAAAAATGCGCTAGTTTCAGGAAATTTCAGCTCTGTAGTCAGCGTGATGTAAAAATAGTTGTTATTTTTACATCATGGTAGTCAGTAACGATCTCAAAACGTTCGAATGTCTGTATGTTGGGACGGGACTGAATGCTTCGACTTTAGCTAAGAGCAGTGGCTTGGAAAGTGTTTAATAGTTGCGTGAGCTAACCTCAGGCAAAGTACAGACCTAAGATGGATAGAATTATATACTACACTGTGTCCCGATGAAAAGTGGACCCCAAGAAAAAGTGTCATAACTCGGTCAAAACTTTTTGCATTGGCCTGAAATTTTAAAAACAACAACAGTAGCCATATTTCCACCAAGTCGTAACACCGTTTGGAAATGTTAGTGAGTTTGTCAAGTATATGAACGTTTGAGATGCAGTACTGAAAAGGGGAAATTTCCAACATACAAGAGCCACAAGGAAGTGAAGTTTCAGTTACAGCTGGTATTCAAAATGTTCTCCTTGTTCACGGACACACGACCGTAGACCGTAGACGTGGACGCCACTGTTTGATGGCCCGGTTGATGATCACGTGGTCAAACAGCTACCACTCTTCAATCAGGTTATCAGCGTCACGAATGTGGGAACGATAAACGCGCTCCTCCAGTACGCTCCAGATTTGATAGTCAACTGGATTGAGGTCTGGACTGTTGGGCGGCCACAGTTGCGGGATATGAAGTCGGGTGTTTCCCGGGACAGCAGAGCAATGGTCTCACTTGCTTGATGCGCAGGGGCACTGTCTTGTTGAATGTGAAGTAGCCGCCCGATGAAAAGTAGACCCCTAAACGTTTGTCAAAATTTTGTATGTTGGAAATTTCCCCTTTTCAGTACTGCATCTCAAACGTTGATAAACTTGACAAACTCACCAACATTTTCAAACGGCGTTGCGATTTGGTGGTAATATGGCTACTGTTGTTGTCTGTTAAATTTCAGGAAAATGGTAAACGCTTTGACCGAGTTAGGACACTTTCTCTTGGGGTCCACTTTTCATCGGGACACAGTGTATATCCGATATAACCATTAAGAATATTTTCTCATTTTCTACAATCAGTGGAAAAGTTTATTATACTAAGCCTACATATTCATGAAATGAAACGCGTCTGTAGCACAATAAGTCAATAACTACTTTAGCAAGCATCAAATACAAGCGCCAGCCAGAAGTTGTGTGAGCATGCTTGTTCCTCGGCGCTACAGAGCCAAAACTTGTGTGAGAATTGGCACCTTTGGCGCAATGGCTCCCGGGCCCCTGGCCCAGAGATACAGTCCAAGTCGACAAAGTCGACCAAGTCGATCGTTTATTTGCCAAGTCGATCGAGTCGACGAGAGGTCGACTAGTCGATCGTCGGTCGAGCCAAGTCGATCGTAGCAGTTCGACTCGATCGATCACGGGGTATATAGGATACTGCATATATGTATGAATGTTTGTATTAATTGAGTATTATTTTTACCTACATGTTTGCATTATTGTAGGCTATATAATTATGTGTGCAGTATGTATTATGTATGTATGTAAAGACGTTTGATCATCAACATTTTTATTGACATCAACTCAGGTCTGCAAAAACAGACTCAGAATGGACCATGGATATCGTATAATTAGAATCGGTTATCAGTTGATTTTAATGAGGTGGTAATTGAAGTATAAATACAACACGAGTCTGTATTCCACAATGTCACGTGAAAACACAAATCATGCACAAATGTAAATTGTATATGAACCATGTGCAAAAGGAAAAGGGAAAACAAGTACGGCTCACTTCAGTAAAGTCAATTAAATTAAAATTAGAGAAGCAGGAAAGTCTCTATAGGCGCCTACAATTAAATAAACAGTTGGTTTAGGCCTATTTCATTGTGGGCCCAGTAGAGACTTCTGCTTCTCTAATTTTAATTTAATTAACTTTAATGTAGTGAGTCGAACTTGTTTATAATATTAAAAACACATTTAGCATCTTGGCCTACTTGTTAAAAACAATTTAAACTTATTTGCAGACAATCCGAATGTGCACATTCCACACTTCTTGTCTTACACGTTAAATGTTGAATAGCCGAAGAGCAGAACTTTGCTGTAGTAATTTCTTTGAGCCCTAATAAAGTGAAAGGGACGATTGGGCCATATATGACCTGTAGAAGGTCACCATCAAAGACTATAATGGATACGATATATTTTAACAACGGCACTTACATAGTAGAAATAGTAGAAATTTGGAAACTATTCGGACTTCAACTGCATCGGAGTTTGCGTTTCGGAGTTATTTCCTACGCCTGCTCTAGATTTCATGTATTGTGGGTGGTAATTGGTTGTATGTGGTATGGTCCCAGCCGCCAGTTTGAATAGATCGCCCTTTCGCAGGACCTGGTAGATTGGTTGTCATTTGGACTGTGTCGAACCACATTTTTACGGGTAGTAGGGTACTATCCATATTTTGACATTAGGTTGTAGGATTTCAAATATCACAACAACTTCTTTGTGCAACTACTTTCTAGATTATCTTAGAAACGTAAGATTCGAGATCGGCCGGTAGTTATTGATATTATCTGGGTCCATTCCAGGCTTCTGATTATGATGGTGATGATGATGATGACGACTATGCCAATTGCTAGCTTTTGACTCCCCTATAGTAACCCTCAGCCATTGCAGGGCTGCTCTGGAAATGGCAGCAGGTCATGCTAAATCTCTTCCATTTATCTCGACCTTCATCCTTCGAAAACCTCTCCCATGGCACGACAAGTTCACACTGTTCGCAACTATAAAATGACTTGGGGACAATCTAAAACGCGCATTCATATTCCATCTCTTATGTTACAACAGTTGTGCCACCATTAAACACGATACTGAAACCCATGAAACTATGCATGTATAGACATATATATATTGACCTAATAAATTTGCCATTCCTGTCGAATTGTACATTTAAGCTTTTCTCGTCTTCTCTTATTTTTGAAATTACATTTGCTTTAATTATTTTTCTATCCATTAGGTATGAAGTGAAGTTTCAGGCTGTCCATGACTGCGGTGGAGCCTACATCAAACTGTTGGCTAAAGATGAAAAACTTGATCTTGTATGTCGGCAGTCTTTGCTGCATTCGGTGTTTAAATTCAACTGTACTTTTGAATTAATCTGAAGGGCCTAGGTGATGAAAACGCGAGGTCAAGAACAATGAGACCAAAGCTAAGATTAGAAGCCAGCAAGTAAAGGTTAAGGTTGTCCATTTCGACGCTGGATGATGCTGATCGATACTGATTATTTTTAATACAGGCCTACCAGTCGCATACATTTGTTTATGCTGATTACGATGACGATGATGTTGATGGTGCGTTGTAAAAGTACGGAACGGGGAACAATCAAATTATGTTGCGCTGCAAACAAATATGTATACGGCAAGGTACAGATTAATCAGAATATATAGCCCATATAAGAATTCAGCTTAAGAATTTTACTCAATGCGACTTCGCTTGGGAAACCATCAAACCAATGCAGATCATCTCCCGTGTACTTAGGTATACAGTTATGATTATGACTTATTGTAAGCAAAGAAAAATTCTGCAATTCTCCCAGAACTGTGTCTGAGTTATTTGAAGAACAAGAAAGGAAACGAATAATCTCTAGTAAACGTAATTTCCAATGTTCTGTTTGTTTAAAATGTTTCTAGCACATTTTTTAAACTGTTGAATGTTCATTTAATTTTAGAGTAATTTTAGTGGAAAGACGCCATACACAATTATGTTTGGTCCTGACAAATGTGGCAAAGAGGAAAAGGTTAGATTTGAAAAATCAAAAGAAGCAAATGATTTAAGGGGTCCATAAAGGACGTCCGCAAAATATGACCTACTTTGGACCCTCTCTCACCCTTGTCCGCATTTGGTCGCATTTGACCTTACCCTCCCTCCCTCTTCCTTTGCGGACGTCCGCACTCTAAGATAATTTTTAATGTCATCATCATTATTTTTACAATAATTATTATTCCACAGTTCCTGTGCACGTTTAAGTTACAGTTTGGGTGTCAAATCGCCAGTCTTGTTGTCCTCGAGACCAAGGTCTTGGTCTCGATGCACTCGAGTTCGTTTTTAAAAGTCTTGGTCTTGGTCTTGAGACCAAAGGTCTTGGTCTTGGTCTTGAGGTTCAAGGTCTTGGTCTTGGTCTTGGTCTTGAGATTCAAGGTCTTGGTCTTGGTTTTGCAAGACCAAGACCAAGACTTTTGTCAATATGAACAGTCATTAATTTTAACAAACGGCAAGAATTTTGAAATTTTATCCAATAATTACTCATACAGTTTTTGCTTTAGTATTTACACGGTGTGAATGAGGCTTCACTGTTGTTTTGGACAATTATTTTGACTTCCGGTTATTTACCATGGAATGATTTCAAACAGACTCATGTACATTTACATCCGGTTCTTGAAAAGCTGCTGTGTGATAGCGATTTCAGCACTTGTAGGCCGTGTTTTATCACATGGCAGAATTTTTATGAGGCCCCATGCACAGGTCACGTCTTGGTTAGAAAATTCTGAGCAAATTGGTTTTTATATAAATCAACAGGCATTTGGAATAACATTTCGCATGAAGGACTTTTGTAAATACGAATTCGGAATTCTCTGCAGTCTCCATTTAGAGTTGTTTTGCTTGAATAAAAGAAAAAACTCATGTTTTCATTAAAATAACGAGTAGACCGACTGGACAATTTTTAGTAAGGAATAGAAGTCTGTATACGACTGTGATTTTTTTGGGTCTTGGTCTCGGTCTTGGTCTTGAGGGTCAAGGTCTTGGTCTTGGTCTTGAGGTTCAAGGTCTTGGTCTTGGTCTTGGTCTTGGTCTTGAGGTTCAAGGTCTTGGTCTTGGTCTTGAGGTTCAAGGTCTTGGTCTTGGTCTTGGTCTTGAGGTTTAAGGTCTTGACAACAAGACTGCATATCGCAGGATGTGCTGTAATAAAAGCCTCCGTAAAGTCTCAGTAAAGGTTATAGGCCTACCATGCAAGTGGTTTGAGGCAATCACTTCACTGACCTTTTCGTCTTTCGGGATGGTTGAAACAATGAGGTGTTTTAAAAAACTATCAAATTTAAAACGTCCGCACTGGTCATAACCCTCCCTCCCCCTTGTCCGCATTTGTCCGCATTTCGATGACCCCTCCCTCCCCCCATCATTGCGGATGTCCTTTATGGATGACCCCTAAGCGCTTTGAATAAACTTTCAAACGCGTGTACTACAAAAAAGTCGATTTAGCTGACATTATTTCGTTACACCGCACTACGTAATCTACATCAAATTATACGGTTTGGTAATCTACGAACTAGATCTCGTATGCAGAAAAACATCAACTACAAATTTAGTATTATCTTCTATGAAAGTGTGGAGTGCCCTAAACCGTTTACATGCTTGGTAATGCTTTGGCCTAGTAATAGTGCACTCATGGCTCACATTGTAGTACGTCATGTGGAGTTCTCTTGCTCCATGATACAGTCAGGATAAACGGACCACCTTTCCTACTTAGTGCACTACTCACTGCTATGTAACTGTGCAAAAATGTAGCCTCTGTCCACAAGCAGTGTTTAAATCACTTTGCTTAAAGTAAAAAAAGTACTGTTAATTAGAAATTCTAATGTCATCTGAGTTGTTCAAATCCGATAATGACAGCGCAGTTCAGGAATAAAACTGGAGTTAAGACAGTGCAGCTGAAAAAGTAAAAGACCTTATTGATACATGTATTTTACTTTGTTTTGAACACGATATTTTCGGTTCCAGAGAAATTAATCATTTAGAATGATCGCTGTATAGTCGTATTTTAAATGTAAGCCACAGCTCTGGTCCAAACGTTATGTTGGTTAACTCAACCTCTGCGATCCTAGTAAGAGCAGTCAAGACAGATAGACCGAGATGAGGCTTGTCCTTAACTGTGATTAATATTCTTAACTAAACTAACTCATGGTCGGGCATGTGTGCTTGCATGACATGCATGTGTATCAATATAATGAAATCGATATAAGAAAATGGCTTATGTGTTAATGAGGAAAGTCCGCAATCTAGTTTTGAATTCGATGAGATTTACGGAGAGACGGGTTTCTAATGGGAGTGTTTTCCACATCATGGGTTCAGAGGACTTGATGTCAAATTCAACTGCTAAGATGACAGCCTTTCAGTTAGCCTTATAAGTATATTTAAACTAAAAACTGATTTGTTGCAATTATTTCAGATCCATTTCATATTTAGACACAAGAATCCAGTTACCGGTCAGTTTGAGGTGAGATAATTACTAAGCTCATTTATCTATAAGAGAATATACACGGTGATTCAATGAAAAGTAAGCCAAACTTTATAAACAAATATTAAAACTTGAACTATATTTTAGTAATAATATTTTCAAAATAAAAATATGCACATACTTACTTTTTTTATTTTAATGACTTCCGGTTTTTATTTCCTACTAAAAAAAGCAGACGATAATACGATAGAAAACTTAAACAAGAAACTAGCAATTTCCGAAAAAATGCTTTTTAGTAAAGAAGATTTACACATGATAAAAGGTTTGAGGGAATACAAGAATTACAGCAGCCGTCAATTTCTACGAGAGTTTTCAGAAAAACATTGGACCAGAAGCGGATTAGATAAATTGCTTAGAAAAATTTGTGTAACAGGGCAGTCGACCGCGTCATTGGTAGTGGCAGATGTGGGATGGTCTGGATCAGAGGATAATCAACGATGCTGTTGCCCAACGGCGCCAGCGCCTCCAGGCTTGCGTGCAAGCAGAAGGAGGACATTTTGAACATCTTCTTTAATTAAATAATCAAACTATACTACTGAGAGTTTCTTCACAAAAATATTAAATACTGTTTTCATGTTAGAAGTAGTTATATGAAAAAAAGTTTGGCTTACTTTTTATTGAATCACCGTGTATATAGGCCCTACATAGAGTTTTATACAGAGTGAGAATTTTCGGGGGGTGGGGGTTCAACTCCCTAGTCTTTCTTACGGCCCGCTCCCCAGTAGAGTTTTCATTGCACACCCCAGGGAGCAGGGCCGGTTTAACCACTAGGCGAACTAGGCGGCCGCCTAGGGCGGCACAATTCTGGGGGCGGCAGAAAAGCTAGCCTGCATAAAGAAATATTTTTTAAACATTGCCACCGTTTGCCACCATTTTCTTTATCAATAAATGAATTACACGAAAATAAGAAACGTCAACATTTCTGGGGCTATTGGTGACAGAATTAAGTTTCTCGAAGCTCCAGTTGATAAAAAAAACATAGGCCTAATTTGCGAACCTCCATGCTGCAAGAAAGACTAAGTCTTGTTAGACTAGTTATCAATTGAACATGATATTGATGGAGACTGATGGAACTCGTTTCTACATTTGCTAATGATAAAGAAATTGAAATGACCTTATATGTTTGTATAGAGTATAGACTCATGGGCGTCCGCAGGGGGCGCGCTCCCTGGATTTTGCGCATATTTGCAGAGAAATTTTGATTTTTTGGTTTTTATGATTATTACAACACGATTTTCAACGTGAGTAGTGTACCGACCGTTAAAATACGATATACGCTCTACAAGTTGGACCTATGTCTTTGTTTAGGCATATCTTTGAAAATTTAACGTATAGGCCTAGAGTTCTCTCTGGGTAATATGGAGATTCATATTGTAAACCCCGAGACTGTATTTATGCCTTCAGCCGTGTCGGACTGTCGGCTAATTGGTATCGTATTCCCTTTACCACCGGCTCGTGTTGTTTCTAGCCGACCGCTGCGAGATAACAGGTTCGGACGGGGAACCGCGTAGTCAGAACGTTATATACATATGCATATATATACACACAAATATATAATTATAATTTATATATATATATATATATAGGCCTATGTAAATATAAATTGACACTGGCTGGAGCGACAGTTTCTGACTAAGTAATCAGCTTCTTCCCTTAGATGCCAGCTAATACACTTTCTGTCAGACTTTTTAAATATACCCCCTTCGGAAACAGTCCTAAGCCTGGATGAAGGAGGAATGCGAATCTATTGATCACTGTTGTCACACGGTTCGTTAAACTGAAACTTCTACTACTACGCTTTGTAGCCCAGTGCTTGCCCAGTGACTGTTAACTAAACCTGCAGTAGGCCTATAGTATAGTCTATAGAAAGTATGCAGTACTGATAAAATTATAATGTAGAATAATATGGGTCGATTGGCTGCATTAACACGAACTTTGTAAAAGTTTAATTTGAACAACATATATATGCACCATAGAAGGCGGGTCAAAACATGGATTCGTTCAACGACAAGTGACGACCGTTTATCAGGTCTCTGTATTATGAGTGTACATCGAAAAAAGTTTCGGACAACAAAGATGGATTCATAGATAGAGTAATAAATCAATTTGGACAAGAACCCAGACGATTGCAATTGTTATTTGAAGAATACGGTCAGATTTCAGTCGTATAAAATTTAATTGTCATAATAGTTTTCGACAATGAATGTCTATGAATTTTTTCGCATGTTGGAATCCGCGCCAGAGGATCGAGAGGGAGCCAGCGCAGAGGGAGCGAGCGTCGAAGATGCAGTGATCGGTTGCTTTCGACACCCTATTTAGTCCCTGTGACAACTATTTAAAAGTTTGCCCCCCCCCCAGAAAAATTCCTGCGGACGCCCATGTATAGACTTAATCGTACGTAGGTAGGACTAGGACTTAGTACACGTAGCCGTAGGAGTTCCAAAGTGTTCAAACGACAATAATGCACTGTCTCATTATTTAATATTTACGCTTTAAATTCCCATTTAACGTGCTGCAGCTAGACCATACAGCATAGGCTGCATAGCTTATGCAGTTTTCAGACTATAATAATTATGGATAACTTTTAAATTTAGAAATTATCAAGTGTCATATTTTTTTTTAAATTTAGAAGTAATAGGCCTAACGATTCGTATATAGGTGATTATAATGAACCACGAATCGATTGTACTAAATTAAAGATGCAACATTCAGTTGCATTCCTGTGTGAAGGTTATATTAACTTAGTTAATTTAGGGCCTAATATTAATTAGTTATCCCACTTAGTACGTGGGGCGCAGTGCGACAGGTTCGCCTAGGGCTCCAAATACTCTGGCGCCGGCCCTGCCAGGGAGGTCGTTTCCAACCCCCTCAGCTGTGTAGTGTGATTATATTGTGCATATATTTTAGCATTTTCTTTCAGAATTCACTCTGTGGGTTACTAATAAAGTAATATTCTGGCTTATTGTGAGATTTGTGACCAAATGAATTATAGGCCTGTACTAATAAATTTGGTGATGCCATCCCTTTAAGAAATTTAAGCTTTCTGTTGCAGTTTTGAATTTCCTCAGTTT
Source organism: Allolobophora icterica (assembly GCA_963556255.1). Taxonomy (NCBI): domain Eukaryota; kingdom Metazoa; phylum Annelida; class Clitellata; order Crassiclitellata; family Lumbricidae; genus Allolobophora; species Allolobophora icterica. Next base: position 50,830,215 of record OY744603.1, on the reverse strand, counting down.
GAAAAATACGGATAAAATATTCAATTCCACAAAGATCAAACTCATTAAAGTTTAACCCTCCGGTTTTTTATACAATTCTCACACTGGTTTTATATAAAAAATATATATTTATTGATTACTTATATCAATTACTTTTATACAACTCATCTAATTCTTTTATAACTCGTGCTGCAACCATTTAGTGTATTCAAGTTGCGTTCTGACAGCCTGTACGAGTATTAGTAATAAACGAAAATTGATTAATTGATTTATATTTGTAACCGTATTTATGAGCACGTATATTTTATGCTTCACTATCGTAAACTTTCGGAAATGCTTGTTCAAGGTGTGATACACACAATATTGAGCGTGACTTTGTGCTATATATCGTAACATGCATTGATGAGTCGGCAAATTTTAAACAGACCCAAGCGTGTCTGTACCACGTGCCTGTGATTGGCAGACACGAAGGCGCTGAATCGCAATCGTCCTATATACATATTTGTAATTTAAGTGCTGTTTTATATAGCGCCTCTTTTAGAACACTCGTCAGAGATGCTTCCGACCTGATTACACAAGACGTGCACGGTCGAACAGAATGGTCTTCAACCGCTTTGGAAATAGATAAATGGAAAGTGGAAGAAGCTCATATCGCAGATTGCACTGAATCCTGTTCCAGAATGAGGGGCTGACTATATGCAAGTTGTATTGTGAAGATAAACAACTGGGGACAACCAGATTACCATGTGTTGCAGAACGAAAAGATTTACGACCAGGTTATGGTGACACTGAAATACATGGCTCTTTAAGGTAGTATGGAGCACAGCTAGACCAGACAGCTAACTATCAGCACAAGGATCTTGAACTCAATGCAGCTTTGCAGTGCCATAAAAATCATTCTTAAGCTGTGATTTGTCTATGACTTTTGGTTTCTCGAAAATAGAAATTGTGTAGAAATACATCAAATGAAATTTATAACCTGCAATTTTGTGAGTGATTTGATCGGTTGTAGGAGAAACATGCTCGTCCACCCTCTGTTAAATTTGGAGAAATCTTTACAGATAAGAAGATTCACCTTTTCACTCTGGGTTTGTATAATTATGAAAAGTCTTCAAATTAAATATAGTAGGCCTAATCTGTATTGAAATGCAGTTAGCTGGTTCAAATTTTTTCATAAATGAGCAAGTTTTTAAAGCGATGTACGGTGAGGTACATAAGGAAAGTTAAGAGATTTCTCCTCTTTTTGCGTATAAGCTAAATGAGCTACATCCCGAATCAGTTTTAAACAGGTAGGCCTACTTTTCTTGCGTCACCATCGTATTACCAAATGTTATCTAATTGTTAGCTAATTGTTATCATTCACCGTAATAAAGAAAGAGTTGGGGATGAGCAGATAGAGTCAACGTAGGCCTATCAGATGATCAATTGTTCTATGTTAACGAGTTTGACACGTGAGCGGAATAGAAAGTGGTCGACAATTTAACATGCAGTACCGTACAAGCCGTTAGACACGTTTTTAAAATGGATTTCTCTGTTCATCTGAAAGCTAACGCAGTGACCCATCTACGTAATGTGCTACAATGCCTTCGTTTTGGTCCTGACCTTGGCGTTCTGTCTCATTTGTAATTCGTGTAAATTTGTCTTTGTGACACAGAAGTTAGTTGCAGTAATCAACCCAGTGTAACATCGATCTAGAAAGACGTCAATATATATTGGAATAAGACAATAAGTTTGATCGAGGCATTTATAGCCTACGATTCTTCGTATATTTGGTGTGTGAAAGTGAATAGGCTTGCAAATGGTAATCACATGATCTGAAAGAGACAGATAATTGTTGTCTAATGGATGAAAGGACGGACATGTGACAGAGAGAAATGGTTGGTCAATGGAGCGAATTGTACGTTCAATTGACAGGGAAGCAATAGCGGCTGCATTTCCAGAATGCGAAGTGAAGAGTGTTGACTGGGACCTTGGAGCACTGCTTCTATGGAGGCGCATGTCAGGTCCCTCTCTAGGTCCTGTTTTATCAAATGCGTCAGATTCAGGGCCGGATTTACCATTAGGCCCTATAAACACGGGCCTAGGGCGGCAATATGTTGGGGGGGGCCACCCTTTGATTTTGTAAATAAGAAATATATTAAAATATTACAACTATACATCCATTTAGTTATGCAAATGTTGATTTTGTTTTGTATTCCCACACAATACCATATAATTAAGTTTTAATTTAGATTTATCTTGTTCACTTCTTTTTTCTTTATCGAAGCAATTGATTAGAATATTGATTGAAAGACTTTTATAATGACATTTATTGTGATTGTATCGAACCTTAGGGCGGGATTTTTTTTATCCCTTCTGGGTCTCCTTTTGTTGCAAATGCTGATACTGTTATGCTATACTGCTTTGTTTTCAAACTGCTTCAATAAAGGATTTGATTTATTGATTGATTGATTTTAATTAATAACTGTAATAAAATCTGTCTAAATATGTTTTGCATTTACACTAAAAGACAATTTTTTGGTAATTTCATTTAAGCTTATATGTTTGGGCAAGGGGCAGTATTCAGTTTGGGCCTCTAGACGGAAGACTGCTAAATTCGGTCCTGCAATCAGATTAATGTCACATGAAGAAACATCATTCGACGCCGCTGCCGCTCTAGTCCACAGTCCACTCCGTCATTCTGACGCGCCTGTACTATTGCAACTCTGTCGTCGCTGGTCTACCGAAATTCCGGATACAACATCCAATTCAGTCCATCGATCCTCAACTGCGCTGCCTGAATTGTTGCTAACCTGCCAAAATTCTTACATGTTTTGAGATATATATTCAGGAGACGCTGCACACCGCTTCCGGCTGAGGACATGATTACCTTCAAAAGTGTTCTGGAAAGACCTTCGATAGTGCGGCACCTGGCTATATCAGAGAGCTGCGCATTCCAGTTTCCAGTCAACCTAGTCTCAATTCCGACCTTAGGGGCGTGCGAACCATGCGGTCGCACGGGGCCCGCAACTTATAGGGCCCGAGAATGTCACAGGAAATTAACTTGAACAAGACAGCCTAATAATAATAGTATGGTTTCGATTAAATCTTCTCTTTGTAAAGGAAATAGAAGTCAGTTGTCTCTATATCCCAGAATTCTCGTGTATAGTTGAATTTGACTTGTTAACAATCTACTAAAATAAAATGATTAGCAATGGAAAACAATTTGACTTGTGTCATGAGGGGCTCGTACAGTATACTCTGCACTGGGCCCGACATATCCTAAGGCCGGCACTTCTAGTCGACGGTCGTTGCATTCGTCGGAGACCTGTTGCTTCCGCGCTCCCGTGCGACGATGAGGGGCACATATCGTACTTTCTCGTGCAGTGGACCATCCTTCTGAAACAGTTTATCATTAAACCTACAGACGGTACATAAGAAACACTTTCAAGTCATATTAAGACGCAACATTTTAGATCTGTTCGATTGCCATGTTAAGCGCTCTTGTTAGGTTTAAAAGGCGCTTTATAAATAGCAGGAAACATACATACACACACATGGCAGTGAAGAACTTGGAGGATTGACCAGGTAGAAAGAGAGAGACATAGATGTGCGAAGAGGGAGACGGAGAGAGAGAGAGAGAGAGAGAGAGAGAGAGAGAGAGAGAGAGAGAGAGAGAGAGAGAGAGAGAGAGAGAGAGAGAGAGAGAGAGAGAGAGAGAGAGAGAGAGAGAGAGAGAGAGAGAGAGAGAGAGAGAGAGAGAGAGAGAGAGAGAGAGAGAGAGAGAGAGAGAGAGAGAGAGAGAGAGAGAGAGAGAGAGAGAGAGAGAGACGGAGACAGACAGACAGACAGACAGAGACAGAGACAGACAGACAGACAGACAGAGAGAGACAGAGAGAGACAGAGACAGAGACGGAGAATGTGTTAGAGGGATAGAAAGGCGGAGAGAGAGAAATAAGAAAAGCTTAAAGTCAACACAGCAAGAAATTTCATTTTGAAAAGGTTTAGACTCTTTTGTACGAAGACTGTACCACATAGTATAACCACTCGTAACAATGTCTACCCTGACGAAACTCCTCGATGAGTTTAACTACTGCTGTTCAACAAGGAAGACTTTTTTATGTTTGTTGAAGCATCGAAGAGTTTCTATATATCTCCTACCAAACAACAGAACATATTCCTGACATTCCGAAGTTTCAGACAGTTGATATCTAACAAGAGATTGGACTTGGGAAGGGGGGGTCAAGCAACTCGGGCGTGCGAAAATAGAACACTGAATAGAGAACCCGAACGCGAAAAGGAACACAGGGGTCGTCAACACCAACGCGAAGAGGAAGAACAAGAAAAGCATGCGGAGCTTGTGAAAATAGCGTCTCAAGAAGAATATATATCTGGCAAAGGAAAAGCTCGCCTGTTACGTGTCAAGTCCTCGTGGAAGCCAATTAGGTGACAAGGCAGAGGAAAACTACGGAGCCCCAGTACGTCGTTTCGACTCGTTTGCAGTGTTCGGGGCCTGGATGAAGGTAACGGTAACATCGATTCATATATGAGACAAATATTAGTAGCTAATATTAACATATTATTAGTATATTATCTGTATAAACACGTTTACGTTGCTGTACACCAAAATGCGGTTTGCAATTGGGGCCAATAAAGAATATTCTATTCTATTCTATATTAAGGGTTCGCGCGTTATGCACCCATGAGTAAATGACTAGCAGATCAATAGGCTGAAAATCTGGCTGTCCGTCTGAAAGGAAAGGCCCTGGAAGAGTACAGTCGTTTGGAACCGGCCGAGGCTACAAATGACATGATATTGAATAAGGCATTGCTGAGCATGTACAAGATGACAGAAGAGTTGAGACAGAAATTTATTATGCTCACGCAAGAGTTAGACAAAACGACAAAACAGTGTACTTGTGGGTTAGAGAATTATTTCATCCGATTGTTGGAACTGTCTAAAGTCGAAATGATGGACCTCAAGAACGTAGCCAGACTTAAATTCAAGAGGAGGCAACTCCGGGAGATATCCATTATCCAGGTGTAATGGGGTTTGGAGAGAGGGTACTTGGGGTGCGGGGTTCAAACTCACGGGAAATTTCCAGTATATAAAAGGCAATTGCCTCCTCTTGCCTCAATGTAGCTACGCCTATGATCGACCTACGAGAACCTAGAAATCCTTTATTGTGGACCAACAGTATCTGACGGTGTGTGATCTGAAGCACTGAAGCTGTCTCTTTTCGGAAGAGAGAGGAACACTCCGATCTAAACGAGATGAATGAAGTTGCAGATAAATATTTGGATGGGATGTGGTTGGACAAGTTCTGCGGCTGATGGGTCCCTCTGCCTGGAATGGTCTTCCATCTCGACTTTTAACTAAACTCATGATGGGAATCTCCCCAGCATCTACTCGCCACGGGGCTCATGCACTGAGGGCGCCTCTGAATAGTTTATACTGCGAGAGGAGCCTTATAAATTACTAGATACGATACGATACGATACGATCCGATACGAAATGTCCAGTGGCAAATTATTCCAGAGGAAAAGGCGCGCTCAGTTCGCGCCGGCATGCGAGAGCGCGGGATCATGAACGCTAGACAAGTTCCCTGATACATGTATGCATGAAAAGCCGAACGCAGCCGGCGGCGGCTGGACAGCTTGAGATCGGCGTGAGGAGCTCCGAGATGTAGTGTGTTGCCGAACCAGCGATGAGGAGCAGTTTAAAATGTATTCTCTTCTCAGTGGGAAGCCAATGCAAGGTGTCACGCATGTAAGCTGATATGTGCGAGAATCTAGCTAGGTTGGCCACGACCTGGGCAGCGAAATTAAGGACGGACTGAAGTTGACGAATACGGAAACTAGGAAGGCCTACCAGGACTGAATTGCGGACTGATGCCTTGGCATGAGATGTTGCGTGTCTAGATAGGACACCGCCTCTGCTGTGCCACTCTTTTCTCGAAGATCTTGGAGAGAAACGAAAGGTTGGAGACAGAGATAGTTAGGCCTACTGATGTCGAAAGCGATGGACCAATCTTTGCATGTCCCCTCCGCAGGTGGTTCGCTGTCATCATTTAATATCGGCTGTATAGACGGACGGACGGACGGACGGACGGACGGACGGACGGACGGACGGACGGACGGACGGACCTGTGGCGCGTGGCTCTCTGGGCAGCAATAGAAATGTGAAGACTGTCAACTGACTCCATTTTTTTAGAATGCTTCGCATTGTTATTGCTGTGAAAAAGTTGCAGTGTATACTATTTTTTTTGTTTTCAGGTATTTATCCCAATAATACTTTTGAGATATATCTTGATCAAGCACGAATCAATTACGGAAGTCTTTTAAAGGATGTACTGTAAGGATTCATTTTAGCTTTATGAAAATTTAGAATATACGACTAGTGCAGCCCATAGTGCCAAGTTACGGGGTTTATAGTTAGCCTATGTTAGGCTTATAGGAAGGGCATAAAAATTATGGTCTGGCAAAGTTTTCTTAGCCAAGTTTTGGACTGTGAACCGCTATACTTGAATTTGGCAACTAGAGGTCATGCTTTAGGCTACTAATACAATTTTGTAACTATGCAGTAGCGTCTTTACTATGGATGTATTGGTCATATGTATTCATTAAAATAAGTACCTTCAATTTCAACCAACACGAGAAGACTAGACCGTACTCTTCGAATATGTGTTTCTGCATAGAACCTCTTATGCCGTAAAACTTTGTTAAGCCCGGAGTCCCAATAATTAAACGCTCGTCTTCCTCTGCAGTTCATTATCGATGCCTTGTAGGCTACTACATAATGCAGGTATCTCTGGCAACCGAATTCGGATCTTCACTTGATATCTCTGGACAACCTTTCTGCTATGACGCAGCACTCGTCAATAAACTGGTGCCTTGCGCTTAGCTTTAGAACGGCGCTTTAGAAATTTGGAGTTTACGATTGCAATGTCTACGTTTCTAAGTAGGCCTAACATCTTCGCGCTTTTCTGTTATAGACTGTCAAAGAAATAATATGCATAAACAATTTGTAATTTTGTAATTTGTAATCGAGAACTTATGTAGCGCCTGCGTCACTCAAAATCAGAGGCGCTGCCAACCCGGGTCAGTGTCTTCACTGACAAAGAGACAGTGTTTTCAGGCGCTTGCAGAACTGGACTGGAGAGAGAGTGAAGAGGTAAAGCCTGAAGACCAATCGGTTCCAGTTGGAAAGGCCCACGACCGCAAAACTACGAGACTGGGCCGTAGCAGTGCGCATCCGAGGAACAATCAAGTGACCACGGGCAGATGACCGGAGAGAGACCCGACCAGGCAAACTAGAAACCAGTGGTGCACGCAGTAAGCCCTGAGATACAGCAAAGCTGAGCCAACAAGACAGTTACGCATGAGGGAAAGGACCTTAAATTGGATGCGTTGGTGAATAGGAAGCCAGTGAAAAGAGTCTCGGGTGTAGGAAGAGATATGGGCAAACTTCATGATCCCCACTATGAGGCGGGCAGCAGCATCAAGTATGGATTGAAGCTTAGAAGCATTAGTAGAGGACAGACCAATATAGACAGCGTTCCCGTAGTCAATCCTAGTGCAGATCAGAGCATGAACCAAGACCACGATCGCAAGCAGCGGATGGGACCGACGAATGGCAGGGACTTGGCGTAAATAGTAGAAGCACGAGAGAGATACACTATTGACATGATCAGATAGAGAGAGAGAACAGGGTCTAGAACGAATCCAAGATCACGGACAGAGGAGGAGAAGTGTAAATTTGGAAACCTGAGGCGGAAGGAGTCAGCATCGATCCTAGCGAGCTGGACACTATTACCGAGCCAAATGTATTGGGCTTATCATGGTTAAGGCGGAGGCTATTACAGGACAACTAGAGAGCTAGAGCAGGGGAAGCCTCCAAGATGCGTTCAACCATAAGATCAGCTGAGGTGGCCGGGCCATGGAGGTAAGCCTGTGTGTCATCAGCGTATTGGTGAGACGAAACACCCATTTGATCCAGAACCCCCGCTAGATGCGAGGTATACAAATGAACAGAAGGGGAGCTAGGACAGAGCCCCTGGGTAGTCCCAAGCGGAGCGGGTGGTTCTGGTGCATTAGCTATCTTGGTGATGCTTTGTGCATTAGACACTGGTGTTATGGAAGTTGCTAATTATTAATTGTTATTATAACGACCGTCGCTTTGTTCGCTGAAAAGGTTCAGTATTTTATAAGCACCAACTTCATACGCTGCAGTTATTCCTGTATCAGCTCAATTGTTGATACACTACAGATGTTTTAAATCTTTCTAGGGACGAAAGTACGGATGACAAGTGGGAACCATCTCTCACAGGTAAGCATAAAATGAATCTAGGCTGTTACTGTACACTGCATGGGTCACAACGAATATAATCAATACACACACACACGCACACACACACACACACACACACACACCTATATATATATATATATATATATATATATATATATATATATATATATATATATATATATATATAAGACAAGAGGAAGACCAAGAACGATGTTCTTAGACTGGATAATGAAGAAGGACGGCTACAGAAAGATGAAAGAGGCTCAACACCGAGAAGAATGGCGCCGTTGGACATGTGAACCTGAAGAAGAAGATACACACACACACACATATATATATATACACACACACATATACATATACAGCTAAAAGCATCGTCTTTATTATTGGCCGCGACTTTTTCTGGCGTTAAGGGGTGCTGTGATATGACGATGGCAAGCAACATCGAGGCTGGTTTTTATTTGGTATACGGTGACCTTCATAGAAATTGAGGCCATCTAGGACAAGACAACCCTCGATTCTTCAGTATAGGGGTCTACCAAGTACCAACATGTTGATGACGTTGACATATCAGGCTACAAACCGTTGAGTCGTCCGATTTGTAACTTAGTCAAAATTTGCTTCAACCTGGGACTGTCTAACGGATAGAGATGAATTAAGTGACCGTCTGAGCCACATGCGCTGATTTGGCTTTCGATCTATCAAAGTAACAGACTATGCTACTTCAAAGTTCTTATAATTACTTTCTGTTATTGTATAGGTGCAGTAACCCCGGTGGCAGAGAACGTTGCTTTTTCATTAGTTTTTCATGTTAAAGATTTTAAGGACCAAAGTCACTTAGGGATTGGAGATTAAACAAATTTCTGGCACTGGGAAATTGTATAGAAAGTGCTGTATTCTGAAGTGTTCCCCTACCTTCCAAAACAGGTTGCCATCATCTTTGTGCGCATGATGTGGTAGTTCATAATTATTTTTATAATTATCTTGTACATAGGAAATCATATTTAAGTCAAAATAAATGAGTTATTGTGAACTTACTTCAATGCAGCGTACAAGCTTTGAAGGTAGGCCTACCTAAACTACCTTTAGGCTAGTTATTTTTGTGTAAACGTTCATTTCAGGTAATCCCAAATGTTTACTAACCGACGGATGTGGTTCTTGGTCTCAACCGATGGTCCAAAATCCAAGCTACAAGAGAAAATTGATGCCGCCATCGAGCAGTAATCCAAATTTTCAGGTAAATGATAACCATATTTAACAGTGGTGTTTATTAAGATTGAGGGCTAATTTAATTGATCCGAGCAATGAAGGTTAACTAACAGTTCACATACGGGAGTGAAATCTGTGATTGCATGTCAGCTGTTTAATTGTGGTTCAATTAGGATTCAGAAAAATCATGGTACAGCCACAGTACTAGGCCATGACTAGGCCTACCAATTGAATCCTCCACGCTTCTGAATTTTAGCATCACCATGCATTTGGGTGTTCTTTACTTGATATTATTGTCAATTACAGGTAGCAACTCAGCAACTCTTTGGTCGCTGCTCATGGTCAGCCCTGTTGTCAGTAGTGATTACATATTAATTTAGTTTACATCATTAGTTTGCTATCCTTATTTCTTATCCATTATGTTATTAATATTTTATGTATATATATATTGCCAGAAATAAACTTAAAAACAGACATTTCACAGTTTTCATCTCATAGCTGGCATCACTTAATTTTGTTACTTTTAGGGAAAATGGTTTACAAGGACGATTCCTAATCCAGACTACTCTGATGATCAAGAACCATTTAGAATGTCACCAATTGCAAGCACTTAAATGACTTCTTATTTTACATAATCATGTCTTAATATCCACACTTTACTGCCAAATTATTCTTCTATCTTTTATATAATTTCCCTGCTCTGTGTGTAGTCCATTCCAATGCCTGACAGGCCCTTGGCCGACGTCCCTAAGACCAGTTGGAGGGAGGATTAATAACCGTTGTTCGTCTGTCTATGAATGCGTTTATCTGTCCCTGCCTCCCTGCCTCCCTCCCGCCCTAGCTCTGTTCTTCCGTTCCTCCTTCACTCCCTTCCCCTCCTTCCCTCCCGGCATCACTCCCTCATTATGGCACACTATTTTAAGGCAGGCTGAGGGAGAGGATCGAGGAGCAAAGACAAGGCATAGACTAATTAACCTAAACATGGGCTTATACTGTATTCTTCGTAAAATAATAGTCCTTGATAACCTCTTCTAACAGTCCACACAACGTCATAAAACTGGAAAGTGCTATATTGTTGGTAAATAGTCTAGTTTATAGCCGAACATTTGATACACACCCTGTTTGATTGAGGGCTATCATTCAAATGGCAAATATCTGTAGAGTTTATATGAAGCCAAGAATGTTTCATGGCTTCGATGACAAACCTTAAGTTGTTCATGTTTGTACATAAATTTTATTTATTTATTTATTTATTTCGGATATTTCGAATATTTATATATAGCGCCTCCGCAAGTCTACTACTACTCAGAGGCGCTCCCGACTACAGCATTTGATACTGTTCCGGAGTTTCACGCCGAAGCGCCACGAGCAATTGCGAGTGAAGGACTTGCCCAAGGTCCGTACGCAGCGGCTAGAGTGGGATTCGAACCTGCGACCCTCCGGTCACAAGGCGCCGAACTTACCACTGAGCCACCACGCACCAATATGTTAAATCTAAATTTTTTGACATGTTCAGTTTAAATAACATAAATATAATTTATGGTCTGTAGTCTGTTTCCATTTAAATGTCTCCGTGTAATGATATATTTGTCAATGGGAAACATGATTCCTTTGTTAACTGCAGCTACATGTAGAGCTGATTACAGATTCAGTCATTTGACGACAATGATTAAAATGGATTTCTGCATTTGCTGAACTGGTTGCTGCTTCTGTTTTCAATAAAACGAACTTCTGCATTTTTTAAACAAGTTATTATCTGTTTTCTTCAGAGTGCTCTTGGACTGGAGCTGTGGTCGACGAGTAGTAACATATTCTTTGACAATTTTATTGTCACAGATGATAAGCAGGTTGCCGACCAATGGGCTGATCAGGGATGGAAGCCCAAGAAATCCATCGAGGTTGCTAATTCAAAGGTACTGTGATAATTCATGTGTGTATATATATATATATATATATATATATGTTTTTGGTAAGATCTTTAAGGAAATGTTTGTGCGCGATCTAGAGAACAAGACCAAATTTTAAACTTCTTACATAACACTTTGATTTTGCCCTTGGTGGTCGTATAGGTTAAACTGATGAAGGTGAATGTAGGATGAAACAGGTCGGCTTTCTCAGCATCTGAATGCATGCTCAAAAGTCTGAACTTTCAAAGTATTTGAAATGCTCAACATTTATCTCATAGTCTTGACAGAATTTTCATTGACAGCTACCATCAGCTTTATATCTCATATCATGAGCCATGCTGTACATTTCCGATTATTTTCTAGACCAAGATAATAATAATAATATTTATTCTTTAATTAAGCGCCTGCAAACGCACTGCGCTCTGCATGTACATGTTATGCGATAAACCTTAACTACTAACAGAACAGACAGCCTGCAATACACGGCGCAAATTGCAGCCTACAAAGCATGTCCGCCTATGGGACTCGATCTCTGTACCTCTCGCACTCTACGCCAGATGTTATCCAATGCGCTATCAATTTGATATATTTGATCTTAGGTGCTTTTAAATGCGAAACCTATGTCTGACATATGCTTACCAAAGCAATAATGTGAAGGCGGTTGACCTTCAGGTCTGCAATCTTAAGTGATAAAGAGTGTGGCTCGGTTTGCACGAAAACAATATAATGGATATACAGTAATTGCAACTGTTTATTATCATTTAAAAAATAAGGTGATCTTTTTGGTTATTTTGGATTTGGAAATAATAAATTATTTAATTATTATTAATATTATTAAAATAGTTTTATATAGCGCCCCTTCAAGATTGCCTACTCAGGAGCACTCCCAGCCCAACCACGGTCGAACAACGCAGTTTTAAGGACAGTAAAAAACAGGGTGAAATGACCAATCGGTATTTGACGGAGCTTGGTAGGGAGCCCACTCCAGGTCATGGGGGCAGCCACAGAGAAGGCACGGCGCTGTCGTATGGCTGTCGGCGCGCGGGGGACAATAAGTTCAGCTTGCGCAGCTGAACGGAGAGAGCAACGTCGCTGTGAGCACGAGGTGGGACATCAGAGCACATAAATTTCACATAGATTTCACATAACAATTGATTGCACATAATAATTGATTTCACATAATAATAGATTTCACATAATAATTGGCCAGTTGAATAATTGTAAGTTGTGAACACTTTTTGGTAATTTAGTTTTTATAAATTAAGTCACAATGGTATCAATGTTCGAGTGCTAATGGTAAACTCTGCATTTCTTCAGCCCCCCAAAATGGTAAGTCCAGAGAACAAACCTGTTGGTAGGCGGTGCTCAATCAAGACAAAACCGTTAAGTCAAAAACTGAGTCAGACTCGGTTCCGAGTCAAGATCCGTAAGGCTGGTCAGAGGAAAAGGCCGCAGCTGCTTCGGCCCCGGCGGATGGTGTTTGGAATTACAGCAGCCAGGAAGGTAAGGACGAAGATTGAGGAGTTGGAATATGACTGTTGAAAGTTTATTTCAGTTGCAAATGAAGGGTCACCAGAAATTGTCAGATAGTGTATAGATTCATTTTTAGCTGGTAAAGTCAGTCAGAAATTCAACAATTCTGGAAGAAGCTGATTCCAACGATTTTGACGTGACCTAACTATTGACAAGATGGAATAATGTAGAGCAGATTGGGTTCAAGCAGTTAAGGTTCACTGAACCTTTCTTGTTTTGCAAGAAAACTTCTACCACTTGGTTTATATTAAATCTCATTTTAAAATTGAAACTTGTTTTTGTGACTACTGTTAATTCATGACATGGATTTTAAGAAAAAAGAATTTTTGAATATTTTTCCATGCTTTTCTAGACAAATGGTGCTGTTTAATCCAATAATAGTAACATTTCTGTTATTCTTGCATTGTGTTTTAGGGGCTGAGGGGCTTGATGATTTACCTCTATGACTGTGGATTGGAGCGACGTTGGTTATGGGGCATCTATGCCTTTTTGTTCCTTCTGCCCTTTATTCTTGTCTCAGTTTTCTTTTGTCCAGAATCTGGTCCGCTTTTTAAGGTACTCGGCATATGTTTGTTAATAAGAATTTATTTTCAAGATATCCCAGTTAATGCACTGTACTGTGGTCTGCACTTGACCTACTGGAAATTTTAGAGAAAAACCTTCTGTTCACAGACAGGCACTGAAGCCACCTCATTGGTAATAGCACGGCAAGAATTGCTGTGTTACATTAAGCTTCAAATTTCTTCTGTAAGACAATTTGTGCTTGTGTTGCATGACAACTGTGGTCTAAAAGTGAGCATGACTTGTGAGGCTAGTTTCATTCATATGAGGCCATAGCTGGCAATTTTCTGGTATCAGATTTAGACTTTCAATTGTATTAAATAAAACCTGCACACCATACTTAACACCATACAAGAATTCTCTGGGTGATGAGAGGGTTGTGCATTAGATAGATATATCAAACAGTAACGGTCCTCCTTTTTAACGCCTTGATATGTTTTTTTGATAAAAGAGCTGTCGAGAAATTGAATCCTGTCTTGGTTTCATTTGGTGATCAGGCTAGCATGATTGCAAATGCTGTGCGGCCTGGTGAGGAGGAGGAGGAAGAAGCCAAGGGAAGGGAGAGGAAGAAGAAGGAAAGGGCAAGAAAAACGTCGAAGAAAAACGAAGACCAATCGAAAGACAAGGTACTGGAAGATAAAAAAAAGTAAACTATGACACGTGTCTGCATCTTTTATTCATACTGTGACTCTGTGTGCTTGATACATATGCATTCTACACTGCATTTGTTATATATATCATGAATCACGTCGCCTATTTAAAGCAGCACTCAAACCTAGGCCCATAATATAGAGACGGACAGCACTCACAGCATCAATCATGAAACGATAAAACAAAGCGTTGCATGTAAACACTGCTTCAATAGGTACGTAAGCAAGGAAACTTATGGATGTAGAGAATTCTGAGCAGTTTGGTCTGCTTGGAAAAACTGGCGTTGAACGAGTTTCAGACAGAACATTTGATTGAAGTGTATTCAGATGACCCTGTTGATTTGTTGCTTCACTGAAGCTCACTGTCAAGCAGCAGCTGCCAAACAGCTGGTCACAAAGGGATAATAGATAGGCCTACCAGTTTCCTATGGTATCTCATGAATTGACAATTATTCTACCTTTATACATCCTCTACGCAGCCAATTTTCCTCAACTCGCTATTGCTGTGTGGGAATGCAGGCAACCGGTTGATGAGAGTGCCATCCATGTGACCCATTTAGATGGATGTCTTCTACATGGGTCACTGCAGTGGAAGCAAAGAAATGGATATCAGACTTCAGCTGCGGCTGAATTTGTCGCTAAACACTGAACAAAACTCCATGAAGTTACGATTCCCTGGTTACATAATCAACAGCTTGTGATCTGCAGCTAGGTGGTCTTCTGCACGGATATTTGCTGATGTTGGATCACGTGGACTTCCTTTGCAGTTCCTGTTTCTAGCAGATAGCCTATGGGTCAAAAGGCGAAATCTGTCAGTCAGCACTCATTCTGTCCTTTATTCTGACTGACACTCCTTGATTATCAATTCCCTCTTCGCCAAAATTCCCATTTCTCAGCCATTAGGCCTATTCAGTTCATCAAGTTTCCATCTCTTTTCCATCCTTTTTCCATGAATTCTCTTAAGTACGTTTGGCCCTAAAATTTTTATTTTGACGTAAACATTTCATTACCGTACTTTTTGTCCTCTTCATTGATCGCCAATTTACCGTAGTTTTTCCACATAATGACGTCAAGAATGACGAAGGATCGGGACCATAATTAGGCGTTATGTGCCCATGTCTGCAAGGTTATCTCTGGTAAATGCATTGGTTTCCAGTCGCTTAGATTACTGTAACTCGCTTCTTACTGGTGTCAATAAGGCAAACATCCTAAAGCTGCAGAGAGTGCAGAACTCTTTGGCTAGAGCCATAACTAATACATCAAAATATCAACATATTACCCCTGTTCTTAAATCCTTGCATTGGCTTCCTGTTCAGCAGAGATTCATTTTCAAATTGGGGCTCATCGTTTATAAAACTTTGAATTCTGGCCAGCCACAATACTTAAAATCAGTTCTTACTTATATCAAAATATCAACATATTACCTCTGTTCTTAAATCCTTGCATTGGCTTCCTGTTCAGCAGAGAATCATTTTCAAATTGGGGCTCATCGTTTATAAAACTTTGAATTCTGGCCAGCCACAATACTTAAAATCATTATTCAACAAGGTCATCTGATTATCTTTGTCTGGTTATACCTAAATCTAGAACTGTTCTTGGTGAACGAGCTTTTTCGGTTGCTGGACCTACTTTTTGGAACTCTCTCCCTGTGTCTGTCCGCTCTGCTCAGTCGCTTTTGTCATTTCGTTCTCAACTTAAGACTTACCTCTTTCAAATTGCTTATCCACCATAGGCTGCCAGCCGCTGCCTCTCTGTCTTACGGACTGACCTTCTGGATTTTGACCTGATTACGGCTTGGTTTTGGTGTGCCATCGGTTGATGCCTTGTGCATTAGACACCGGCGCAATATAAGTTACTAATTACAATTACAATTACAATTACCATAAAAATGATGTCACCTCGTTTGCTGGAAAGATATTGGACACGGCCAATATCAATGCTAGTATAGTGCAGGGCTAAATACTAGGACCCCCCTACGTGATCAGAGCCTATGACTTCCACCCAGTCCACCTCTGCTACACCATTGTTAAAATTAATGCCCTGACGATTCGTACCTCTAACCATCTGAACACCGTCACTGAGGAGTTTGAGCACATCACTGAATGGGCAAAAGCAAACAATCTTCGTGTAAATGCCTCTAAGATCAGATGGATGATTGTTGCTCCGCAAAACTGGGTGGGCCACCTGCAGATCCCTCTGATTATTCCGGGGGTGCAGCGTGCTGAATCCATGGGGGTGCTTGGGGTCACGCTCCGATCTGACCTGAGGATGTCCTCGAACGTCGATTTAGTCCTTGTGCTTCGTTCCCATGGCCTCCCTCCCCTTCTCTGCAGGAAGTTTGTAGGGCCACGACCATAGTCCACCTCATGTATGCCTCCCCAGCATGGCGGAGATTTATGACTGCGAAACGAAAGATCCCGAGGCTCTGACAAGTAGGATGATTAGACAGGTTTCTCCCCAATGATGCCCCAAGTGCGGTGCCTGGCGGGCGTGGCTGAGGATCGCCTCCTGCAAGCGCTTCGCCTTTGCCCGTCCCAAGTGCTCCGGAGCCTCTTCCCAGCGATGCCATCCAGCAATTACAATCTCCGCCCTCGCTCTCATGAGTTTGCTATGCCTCCTAAGGATGAACAAAACTTTATTACTAGAACTCTACATAATACATTTACCTCTGACTTTTTATCAGTCATTCTGTGCTCCTCCTCAACTGTGCAAAGTTGTATTTATGTCAACTTTTTGATTCGAATAAACGTAGACCTGTATTGATCGAGTGCCTTGATCCTATAGTCAGGTTTGTTATGCAAATTACGCTAAACTTCACAGTGTTGCCTTTCTTCATTCGTCTTGTTATATCAGTCAGTCAGCATCCAGACCATCACCTGCATACTCAAGCTCTCTGCTGTTCTTTTCCATCTATTCTGGGCCACGTCCTGCACAACTACTACCTCCCACCAAACCAACCTACGTATACTTCCTCCGTCCTCTACCAAGCCAGATGAACTGGGTTTTCCCGGAGTTCAGCCGGAAGCGGTTGGACAGGGAGCAGAGCGCCTGCAATGTCTGCAGCATTTTCTCCACCAAGAAGATAGCCTCTTCGGCTGGTCTGTGAGCGTGTGCCGATATCAATGAGCCATATATCTCCCAAAGAAAAAGGAACTGGCTCATAAGTCGGCGTTGCCATGAAATTCTTCTGTTCTTTTGTGTTCTGTCACGAGAACAGTTTTTCAACCAATCACCATAATTATCCATTTCTTGATTGTCTCCAGTATTTTGAAGCCTCTATGACTCTAAGATATTTGCTGTTAGGATAAGTCGTCTACTTAAATTATCATTCATAATACAATTTATTTAACAATGTATGACATTCTTTATAAGTTTTTGCTTCGGCAGACTGTTTTTAATAAAGTTAACTTTTCACATTCTGTGCCCAGTTCTCGAAAGATAGTAACGGAGCGGACTTATTGTGTGGTAATTTTGATGTTTTGAGCAGATTTTTACGACAACACCACAAATATTTTAATGTTTTCTGTTTTATTTGATATCTGGGAATGATTGGCGCAAGTGATTTCTATTTAGTTATTTGGGCAAAAATAAATACATTCAACTTAACATTGATAGGGCCCCAAACTTCTATTTTCATAGCGGAGTGGAGTTTCTTAATAAAATTAGAACTGTGATGGAATTAAATAATCATTTGTATTGTAATTTCTTTTATATTTATTTTATAAATATTGATACTGAGGACATATCTTCTTCTTCTTTATGGCTTTGGCGATGCCCCAGCACGCATTAGCCGCTCATCTATGGTGAGTCTTCACTTCTCCCTGTCCTGTGCTCGCTGTGTAGCCTCCTGCACCGATAGGCCAAACTCCTTGCAGTCCTCTCGAATCCCATCAATCCATCGCAACCTTGGTCCGCTCTCCGTGTACGTATCCGTGTAGTGCTATATTCGGGTATCTTTCATTTCGCATTCTTGATATATATATATATATATATATATATATATATATATATATATATATATATATATATATATATATATATATATATATATATATATATATGCCGAAATAGCGAAGTCTCCTGATTCTTATCCTGTCCACGATGTCCTGCTGTTTACTAAGGACATATTCGCATGCCAAAATACCCAACTGGAAGCTGTCTACTATTTATACATAGCTCATAAGTGTATAGTAACGGAAAAATAACGGAGTGGACAAATATTTTAGTAAGGCTATTTTTTCTACTAAAAACTAATTGCTACATTCACATATTAGTGCAAAACCAAATATATATACTTGTGAAATAGAAATATTCAGGATTTGCTCCAAACAAAAACCAATGTAATTTGCAAAAAATTTTCCTTCTAGAATTAGTGAATTTGACATGTTACCGGAAAATGACTCCGATGGGTTAGTGCAGAGCGGACTGTTCAAAAGGCTTGGAAGGCCTTTCGGTTTAGGTTTTTGCCTCCTCGCACAGATCTAACTGCATGAACGGGAAGCGCGTGGAGGTAAGAAGGGAGAAAATAGTAGACCGTGATCTGAAAGGGTCAGTGGCTCCACTTGGAAGGACGCAGTCATCTCTGGTAATAACTACGTCAGGGTAATCTCCCAAGTCACGTGCTGGCTTAGAGATATGCTGAGCCAACCAAACCCAGCGGATGAGGTCGTTGAATCTGGCAGCGTCCGTCGAGCCAGGGTCCTCGAGGTGACCCTTACTGCCAAAGAAGGACATTATTAGATTATCTTAATGTATCAAAAATATTAGGTAAACTGGTTGTTGTCGAAATTTGATATAAAATTTGTTATTAATTTTGAAAGCATGTTTATTGGAATTTCCTAAGACGGCGTTTTTGTCACTCACAGTGCATATGTTTTATTGTAACTAAAAATTTACTGCCACTTCATGAGACAAGGAGAAAGAGGTTTAGCCAGATAGCATAAAAGCAAATATGCATAATTCTTCTTCTCTTCTCTTCCGTCAGAAGTATTGTATTGTATTGTATATGGGCATTTATAAAGCGCCTCTCGCGGTATAGACCATTCAGAGGCGCTCCCAGTGCGCGAGACCCCGAGAGAAAAAGCTGGATTTAAGGTGAGAAAAGGAAGAAGCAACGCTACCAGAGAGAATGGTGGTGCGGACAGAAGGAGGAAGTCGGTTCCAAAGTGAGGGACCTATGCAGGCAAAGGATCTGGACTGAGCCATAGTAGTCCTGACACGAGGAACTAAGAGGTCAGGACGATCAGAAGATCGGAGAGGACGCAGCGAAGCAGCAGAATGAGGCCGTTGAATTAGATCACATAAGTACTGTGGAGCAAGACCCAGTTGAGACTTAAGCACAAGAATAAGCACTTTGAATTGTATACGGGCAGAGAGAGGGAGCCAATGGAGTTGTTCAACCATGAAGGTGGAGATATGAGAGAACCGAGGGAGGCGGGCAATGAGTCTAGCAGCAGCATTGAGTACGGATTGGAGAGGAGAAAAACGGATCTTAGGATCTTGGTGTGTGCCGACGATGAGGTTTTTGCAAGATGGCTCCATTTCTTCCTGTCTCTGATAGCATCCAGGGCCGTTCTCATGTCCATGTTTTGTTCTTTAAGATCTTTTATCCATCCATGTCTTTGTCTTTCTCGACTCCGTGTTCCCTCCACGTGGCAATGTAAAGGCCTTGCTGGTAATCTCTTGTCGTCCATTCTTGTTACATGCCCAAACCATGTCAGTCTTCTTATTCTGATCTTGTCTACCAGTGTTTCTCTCTGTCCCAACTCCTTCCGGATTACCTCGTTTCGAATTCTGTCTCGTCTGGTCCTCCCTGATAATCTTCTAAGCCATCCCATTTCCGCTACTAGAATCCTTCTTTCGTCCTCCTTCCGTAAGCACCAACATTCAGATCCATACATAATTGACTTTAATTGATTTCTAATGCTTTGGTGAAAAGCAAATGGGGTCAGTGGGCTGATTCTAAATGTGTGATTACTGTTTGCTTTAATAAGGTTTATGACGAAGCAAAAGTAGAAGAAAGGGAAGACTCTGCTGATGGCAGTGGGGATTCAAGTGAAAATGAAGCCAGTCATCAGTCGAGGCAAGTGGGCCATTTCATAAAAGTGGATTCTGAACGTCGTAGTTGAGTAACAGTACATTCCTTTAAAATAACTCAGAAGTTTGCACTTGAAATACAGAACCTGGTGGACAATTATTTCTATCGTAACCCTTGGCTTACCAGATATATGTAGCCCTTGTTGGTCCTGGCCATATAGTTTTAGTGTTTCAGTCCATTTCATCCCTTAAGGGTAAAATATTATACTTCATCAGCCAGTGTAAGCGCAAAATGTGTTTATAAATAAATTATTGAACAAGCCCTGTAAATTGTTTCTATGTGCTTGTAATGTCTGAACATGACATACAAAGATTAATGGCTGGCAGTATATGCTCAATTTGTTATTTAGAAACTTATGTTATGAGTTCGTAATCGTAATCTCGAGATTTCTACAGCGCCATAAAAGCGAAGTAGCGGGAACCAGCTTATTCACAGGCGCTCAGTCAAATCATAATCGAGAGGCAGGGGTCAAATCGGTTCCAGGTCAAGATCCAAAGAGGTCAGTCAGGCAGACAGTCAGGCGCTTAAGTGGGTGGTGTTTAGGGTTGAAAAGGCGAGGGAGGTTAGGGAAAGAGGAGGAATCGTGATAGGATTTGTGAAAGAGCAGTGTTTTCAGTTTCCAGTGACAAACCTGACAAGAGTGAGTTTTTGGTGAGTTTCTAGGATGGATCTGATATTTCTCGTAGTACTGGTGGAAGTTTGTTCCAGAGGGGTGGGACACCTATGGCTGTGGAGCGATTCGGAAATTTTAGTGATGAGGTGACGGAAGGACGGAGAAGTGTTAGGGCAGAAGGGGAGCGGGTTGAGCGGAGTGGTTGGACCGTGAACAACTGACGGAGGTAGGAGGGCTGGGAGGATTGGAGTGTATTGTAGGTGAGTGATAGGGCCTATGACTTTATATTCTATTCGTTCAGGTACTTTAAACCAGCGGAGAGATTTGAGGACAGTAGTGGTGTTTGTGGGTATTAGTTACAGCACGGGCGAGGGGATTCTGAATAGCTTGGAGACGGTTTATTTGTGTGGTGTCTGTGTTGAGAAAGAGGGAGTTGCAATAGTCTAATTTAACGTGAACTATAGATGTAGCGATTGTGGAAGCAGTTTTGAAGTCGAACATAAGGCGGATTCTGCGAAGATCACGGAGTTGGAGGTCGCAACTGGTCCAGTGAACTTAAACCGAGGCCGTTATTTGTTGACCAGTGCAATAAAGACATGTTTATTGAAAGGTTAATAAGTTTATAAAGCTCATGTGATGGTTACATTTATTAGGCCTTAATTAGTCGGTAAACTCGCAAGGTACCTCTTGTGCACTGTAGCTTCTGCACTTAGTGAATTGTTTCATTTTATTAATGACTGCAATTAAAAACTGAAAGTGACAAAAGATGATAATGTTTTAGGCTAAAGGTTCGAAGGCGAAAGACGAAGAAAGCGACATAATCTGTTCTATGCCTCTGTGGAGTCTTGATATTTGGCGAACACAGAAAGTTGATGACTTAACTTGTAATATTGGGCTGGCTTCGTACTTGCTTCTCAATGGTAGATTCAGAAGGTTAATGAGGAGGGGTCACGGAAGGCCGCAGGGGCGTAACTTTGGTCTAAAAAGTGGGGGTACTAATTTCTTACATACACGAAGCAAGGCGTAGACTGCGATCTCTGGGAAGGAACAATAATAAAATATTGATTGGCATTGTTCAAAAAGTGGGGGGCACGGTACCCCAGTTTAAAAAGTGGGGGTACGGGTACCTCTCGTACCCCCACAAATTACACCTATGGAAGGCCGTCCAAATTTCATCATTCTAGTAAGCTTTTAAGCTCATAAAACGTCTTGAAGACCATTACTGGAGTCATATAAAAGACCAGACTCAAGACACACTACTTCAAGCTGGCTTATGGGTCGTGTTGAATTTGTCAAAGCGCCCTTGTAACGGCATGTGTCGTGTAACGGCGCTGTAGAAATCGTCGTATTCATCATCACCCTCATCATCAATACAGAGTTGTCACTTTCTATATTTGTCTGCAGTTGCCTCCTCTTGCTTTTCGATTGACCAATGACAAGGTGTGAACATACTGATGTTCTGACAATATTATGTGAATAAAACACTGTGGGCAATTTGTTTAAATTGGCATTTAAGTCTGGCCATTGGTACGAACATTTCATCAATGCGACGATTACTCCATTGGCTTAATCGTCAAGATTCTCTCAATGTTTTGGCAAACAAAGATGTGGACATTTCTTTTGAAAGTTTGACTTAGCCTATACATTAATATTTTCAAGTAAACGAATTGAGATTTTCAATCGAGTTAAACCGACATCCACGTGAAGTCTGTACAGTTAGCCCTGCCAGATCAACATGGTAGCCGAATCAACACTCTAGGAATAGGGATGTTACGGTATACAAGTAAATGAAGAAAAGGGAGGAGGGTTTAAAGCAGGCCCTAATTAAACGGATGTCCTTTATAGTTGACCTTTGTGTGAATCTTTCAATTAAGAGTAAGGTGATTGACTTTTGGTCTAGTAGGCCTAAATTAAAGCGTCTCTGAGAAGTGTCGTTAGGCGCCAAACGTGTTGGAGGGGATCTTCTTTGTACCAGACAAATGATCACTGATATTCATGACTAGAAGAGAACCGAAAGAGATTGGACCCAGAGAAGCAGGACTTGGTTTAATCAACTAAATTATTATTAAGCAGAACAGAAACCTGGACATAAGATCGTCGGGTTCTAAGGTACGTTCTTTACATTCCCATTTACCAGTAAGATCATTAGAGGCTACTTCATCATCTTCTTCGTCATCATCGTCGTGATCGTCAATGGCGTGCTCCTCTACGGAGTGTTGCCGTTTGCGCAACTCTGCCAAAACATTTGGCTACGTACATCCTGCAAGCAGACGCGCTCAAGACCGTTACTGACTGCCAGAGGCTCGTCTGCAGGATGTACGTAGCCAAACGAGCTCAAGAGACGGCTCAAGAGAGAGCTCAAGAGAGAGCTTGTCTGCCTACGAGTACGTAGGCAGACGAGCTCAAGACCGTTACTGACTGCCAGAGGCTCGTCTGCAGGATGTACGTAGCCAAACGAGCTCAAGAGACGGCTCAAGAGAGAGCTCAATAGAGAGCTTGTCTGCCTACGAGTACGTAGGCAGACGAGCTCAAGACCGTTACTGTCTGCCAGAGGCTCGTCTGCAGGATGTACGTAGCCAAACGAGCTCAAGAGACGGCTCAAGAGAGAGCTCGTCTGCCTACGAGTACGTAGGCAGACGAGCTCAAGACCGTTACTGTCTGCCAGAGGCTCGTCTGCAGGATGCACGTAGCCAAACGACCTCAAGAGACGGCTCAAGAGAGGGCTCAAGAGAGAGCTTGTCTGCCTACGAGTACGTAGACAGACAAGCTCAAGACCGTTACTGTCTGCAGAAGCTCTTCTGCAGGATGTACGTAGCCAAATGTTCAGTAGCTGAAGATTCGCCTTTAGCGTCCGGGTCCACGTGTGCCTTGATCGTCCGACTATAGCCTCTTACAGCTCCTGGGGGGTGGGGGTGCGAAAATCAAGGCTCGGGGTGCAATTAGGCCTACATGGTAAATAAATGTAAATGTACACGTTTTCAATAGCGACTTGTTCTGGATCCTGCTTGTTTTCAATGAATTGATTGGGTGAGATCCTTAACCACCGCTGCCCGTTTGAATAGTGCCACGTCATTGAAAGTCCCCTGTACGGACCGTGCTGTCCCGAGTTTTTAATCTCTTAAATAAGCAGTGTTGTTAAAAGTATCGAGCGAATATACTTAAGTAAAAGTAAATAGGGCATTACGTACTTATGCTTACGTAAAAGTAGGCATACTCATCACAACTTTTACTTTTGTAATTTCCAACTTATTTTCCAAGCTACGCAGGAATTACCGCCACGAGTCACGTGTTTTGGGTTGAGAAAAACTGAGGAATGTGATATTAGTTTCTTCAGCTTCGCCCTTTCTAGCAAACTGTTACAGCCAAATTTTTATAACGAACATTGTAACGAATATTATGTAAATTGTAACGAAGTAAAAGTACTGAAAAACGGTTGGATACCTTTAAAGATAAAAGTATTTCCCTTTTAGGATACTTATTTAGAAATAAAAGTACTGAAACTGTAACAAAAGTACAGCAACGCGTTAGGGTCTACTTTTACTTCAATATTGCACAACGCTGTGAATAAGCCACCATAGGGTATGCGAACTGGCATCTTCACGCAAAGTTACAAAGTTATAGTTACAAGGGTTGGAGTGCACGTCTCATTCCCCATGAGACGTGCACTCCAACCCTTGTAACTATAACCGGTCCTGCCTGCGATCACATCATGCAAAGTGTCAAAATATCCGGTCTTCTATAATGTAGATCTTCTCCGAGACAGAGGATCGACAAGGAGACCCGTGCGCCTAAAATATTCTGCCTTATTGACAAGCGCAGTCCATATAAAATGTGGAAGTCGCAAGATTCTCTTCGATCATCAGTGTTGCACAGCAAACAGTGTTTCTACAGAGCCACTGTCATCGTCCAGGTCTCAGTCCCACAAAGTAGCAGAGGTAGGATTCCTAGTATGTAAGTTCGTACTCCATCTATATATTCCCCGATTACAGCTGTTCGTACATGCAGTCACGGGCAATTGCTAATTGCAGCCTTCTGGTTCGCTATTCCCAGCAGCCTCAACTACAGGCTACAGCAGGTGCTCTTAGAGTAAACACTTGAAGATAAATTCGGTTCACAAAATTCCTTCCTATACGTTCTTTATAGATGCTGACAAAAATCTTAATGACTATCATTTGAGGACCACTAAGCGTTTCTTCTGATATGACTTATATTGTCTTGCACATAATATTGCCTTGGATAATCTATGTTTGAGTTTACGTTATCGTAATGCACGTTGTATCGCTGCATATTAGGCCTAGTACTTGAATTTCAAATGGTTAGAGTAGACGGATCCTAATATCCGAACCAACAGCATTTACAGCATGATATTTGTCATCTGAAATCCAACAGATTTCCTTATTTGGAGCGCACTCGATTGATGACTTATGTATTAGAAAATGACGTTAAGTGTTAGGCTCAGATCAGACTATGGCTTCGATCAAACTTGCTAGATCAAACTGTGTATCGGAAGCTGGACACAATGCTGATCGATTGTCAAATTCGCCGAATAAGCCTGAGTAGATAATAACAATTAATGCGTGCTATTGTCTTTGATAGTTACGACAAAATCATATATATCGTTGCTTATCTGCGTTGCTAAGACTGACTGTTCAGATGCAGTTGTTTGATATTAACGCTTGTCATTGACCAGAAGGAAGCACAGACACGAAGCATAGTTTTTCCAGCTGCTCAGCGATCTGGACCTATGGACGTCACATGATGACGTTGCAGGCGTCATAGTCTGACGTCAGATGGAGGTCACGTTCTGCTATTCGTCCGTGTCTTTCCGTTCGCCTACATTCAATTCGTTTGCTTTGTTCTCTCTTCCTTCCAGTCCGTCATCGTTTGGCCGATTGGTCATCTGCTGGTGCAGTCGTCTGGAGTGAGAGGGGTCATCGTGTCCACTGTCCGTGGTCACGCTGGAACTTGTTAGGCTACTGTCCGTCGAGTCCTCGTTGTCACTCTTTCGAATGTACCATGACCAGTGACGAACTTCACACGGCTGAAAACATGCAACAGCAACAACAACAACAACCGCTGTTGAAATAGTTCAACAACCGCTACATGTCTTGTATACGTCATGGGCCCACACCATGCGTTGCCCTCTTCCGTCCCCGAACTATACTCTTCTCTTTCTCTTCCTCTTCATTCCGTCATCATCTGTCACTCTCTGCTTTCTATTTCTCTCTTTCACTCAGTCTTTTCCAGTGCGTCTGATTTGAAAATAGTAGGCGGGTTGAAAATCGATCGCGCTGGATCAAGTTGGCGAGCGATTTGCGATCGACCTCGGGAACTTTTGTGTACAACGTATTTTGTGTATCCTATTCGTAATTTTTTTGTATAGCTGCATAAAAGTGCATATAGTACTCATCTAGTAGGCCTATCTCAATTCATTTCAGCCGGCAATCCATTCGAATTTATTCGGCGTGCTTTCTGCAGTACTTGCAGTCAATTTTGTTCACAGTCCGACGGTTTTCTATTTCGACTACATTGACATCGAACGATTTCTTTTTCGACTACATCGACATCGAACGATTTCTTTTTCAACTACATCGACATCGAACGATTTCTATTTCGACTATAACGACCTCGAACGATTTCTATGTCGACCACATCGACAATGAACCATTCCTATTTCGACTACATCGACATCGAACGATTTCTATTTCGACTACATCGACAATGAACCATTTCTATTTCGACTACATCGACATCGAACGATTTCTATCTCGACTATAACGACCTCGAACGATTTCTATGTCGACCACATCGACAATGAACCATTTCTATTTCGACTACATCGACATCGAACGATTTCTATCTCGACTATAACGACCTCGAACGATTTCTATGTCGACTACATCGACAATGAACCATTTCTATTTCGACTACATGGACATCGAACGATTTCTATCTCGACTATAACGACCTCGAACGATTTCTATGTCGACTACATCGACAATGAACCATTTCTATTTCGACTACATCGACATCGAACGATTTCTATCTCGACTATAACGACCTCGAACGATTTCTATGTCGACTACATCGACAATGAACCATTTCTATTTCGACTACGGTACGGTACATCGACATCGAACGATTTCTATTTCGACTACATCGACATTGAACCATTTCTATTTCGACTACATCGACATCGACCGATTTCTATGTCGACTACATCGACATTGAACAATTTCTATTTCGACTATATTTCGACTACATCATCATTGAACAATTTCTATTTCGACTATATCGACATCGAACGATTTCTATGTCGACTACATCGACATCGAGCCCTAATTTCCGTGACAGATACGTGCTCAGCCGTACATTATTATTCGACTTGCTCATCTGCCCCGCCAATAATGTTTAAAATAATTTCCGAAATTGGTGATGTAACGGATGATGTCACGCGGCGTGAGGTGTCGATTTGTTGTTGTGGTCAATCATATTGCACGAAATTGGAGTGATCAGTCAGCAGTAATTAGGGCAGGTCACGGCACGCATTCACCGCTGCCGCAAGTAAATTAAAGTAATTTAGGTGAATCAAATAGTGGTCTGGCTCCAGGTTCGTCTGTTGTCTTGGAGTCTAACTTAAACTCAACGTGCGACAACCGACTGTCACCGACGGTGAGAAGCCTTCGGTTAGGCGAGCGGTAAATCGCTCGCCGGTACCTTTGCTGGGCGAGCGACCAAGGAGAGCAATCGATCGCTCGCCTTAAATCAGACGCTCTGGTGACTCTTTTCATTTCTCTCATTTCTCACCTTCTCTCTCACTTACACATGGTTTTCCGACACAAAGTGTGCAGTTGACATGCCTGGAGTGCGCAATGTGTAGTAGGCTATGAATTTTTGAGAGATTAACTAAAGTCAGCTACATGTAGGTTATCTAAAACTTTACTTGCCGGCTCAAGAAGTGTTTAAGAGTTTGAGGAAGAGTTTACAGTTGACAGTTCTGAGTATTTTAGGCAACTGCCAATGGTTCGTTTATAATAATAATAATAATCTTCGTTTAATATCTTCAAACTGACAATAACGCAGTCGGCCTATGATTACAAATCAGTATGAACGGATGATCACAAGTTATTACAGGAGTCGAATTTAACTGTACACGGCAGCCATGCAAGGCGCCCATCACGTCCTACATCTCATTTTAACAACGCGCCATCTCGCGAATGAAAGGCTGAGTGGACCTAAATTTGGGGAGGTTGCGGGAAGCGATCCCGCTACCTCTTGCTCTTCACGCCAGTGATGTTACCACACCTCTATGGACCCCCCCCCATGTCTTAGTTCCTACTGTCTCAGAATTTACGTTTTTGTTCCCGTAGACCCTTATGATTATTACTTAGACCTATGTATAATTATGTGCATGCATGTACAGTGTACACGTATGTTGGTAGGTAGGACAATGTATATATATAAATATATATAAAAAATATATATATATATATATATATATATATATGTCACATGACGCACGAATGTACATAATTATTTAGGCCAATGCATGTATATTATTTTCGTCATATTGTCTCATCGCTCATCGATTATGAATTCTTATCACTTAAACATTAGGGAGTTATAGGAACTGCCTTTCATATATTAGGAAATTCTAGCAATTTATTTAAACGATTACTTTTGGACAGAGGCTAAGCCGGCACCGAGGTTCAGCCTCTCTACTATCTCTCGATTAATTCGTACTTTAAATTACTGTCTATAACGCGTAAAAGTAATGTGCATTTATCTATTGTACTTGCTTAAAGCACTTAAGCCGACGACGGCCTATAGGCCTACAGTCAGCAAACCCTTAATCAGCTGAAGCGCAGATTCGCTATAGAGACCAAGATAGAGTCATTCATAGGCCAGAATTAAATGAATCTTGACAGACGATTTAAATGAGGAGAGACAGTTGGCAGTTCGGGCCTTTGCCCTTTGCTGATAGCAACTCCAAAAAAGTAACTTGAAGCATAATATTATGTGGTCTACTATCAAATTGTCCTCATACGACGACCTCTTTCATAAACGTTCTGAACCTAGTCTATAACAATCAGCCAATATATCACAGGAATGGAACAGTCTAAGGGATAGATACGTCAGCCAAGTAGAACGACACCCTAAGATAAAGCACAGACTCAATCATGAAATCCATGTGAATATAAAGTTGGTGTGTGTGTGTGTGTGTGTGTGTGTAGGTGTGTGTGTGTGTGTGTGTGTGTGTGTGTGTGTGTGTGTGTGTGTGTGTGTGTGTGTGTGTGTGTGTGTGTGTGTGTGTGTGTGTGTGTGTGTGTGTGTGTAGTTATACACACGTAAACTGAACATTTCACAGCGCGTTCTAAATCTTAAAGAGGCTCGTATTACGAGTCGCTGTATATATCCTAAACGAGTAACATATCGTTCATGAAGAGCAATAAAGGCCCTGCCTCGCCTTTACATCACCAAATCCAACCCGGGATTTCTTCCTCGAAGACTGCACATAATATAAGCGACCTGCAGACACTCACGTGCCGTGCAGTGGATATCTCAAATGTTTACGCTGCACATCCTGATAGCTTTCGATCCCTACCATCCTACCTGCAGGGCAGACCTCATCCGGTAGAGTGAGGTCTACCCAGGTTTAGTCTCGCTCTTTCGCTGTCGCAGGCCAATCCCTAGGCCTATGGAACACCCTTACCTTGGTACTGCGTGGGACCCTCCTTGCTGGGTTCGGTCTCTCTGTTGTTCATAGTTTAAAGTCTTTTCTGTTTCCGCGAGGCTCATATACGCTGAGAGCGCATCTGAATAGTTCGCACTGTGAGAGGCGCTTTATAAATTCCCAGATACATACCATACCATTTACGGGTATCCAAGTGAGATGGATGGATGGATGGATGGATGGATGGATGGATGGATGGATGGATGGATGGATGGATGGATGGATGGATGGATGGATGGATGGATGGATGGATGGATGGATGGATGGCCAGGTAAACCTACCTTGATGTCATTCTGCGAGATGCGACCGCGCTTTTCAAGGGTGTCTTCTACGGAGGAAGAAGCGTTTCTCCTCTGACCGAGAAACGACTGACAGAGGAAGGACTGCGATGACATACACTGGCGGCACAACTGAGGCCCAGCGTTTGCTAGATGAGTGCAAGGCTTTGCTGAACCACGTCGATGACGCTGACGACGATGACGATGACGACTATGAGGGAATGCAGACGGAGGTCTACAGGTGACGTTCTGTCGTGGCAGACTTCCGGTAGTTGGTCGACTGAGGCCGCAGGACGCATAACTCTGAAACACGATCCATCATACTGCAGGGCATAGGCGTAGCCACATTGAGGCAAGAGGAGGCCTCTTGCTTTTTAGATTTCAAAAATTTTTCCGTATGTTATACCTCCGCACCTCTAATAATAATAATAATAATAATAATAATAATAATAATAATAATAATAATAATAATAATACTAATAATAATAATAATAATAATAATAATAATAATAATAATAATAATAATAATAATAATAATAATAATAATAATAATAATAATAATAATAATAATAATAATAACACGTCTGCGCTATCTGACTGGCTGCAGATCGTCGGAACTGGAAACCAAACAACCCTTCCAGGTCACAAACAGTCACATTGGGACAGGCCGCTGCTCCTCAAGGTGACTTCGTCTGTCGACGCGGAGCTGTGCAGCCCCTACGATCGGGCACGCCTAAAGGCCATAACGGCCTCACACGCCTCTGACTGGTTACATGCTCTCCCGCTCACCGCATTCGGCCTCAGGTTGAGCGACGAGGCCGTGCGCGTGGCGGTCGGCCTGCGGTTGGGCGCACTCATATGTGAGCCGCACACTTGCGCATGTGGCGCCCTCGTCTCAGCAAAGGGCTCGCATGGCCTCTCGTGTTCGCTCGGTTTTGGTCGACAGGCCAGATACAGCGCCATCAACGACATTGTTCACCGCAGTCTGAATAGAGCGGGAACCCCGGCGATCAAGGAGCCATCAGGACTAACCAGATCAGACGGAAAAAGACCTGATGGCCAGACTCTGATCCCTTGGATTGGCGGACGCCCTCTGATATGGGACGCGACCGTGGTGGATACGGTGGCCGCATCATATCTCCCTGAGACGGTGGTCGCGGCCGGAGGAGCAGCGGAGAGGGCAGCCACAAGGAAACACAAAAAATATTCAGAACTTGAGACGATATATATTTTTGTGCCTATCGCCGTTGAAACATTGGGCCCTACCAACAAAGAAGTTATCGCCTTCGTTTCCGAAATCGGCCGCCGACTGACGGCAATCACTGGCGACGCCCGCGAGACAGCCTTCCTCTTCCAAAGCATATCAGTAACCGTTCAACGCTTTAACGCAGTCGCATACGAGGGCACAATGTCAGGGCTGCCAGGGATCGAGGACCGGCGGGCCTATCCAAGCTGGACCTAACTATACGTCATAACTCAATTGCTTTAATAATAATGGTGGTGATAATAATAATGATGGTGATAATGGTAATAATAATAATAATAATAATAATAATAATAATAATAATAATAATAATAATAATAATAATAATAATAATAATAATAATAATAATAATAATAATAATATAATAATAATAATAATAATAATAATAATAAATTTTTTTCTTTAATTAAGCGCCAGCTAACCGCACTGCGCTGCACAGTGAACATACATAATTTACATATAGTAGAAACGGCAGCCACGCAGGGCGCCTTACATACATGTATACAGTAGAAGCACATGATAACAGTTTTACAGGAGTCGAATACAACTGTTTTAACGGCAGCCAGACAGGGCGCCATTCACGGCCTAACACTCACTTAACTACCGCCGCCATCTAGCGAGTAGAAGGCTGAGTAAACCTTATGGAGGGCAACGGGATTCGATCTTGGTACCTTCTGCACTTCACGCCAGTGTGCTATCCATTACTATATACGGGTCCCCTCTACTACACCTGGATGTCTCCCGGAGTTGCCTCCTCTTGAATTTAAGCCTGGCTATGTCACTGCTGCATGGATTTGATCTATCCAGCCAACTCACTTTGTCCGTTCATTGATGAAGTCGTATCGCAATTGGTCGACAATAATCACTTTAATCCGTAGACTAAAGTTAGCCTAACCGAGATTACTTTCTTGCGCTTCTACTATAATAGGCGTCAAAGCAAGAATCATGATCATCTGGGTTCCATGCACTATGTAGAGTCGCCCAAATACAAAGTAATGTAGGCCCCTACAGGTGGTAATATCAATTGCTGCATTCTTAGATAGTTTTATTCAAGTCCATTATACAGTGATAATCATTATTCCGATGTCATTAAGTAGGCTATTCCTACTGTTTTAGATTTGCTTTAAGTGGTGCAGAGTGCGCAGTTGAGTAAGAGCATGAGGCAGTGAGTTCCACACACCTGGTACTTTCACCAAAATAGAAAATTTCTTTATGTCATTACGGACAAATTGTTGGCATAATTTCATGCAAGATCTAGTTAAATTGTAATTTGTAATTGTAATTGTAACCGAAATCTTATATAGCGCCACTCAGATCAGCGGCGCTTTCAACCCGCATCAATGCCAGTACTGGCAAAAAGGAAGGTTTCAGGCGTCTGCGGAACTGAATAGGAGCTAAGGCATGAAGCTCTTGGCGGAAAAACAAGGGGATACAGTTCCAAGCAGAGGGATACACGTAGGCGAAGCTCCTGGATCGTGCCGTGGAAGAGCGCATATGAGGGACAACCATAAGGCCGCGGGCCGAGGATCGCAAGGAAGCCCTCGCAGACAAGAAAGAAACGAGGGTGCAAAAATTCATTAGGTAAAGCAGACCCAGTGAGGCAGTTGCGCATGACAGTGAGGGTTTAAAACTGAATTCGCTGCTGGACAGGGAGCCAGTTAAGGAAATCACAAATAAAGGCAGAAATGTGAGTAAACGTAGGAATATCACCTATAAGCCGAGCAGCAGCATTAAGAATAGTCTGGAGTTTTTACGCATTGAAGGAAAGGCCAATGTACACAGATTGCCAAAGTACACAGATCAGAGCGTGGACCACAGTAGTGACAGTATGAAATGAAAGGGACTTGCGGATGAATCGAAGCTGGCGTAGATGATAAATGCAAGATTGGGATACAAGGTTAACTTGATCAGTGAAGGAGAGGGTAGGATCAAGAAAACTTCCCAAGTCATGAACAGAGGAGGAGAATTGAATGAGGGAACCTAAGAGGAAGAGATTCCAAATAAATTTTGCTGAGTTGTAGGCGACACCGAACCAGATAAACTGAGTCTTGTCAGATTTCAGCCGCAAGCGATTAGAAGAAAGCCAAGCATCCAGAGCAGAGGCTGCTGCTAGGATACTCTCAACCATTTGGACAGCAGAGAAGGCTGGACCATGTAAAAGAGTCTGGGTGTCGTCAGCATACTGATGTGACGAAACGCTATACTGCTGGAAAATCCCCCCTCAAAGGTCTGAAGTACATAGGATGAAGACTTGAAGAGCAGAGGACCGTGAATAGAGCCTTGCGGGAGACCATAAGGGGTAGTAACCCAAGGAGTGCGATGTGTTCCAAAGATCACAGAGATGGACCTGTCTGAGAGGAAAGAGCGGAACCATAAGAGGGCATTGTCATAGGTGCCAAAGAATATAGATAGCCGATATAGGAGAATAGATCTGCAGAATGGTCTACGATGTCAAAGGTTGAGCTAATGTCGTAGAGAGCTAGCAGGGTGACATGCCCACAGTCAAGGGCTTGGAAGACATCAGCTAGGAGCCGGACTAGTAGAGTTTCAGTTGAGTGGGATTTCCTAAACCCGAATTGAAATAGAGGTATGAGAGAATTAGAGTCAAGGTTGAAAAGCAAGGTGATGCAATTCTGAAACGCCTCTGAAATAACTGATGAATGTTGACGGTAACAGATTATTTTTATATTGGTATAATATGAACACGCTATTCTGTAACTTTGCAATACACTTCAGAGTCATGATACCAGGTAGGCATAGTTTCCGAGAGAAACATTTTACATAAGTGTTTAGATTCCACAATGCCTGTAAAGAAACTCTCGAAGACACTCCTATTGATGGAGGAACATGAGTAACCAGAAGCTTTCGAGAGGGTATGATATGGTACTCAGTTCATACCATATAAACTGAATATGGCACCCTGGCTATGATATTATGTGAGTTCGTATGAAAAGTCTCTTTAAACAGCAGTACAAAAAGAAATCCGTTCTCCATGCTAAGCATATAAAAAATCTCACATCTGCCGTAAAAGTCAAATTTCTCACATGAAGAATTAAATTTAAACAAATGATGAAAGCTGCAGAGCGACCCATATGTACGAAAATAGACATCCATCAGAGACCGGCCAGTGGGTAATTCAACACCACTCTAAAGATCCTTCTTCACGGGTGGTTGGTCAACACCACTCTAAAGATCCTGTCTCAGTGTTGCGTCATCGAATTCAGGATTTCCTGGTGATAGACCCATAGGACCTACATGAGTCTCAAACTTTTGCAAATAGTGACCAGTCCAACTCTATAGGTCGACAAATTAAAAAAATGGTTGTACTTCGACTCAAGGCATGTGAGAGGTTGACTATGTCTTTCTAAACGTTGTATAGGAAACGAGCAATTTCATGGAAACTATAGGCCTATTTCCGCCATTTACATAAATGCCGATGGCATAGCGGAGGTATATGGCAGAAACATGCGCAGTTGTTTGCTGTGGATCTGTGCAGTGCGTTGCATTTAAGTAACTAAATTTCGTTCAGTATCAGTTCGTTATTTTTATTACGAAGGCGTGTGAGATTTATCTGTGTCTGCTGACCTCTGTTGACCTCTGTTGACACTTAATGAACTCACGGGTGACGCAGATCGTGAGAGCCGAATTGCAACCCTGAAGTGCACTTATGAATTCCCTGCCAAATCTAGATGAACAACTCCTCCGACAGCCTATCGCTATAATTTAAATTTTTCAGTCTCACTTCGTTTTTATGGCCCATAATACAAAGTCCAAAAAGACGCATTCGACGAGTTCAGACGTTTCTAATTGAAACGGAGTTTCTCGTTAGACACAGTCTGTGGAAGACTTCACTTGCCATTCAGATTTGCTCTCGATCTTCTTGTATATATATATATATATATATATATATATATATATATATATATATATATATATATATATATATATACATATATATATATATATATATATATATATATATATATATATATATATTACAGGTATTATGTATACGTGTATAATAGTCGTGCATGCATGCATGCATGGGTGTACGTATGTGTATGCATGCATGCGTGGGGCGTGGTGGCTCAGTGGTAAGTTCGGCGCCTTGTGACCGGAGGGTTGCAGGTTCGAATCCCACTCTAGCCGCTGCGTACGGACCTTGGGCAAGTCCTTCACTCGCAATTGCTCGTGGCGCTTCGGCGTGAAAATTCCGGCACAGTATCAAATGCTGTAGTCGGGAGCGCCTCTGAGTAGTAGTTGACTTCGAGAGGCGCTATAGAAATATCCTGAATAAATAAAAAAATGCATATATATATATATATGTCCAAGTACTTCAATAGTGCATTTCAGTAATACGCTGTATGCTAACATGAATATTTAGAGAGTCTAAAAAGGTGCGTCTCAAGATAAACTGAGAACTTCCTTGAGCTGCTTTGGGTGGAAATATTCGAAGTTTCAGTGAAGACTAGTCGAGGAGAAGCACGGTGGCGCGGGACTAACAGATCTCCACGGACCGTAGAACGCGTGCAGCGTTTGTCAAATCAGCTGACTCAAGACTGGAATAAGAAGTTCCCTGATTCATTCTGTGATCAAACTGACTACCCATTCACGCCTCTTCAGGGGAACATTGAATTTAAATATCCCTGATTCATTCTGTGATCAAACTGACTACCCATTCACGCCTCTTCAGGGGAACATTGAATTTAAATATTCCTCAACCAAGAGATAATATGCAGTGTCTAACACACAGGCAGTAGGTAGTTCGAAATATACGAACATTTTGCAAGTTGGCCACAATCCGTGAAGAGCAGATGCGAGCAGAATGAAGCTGACGAATTAGAAACTTCACCGGGTCAGCACACCCACCCACACACACCCACACACCCACCCACCCACCCACCCATCCACACACACCTACACACACACACACACACACACACACACACACACACAAACACGTTTGTCATAGGGAGGCCTACACATGTATATGTAGACGTGTATGTGTGTATACATGTATTGAAGTCGAATCAGGCAGCCAATGAAACAGCGTCACGCATGACGTGACGCACCTCACTGGCTGCATAATTCCATCCCAAATGTATTCTATCTATCAAAACTGACAGAGTAAATCGCTCATAGTAGTAGCTCGACAGATGTCTTGCTATTTGGAAGCGTTATGGCCTCATGGCAAACTGCAATCCGGATTCATAAAAGACCAATGAGATGATTCTTTCGCAGCTGCATGCATGCCTTCGGGATTCCACGACACCGTCAACTTTGAACGTGTGACGCTGCTCACTACTTTGGATTTAAGCGCCGCGTTCGACAGGCTTGACCACGGCAACCAATTGACACGCCTTAGGCATCATCTTAAGGTTTCGGTGGATTCAGTTTCCGATCTTCTCTGGATGAGCAGACGACAATCGTAACCATGGGTTCCAATTACTCACAATCGCAATCGTAATTGCGAGTAACTACAGCGCCAAAAGAAAGCTACGTCGTGGGAACCAGTCTATTCCCAGACGCTCAAAATCGATAGGTATATATAGGGTCAAGATTTAAGAGTCAGGCAGGTAGAGAAAACAGACAGCTACTGTGGATGGTACTTAGGACTTAAAGCGACGTGAGAGGCAAGGGGAAGAGGAAGAACGAGGATATATGCTTTGAGGAAAAGGAGCTGTTACAGTTTTGAATGAAAGATTGGTGAAGAGACTGCAAGAGATGTAGTGTTCGTGAGTTCGTAGGATGGACACCTCTTCTCTACGAGGGATCTGTCTTTGTTCGGCTATTCTACATTCTGTGCACCACAGAGTCATCATGGCACTTGGATCCGGAGTCCACCGATACGTCGATGACGTCATACTGTTGTCCCGCTATCACACAATCGTTCGTTCGTCTTTTATAATAGTCAACATCATACCAGTGTGGTGTCCCGCACGACTCACTGCTAATATACACCGTGTCTCAAAATAAACTGTGCAAAATTGTTTATGTCAGAACTTCGTCAAATTTCCACCAATTTTAATAATTTTTGGTAGATAGATGGCAGAATAGCTGAAATTTTATGCTATACATAAATTTTCCACCTCACCTGACTCATGTCACCGCACTACCTTGTTAAACACAGATGTATCAATTTTTTTATTATAACGCTAAATTTTAACAACTAGAGTGCTCAGATTTTGTTAATCAATTCATTAGAGGGCGTCAGATGTTATTTAATAAATTTCTAATTTTAGCTAGTCTACCCTCAAAATAGCTGGCAATCATTATTTACGTATTAATGACGTAACTGTTTATATTAAGCTGCGCTATCGTTGATTAAAAATGGTGTTTTCGATCGTTTTTACGTCCGTACATGTGTGCTTAACAAGGTAGTGCGGTGACATGAGTCAGATGAGGTGGAAAATTTATGTATAGCATAAAATTTCAGCCATTTTGCCATCTACCTGCCAAAAATTATTAAAATTGGTGGAAATTTGACGAAGTTCTGACAGAAACAATTTTGCACAGTTTATTTTGAGACACGGTGTATATGCAATATTACGAACTCCCACTGTCGTTTCGATCGTAGAATGCAGAACAGATCGCAGATAGAGGGTTGAACACATCTTAGATTATACAATGATAAAATACACACAAGACTAAACAACACAAACAGTAAGACATACTAGGCCTACTTTGAACTGTTTCTGTCGAAAAGTAAATCCTACTTATTTTAAGGGAAAGAAGCGGGGACGAGCAGGTGATGATCTAGGTCACACCTAAAGCGGTGATGATCTAGGTCACACCTAAAGCGGTGATGATCTAGGTCAGGCCTAAAGCGGTGATGATCTAGGTCACACCTAAAGCGGTGATGATCTAGGTCACACCTAAAGCGGTGATGATCTAGGTTACACCTAAAGCGGTGATGATCTAGGTCACACCTAAAGCGGTGATGATCTAGGTCAGGCCTAAAGCGGTGATGATCTAGGTTACACCTAAAACGGTGATGATCTAAGTCACACCTAAAACGGTGATGATCTAGGTTACACCTAAAACGGTGATGATCTATTCTAGGTTACACCTAAAACGGTGATGATCTAGGTTACACCTAAAACGGTGATGATCTAGGTCACACCTAAAACGGTGATGATCTAGGTTACACCTAAAACGGTGATGATCTAGGTTACACCTAAAACGGTGATGATCTAGGTCACACCTAAAGCGGTGATGATCTAGGTACACCTAAAACGGTGATGATCTAGGTCACACCTAAAGCGGTGATGATCTAGGTCACACCTAAAGCGGTGATGATCTAGGTCACACCTAAAACGGTGATGATCTAGGTACACCTAAAGTGGTGATGAACTAGGTACACCTAAAGTGGTGATGATCTATGTACACCTAAAGTGGTGATGATCTAGGTCACACCTAAAACGGTGATGATCTAGGTACACCTAAAGTGGTGATGATCTAGGTCACACCTAAAGCGGTGATGATCTAGGTCACACCTAAAGTGGTGATGATCTAGGTCACACCTAAAACGGTGATGATCTAGGTACACCTAAAGCGGTGATGATCTAGATCAGACCTAAAGCGGTGATGATCTAGGTACACCTAAAACGGTGATGATCTAGGTCACACCTAAAGCGGTGATGATCTAGGTCACACCTAATGCGGTGATGATCTAGGTCACACCTAAAACGGTGATGATCTAGGTCACACCTAAAACGGTGATGATCTAGGTTACACCTAAAGCGGTGATGATCTAGATCAGACCTAAAGCGGTGATGATCTAGATCAGACCTAAAGCGGTGATGATCTAGATCAGACCTAAAGCGGTGATGATCTAGGTCACACCTAAAGCGGTGATGATCTAGGTTACACCTAAAGCGGTGATGATCTAGATCAGACCTAAAGCGGTGATGATCTAGATCAGACCTAAAGCGGTGATGATCTAGATCAGACCTAAAGCGGTGATGATCTAGATCAGACCTAAAGCGGTGATGATCTAGATCAGACCTAAAGCGGTGATGATCTAGATCAGACCTAAAGCGGTGATGATCTAGGTCATCACCTAAAGCGGTGATGATCTAGGTCACACCTAAAGCGGTGATGATCTAGGTTACACCTAAAGCGGTGATGATCTAGATCAGACCTAAAGCGGTGATGATCTAGATCAGACCTAAAGCGGTGATGATCTAGATCAGACCTAAAGCGGTGATGATCTAGATCAGACCTAAAGCGGTGATGATCTAGATCAGACCTAAAGCGGTGATGATCAATATATAATAATTACATGCACCCGTACAAGCCTAAATACCAGAGCATGACACACCACACCATGTTACATCATACCATACATACACACTGGGGCCTACCCATGTATACAGCTAAGATGGCTGTTTTTCTGCCTCTCACCCAGGTTTCCAGTTTGCCTGGTCGGGTCTCTTTCCCGTCATCTGCCCGTGGCCACTTGGTTGTTCCTCGGATGCTCTCTGCTACGGCCCAGTCTCGTAGTGTTGCGGTCGTGGGCCGTTCCAAGTGGAATCGTCTGCCTCAGGCCCTTAGGCTTGACCTCCTCAGTCTCCCTCCTGTCCAATTCCGCAAGCGCCTGAAAACATTTCTCTTTGTCAGTGAAGACACTGACCTGATTTGAGTGGCGCTATATAAATTCTCGATTACAATATCGTGTCAAACGTGAAATTTGTTCGATAATTCTTGTATGTTCGAATTCGACGATATTAAACTATAAATACATTAAACGACGCAAAGTGAAACAAAGTTGCGTCATGCTTGGAGAGATTCAAAGGCTACGAAGTACATTGGGCGAATCTAGGATTTGCAGGTCGATCGAATCGCAATTTTGAAGAGTCGAAGTCACTCATTATCTGAGCCATTAATTCAGTGCATTCTACCATCATCTGAGCCATTCATTCATTGAATTTATCCATCATCTGAGCCATTCATTCAGTGCATTCAGCCATCATCTGAGCCATTCATGCAGTTCAGCCATTATCTGAGCCATTCATTCAGTTCAGCCATCATCTGAGACTGAGCCATTCATGCAGTTCAGCCATCATCTGAGCCATTCATGCAGTTCAGCCATCATCTGAGCCATTCATTCAGTGCATTCAGCCATCATCTGAGCCATTCATTCATTTCATTCAGCCATCATCTGAGCCATTCATTCAGTTCAGCCATCATCTGAGCCATTCATTCATCGAATTTATCCATCATCCGAGCCATGAATTCAGTGCATTCATCCATCATCTGAGCCATTCATTCAGTGCATTCAGCCATCATCTTAGCCATTCATTCAGTGCATTCAGCCTTCATCTTAGCCATTCATTCAGTTCAGCCATCATCTGAGCCATTCATTCAGTACATTCAGCCATCATCTGAGCCATTCATTCAGTGAATTCAGCCATCATCTGAGCCATTCATTCAGTTCAGCCATCATCTGAGCCATTCATTCAGTGCATTCAGCCATCATCTGAGTCATTCATTCAGTGCATTCAGCCATCATCTTAGCCATTCATTCAGTTCAGCCATCATCTGAGCCATTCATTCAGTACATTCAGCCATCATCTGAGCCATTCATTCAGTGCATTCAGCCATCATCTGAGCCATTCATTCAGTTCAGCCATCATCTGAGCCATTCATTCAGTTCAGTCATCATTTGAGCCATTTATTCAGTACATTCAGCCATCATCTGAGCCATTCATTCAGTTCAGCCATCATCTGAGCCATTCATTCAGTGCATTCAGCCATCAGCTGAGCCATTCATTTATTTAATTTAGCCATCATCTGAATAAGTCATTCAATGAATTTAGCCATTATCTGAGCCATTCATTCATTATATTTAGCCATCATTTAAGCCATTCATTCATTGAATTTGGCCAAACGTAAGTCATATAGGCTTATAGAATTATACGGTTCATTGATGTCTTTTATTATAGTCACCGTGTGAGTCCTCGTTCATTCTGCACACCGAATACATACAGACTGTGGTTCCACTCATGTCATAGAGGCATTATTAGCCGTCAGTTGAGCTGTCATCATTCTGTTGTTTGTCCTGCAGCGGTTGGGCTTCAAATGTTTCGATGACACCCCGCGTGAATAATTGTTTGATAATTATTATTGACCTTGCCCGCAGAGGTCAAAGTGATAAGTGATCGTTTGACAAGTGAAAATGTCCCGAGGCGACTCCGATTGAACGACTGGAACACAACAGAATGACTCCATCGGTTTCATCTCATCATAGGCCATCCACGTAATTCATGTATGTATATGTCTTTCATATATTCATACATACATACATCATACATGTATGTATGTATGTATGCATGCATGTATGTATGTATGTTTGTATGTATGTATGTATGTATGTATGTATGTATGTATGTATGTATGTATGTATGTATGTATGTATGTATGTTTGTTTGTTCATTTGTTTGTATGCAAGTTTGTGGGGAACAGTAGCCGATTATTAGAGCACTCAGCTTGTAAGACGGAGGGTAGACGACCGTAGGCCTATGCGGTTGAACCCTTGTCTGAGACGGTTAACGTGTAGGGTCCTGGAACAAATACGCTAGGCTCAGTATTTGTCGAAGTTTGGTTGCTGCGTAGTCACCTGAAGTTGCGCTTAATAAAAGCAGGATCCTGTAATAATACTGATTTATGCATGTTCTTTGTTGATGTGTATGTACGTATAATATTTAAAGGCCTGTGTGGTATGTACGTAGGCTACGCACACAGGGTTACGTAAGTACAAACACTTTTTGAAAGGTGTTTGAGAATTTTCAGGGTCTGACCTCTGCTTGACCTTAATAAGTTCGTGGGGTGACGGAGGTCATGAGACTTTCCCAATCTCGACTATCGCTAACCGCTTGACCTTCGTGCTATGTCATATCCTATCGCAAGGATTGCCAGAGAGAAGTGCACTTCCGTATCTCACCTTCTTAGACATTGCTGCTGATTGGTAAGAAGACCTTTGGAAACGCCATTTCTCTTGGACAACTTGTGGCCGCTCTCTGTGTTTGCACTTTCAAACACAGCAACATTTCAAAGGCATTTGGGACTCAGACTTTTAGCTTCGAATTAAAATATTAATTAATGTTTATGATGCTTTTCAGTACATACGACTAGATCTGAAGCGCATTCCATGATCATCCGCAATACACTGAGAGCGACATTTCAGTCAATCGCTTCGTCTAGACTGAAGTCATTCGATAGTTAGGCAAAAATTTCCCCGTCACTCTAGAAATGCAACGGTTTTTGGCTGAAGTGTAAGCAGTAGGCCTAGGCCTAATCTATCCGCAATACTACCTGGCTTTGGAAAGTTTGAACCTATCGCTCAGCAGTTGGTGTAACATCGGCAATGATTT
Source organism: Allolobophora icterica (assembly GCA_963556255.1). Taxonomy (NCBI): domain Eukaryota; kingdom Metazoa; phylum Annelida; class Clitellata; order Crassiclitellata; family Lumbricidae; genus Allolobophora; species Allolobophora icterica. The sequence goes on along the minus strand of OY744603.1, from coordinate 50,787,725 downwards.
CTTAAGCTCACATGGCGTCCAGTGACAAATTCAGCACCCATTGACCAACTATAGCAACCTGTTTGGTGATTGGCAAAACGAAGCTTAAGTGGTGCATTGGAGTTCGGACAGGATTTTTGTTTCCGTAATAGGCCTAGAAAGTAAAACTAAGGTGGTTGTGCGACATGCGTGAATCTTACCCCCACGCGGTCCAATTTATCGTATGCAGTTGCATATTGAGCAATGTTACCGCTTGCCGTATAATAAGGCAGGTTTTAGGACACTGATGGTACTCTATATGAGTTTGTGCTTCGGCATTGATTGTGAACCGTCTAACACCATTCAGTGCATTACAGCATGTTTTTATGAAAAATGTCGCTTCGTTTGAGTCAACAGCAAATCCCTGTTGCTAGATTGATCTTTGACTCGCATCTTCCGGACTATAAAATACGCCTGAAACCCTAAAACAGCAAAGACTGCTCAACCTAGAAGTTACAGTCACTAGCAGGCGATGTATTGCTCTAGGTCCACGACTTGGTAAACAAGTAGACCTACGTAAATAGTGTAATTTAAAAAAGAAATTTGTGTACTGTGTAGCGTATAGGCAGGTTGGCTTATTCTGCTGCAAGCAAACTTTGATTACAGTAATAGCTTAAGCTTCAGCCGCAGTTTTTCTTAAATGGCTTTGTTATGTGGAGATTGGAGAATTTAGTTCACAGCCACGTTCGATGGGCCTACCTTGGACCCCTAGCGGGCCACCAGCATCACCAGGCCTACCTTGTACTCTCGAGGGCCACAAGCATCACCGGTTGCACAGTGCTGGCCTGTTAAGAATATAGTAATTTAGGCTGTCTGAGATGGAACACAACAACTCGGCACACCATAGTTTAACGATTACATGGGACAAGTAAGACTTATGACGTTACTTGTCCCCTGTAACTGTAATTGTCCGTCTGAATCGCCATCGATTGAACTTCGTATCTATACATCGGATATTTATGATTGACATCTGAAACGTATGTCTTAAGGTCACAGGCGTAAGCGTATCTGAAGAAAAACGATATGTCAAATAGGCCCCTATTTAAGTAGGCCTACTTGAAAGAGAAACAACTGAAAAGTTCACCTGGCGATCAAGAGAACAGTTTGGGAAGACGTCTTCGAGAAGCTTTCCATCTTTAGTCTGCAGCATCGAGTTCTTGTTGAGTTCCATTGACCGACATATCGCCTGTGCCAGTTCCAACGACCTCGCAACCTCTGAGTACAGACGATCACTTCCACCTCGATTCAATCCCTGCTCAACGTCCTTCTCGTCTTCTGCCTCTCCTTCGGCAACGTCCCTCAGTTCACGCGGAGGTTTAAACTGCGTTGAACGAAGACCCCGGCCCTTCCTCTGGACACAGACAATCACAGAGACGCCTACGCAGATGAGCAGAACGAGCAGACAGACGACTCCGACGACCACGAACAGGTTCAGACCGTTCCAACTTTCACTCGAAATGTCAGATATGGTCGATCGAGATTTCGGTTCTAAAATGTTGACGACGTGGATACTCAGCTGGACACTGGTCACCAGAGGAGGATCTCCACAGTCACTGACCTCTGCGGTCAGTCTGTAGATATCTGAGAGGTCGATGTTGTTGATGAGCTTGAGTAGACCGGTTTCCTTGGTCAGTTCAAAGCGAGCGTCTTCGTTGCCACTGGTTATAGAGTAGACGAGAGTGGCACTGGGGCCAAGGTCAGCGTCCAAACCTTCGACCTTCGCAAGTACTGTTCCGTTTTCTATGTCTCTTGATATTTTCAACGGATGAACGTACTTCGTCAGCGAAAAAATTCAAAAACAATATTATTTAATAATTTTTTTACCCGAGGTATCAGTGATTCCTCAGGATTTGGAAACAATTATTTAGGAGCAGATTAATTGTCTGGAGGGTCAGGCCTCGTCTTCAGGGTTTGAAGGAAAGGTACCTTATTATTATTATTTTTTTTACCCGAGGTATATATGATCCCTCAGGTGCAAGATACTAATTAATTATGTTGACTCTGGAGTGGCCGTCCTGGTCAAGATTCGGGAGAACAAAAGTGCTGTGGAAGGCGACTGCGTTGAAACGTTGAATTACAACGGACAGGCGCTGGAATAGATAGCTGGTTTCCCTTGGGTCTCCAGAGATTTGGCTCAGAAGACGTCCAAGGTCTGAGAGGAACGCCTATTATTATTATTATTATTATTATTATTATTATTATTATTATTATTATTATTATTATTATTACTGTTACTGTTACTGCCATTAATACCAGTACAGTATGACACCATTCTTATTCTTATCGTCATTCGTATTCCTATATTCATTCCTATTTCTATTCTTAATCCTCTAATTTCCTCCTCCTCTTCTTCTTGTTCTTCTTCCTCCTCCTCCTTTTACCTTAGTATTATTATTATCATTATTATTAATATCATCATTATTATAATTATCATTATTATTTTTATCATTGTTGCATATAGACATAGGAAGAGTGGTGGAAGATTCAACGCATCTGGATCAACAAAAACTGGATGTTTCTAAGGAGGATCTGCAAGTTCTCCTCATTGGATGGGGGACAGGATGGCTTTGGTTGCATAAGATGCGGACAGCCGCTCAGATAATCCTATCCTCCAATTTCGACTTATTGGCTGCAGTGTAGGCATCTGAGCTGTGTGATGAAATGCGGTGACCAACTCCTCCTCAAGGATTGAGAATCTGCTACGATCCTTCATCCAGTGGTCATGTCCAAAACTCGGCCGTCGATTATGTTGGCCAAATTCCGCCCTCTGCGCGCTTCATATGGTCGAGCTAGAATACCCAGGGAGGGCATAAGTGCAATATAGCGCCTTCCAAGTGTCTAGCGCACTCTGCAGAACCCCAGTCAGAGCTTTCGATCACGCCAGATCGTTAAAGTACTAACTGCCTTGTGGCTAAAACAGTGGCTACAACGCCGCTAGCTTTGCCAGCCCACTCAATCAATCAATCAAATCAGATCTGAGGCCATGCTAAAATTTCAGGTCATAAGGGTCGGACAGGTGTTGACTACCCTGTTAACCATTTAACGACGAGAGGGATTCGTTTTCCATACATTTTAGTGCACGCTCGTCGTTAAAGCTCACAGACTTCTGAGGCTCTAAGGGGCGCCGTATAGGCCTAAATGTTTTTATTATATTACATTAGGCCTACATTACAAACTTCTCATGCCAACAGAAGGTAAGCTTGACGAAGGTGACACAGGTCATACAAATGTTAACGCATCTACATGCAACAACTATAGCCGCGCAGGATGGACAGTTTTGCGAGGAAAACTGAACGAAGAAATCGAGAGAGAGATGAAGAGTGAGATACTTAGATACAAAAGGCCACAGAAACAGAAGAGACCAAAAACCCAAGATATCAATCAAGTGAAATCACAGCCAAGAATCAGAATCCTTTAGGGGAACCTCGTCGTCGTCGAAACCCAATTGGTCAGGGAATTCAACGGTACTTTAATCCCACCTTTCATACCTGGAGAAAATAATGCTCAAAACTATTTTTTTGGAGGAAGGCCTCCATTTGAGTCCTCAAGACTCAAAACAATTACCGAGCATCATCATCATTATCGTTATCACCGTCAGCATCATTATGCATCTTCATTGTTACTATTGTTATTTTTATGCCCCAAAGTACATATGATCCATTTTTACTACTACTACTACTACAACTACTGCTACTACTACTACTACTACTACTACTACTACTACTACTACTACTACTACTACTACTACTACTACTACTACTACTACTACTACTACTACTACTACTACTACTACTACTACTACTACTACTACTACTACTACTACTACTACTACTACTACTACTACTACTACTACTACTACTACTACTACTACTACTACTACTACTACTACCACATCTACTATTACTACTACAATTGCTAGTGTCCCCCATTCTAGACCAAAGTTACAGTACAGTATTTGTTTCTTTGAGTGATCAGCGAGGAGGATTTTGATAGCGAAGGAGCAGGACCGATTTATAAGAAGGTGAAGCGAATGGCCGAGGGGAGTTGAGAAGGATCACGACGATTCATGAATTTCTGAAAAGGTCAAATGAATGGCTATGAATCTGGAAGGAGCAGGACAGATTTATCAGGTCAATGGCTATGAGTCGATAAGGAGACGAGTTGCTTCAGCCTTCAGGTCAAAGCCAGAGGAAGCTTTCCTGAAGCATGAAAAGAAGTAGCCATGCGTATATAAGCCTACTGAAGTCGCCCGTAATTACTAGTTGAGAAAAAGGCGGAACCAGGAACTTTAGGCTATCTAGTTCCTTTGTTTCAGAATGATATTTGTGCATACATACGCATAAGTATGTACGCATTGTTCATTGTATATATTTATTTATTAAGGAAATTTATACAGTACCACTCCAGGAAACCATTCAGAGGCTTTCTCTACGCTGCCTAAGAAGAGAACTTTCACCAGTCACCAAAAACATTATTCAGGTAATTGGAAGTGTCACCAGTGACTGATAGGAACGAACTGATAAGTTATAGGTCTATAAGTTCTCAATTTAAAACAATCGATGAGCAATTTAACGATGCGAAATGGTGGAATGAAGACCTTCACCTTATATATATATATATATACATATTTTATGTGTGTGTGTATGTGTGTGTGTGTGTGTGTGTGTGTGTGTGTGTGTGTGTGTGTGTGTGTGTAGGTGTGTGTGTGTGTGTGTGTGTGTGTGTGTGTGTGTGTGTGTATGTGTGTGTGTGTGTGTGTGTGTGTGTGTGTGTGTGTGTGTGTGTGTGTGTGTGTGTGTGTGTGTGTGTGTGTGTGTGTGTGTGTGTGTGTGTGTGTGTGTGTGTGTGTGTGTGTGTGTGTGTGTGTGTGTGTGTGTGTGTGTGTGTGTGTGTGTGTGTGTGTGTGTGTGTGTGTGTTCGTTCGACCATTTCGTGTCGTTGATAAATGTATGGAATGAAAAGTGCATAATAATAGGGAACATAATGAAGTTGGTTCGTATAATGAGACAAATCTCTTTCCTGTTATGACACAGTACGTCAAGGAACTCCACTAATATTAACAGTCAAAAAAAGATCGATTGTGACAACCTAAAAAGACTAATACGATAGATTGTCAGAGGATAAAACTCCACTAATGTTAACAGTCAACAAAAGACTAAAAAAGACTAATACGATAGATTGTCAAATTTCGCCCCTTTGATAATAAACCCATTTACACAACCATCGTGACGAACAGTCCGTGACGAATAGACCCGAGTTGAGTTTTATCCTATGACGAATCGTCCTGGGACGAATCGTCCTGGGGCGAATCGTCCTGGGACGAATCGTCCTGGGACGAAACGTCCTCGGGACGAATCGTCCTCGGGACGAATCGTCCTGGGACGAATCGTCCGGGACGAATCGTCCGGGGACGAAACGTCCCCAAATCACAAAAGTCTTGGTCTTGGTCTTGCAAAACCAGGACCAGGACTTTGAACCTCAAGACCAAGACCAAGACCAAGACCTTGAACCTCAAGACCAATACCTTTGGTCTCAAGACCAAGACCAAGACCAAGACTTTTAAAAACGAACTCGAGTGCACTCGAGACCAAGACCTTGGTCTCGAGGACAACAAGACTGGTTGATGTTGGTTTTGACTGTTGGTGTTGAGGTTGATGTTGGTGTTGATGTTGAATGTCGATGTTGGTGTTGATATTGGTGTTGACTGTTGGTGTTGATGTTGGTGTTGATGTTGAATGTCGATGTTGGTGTTGAATGTTGCTGTTGAGGTTGGTGTTGACTGTTGGTTGTGAGGTTGGTGTTGACTGTTGGTGTTGAGTTTGGCGTTGGTGCTGGTGTTGGTGTCGGTGTTGGCGTTGGTGTTGATGTTGAATGTCGATGTTGGTGTTGATATTGGTGTTGATGTTGGTGTTGAATGTTGGTGTCGATGTTGGTGTTGATGTTAGTGTTGAATGTTGGTGTTGATGTTGGTGTTGGTGTTGACGATGGTGTTGACTGTTGGAGTTGAATATTGGTTTTGACTGTTGGTGGTGGACTGGTGGTGTTGGCGTTGGTGTTGATGTTGGTGCTGGTGTTGGTGTTGACTGTTGGTGCTGAGCTTGGTGTTGATGTTGGTGTTGATGTTGGTGTTGGCGTTGGTGCTGTTGATGTTGGTGGTGGTGGTTTTGTTGATGGTGGTGTTTTTGGTGGTGGTGGTGATCGTGGTGGTGGTGATGGTGATGGTTGTGGTGGTGGTGGTGGTGGTGGTGGTGGTGGTGGTGGTGGTGCGGCGGCGGCGGCGGCGGCGGTGGTAGTAGTAAAACTAACCATTAAGCATGTAGATGAGGTCGATGTTAAAAGTTTTGTTGAAAAATAAGAATGGCATTGGTGATGATGATGATGATGATGATTCTATGGCTAAGGACCTACCTTGTTTTTATTGACTATGATTGGAGCGTTGTCATTTTCATCTGTCACGTGGATTGTGACGTTGACTGTTGCTTGGTTTGATGCTTCAGCCGACGAAATTATATCATTTGACGCGATCACATTAAGAATATATAGCGCCTTTTCTTCTCTGTCGAGATTGATCTTGGCGCTGATCTTTCCCGAGTGTCGATCGATGTGGAATGTACTGTCGTGGGTTCGAAATCTGTAAACGACGCGATTAAATTCAGGAGAGAAGTCGGCGTCCGTTGCCCGCACTTGGCCTACTTCTTCTTCAAACGCCAAATCGTTGTTTTCTCTCATCGTAAAATGATATTCGTGCAGGTCAAACACAGGAACATTGTCGTTCTCATCCATTATGTCCAGTTGTAGAGTGACCATTGTCGAAAGAGCGGGCTGTCCGTCGTCCGTTACTGTCACGATGTATTCGTAAGTCCTCGCTTGTTCACAGTCGAAGACCTGATTGGCTCGAACTGATCCAGTAACTGGATCAACTACTAAACTGTCCACTAGGGTTCCGTTCACAGGTTCCAGTTGGAACATAAGCAGACTGTTCCGACCAATGTCTCTGTCTGTGGCGTTCAGCTTCACTAGTTCCACTCCATGTCGATTGTTTTCCAACGCTTCCACAACCATGCGCTGCCCTCCTGCTCCTCCTCCTCCTCCTCCGAGCTCCGGAGCATTGTCATTTTCGTCCAAGATCTCGACGAGAATAGCCACGGTCGTGGTCAGCACCACTGCCCCGTGGTCAGTGCAGCTGACAGTCAGAAGATGCTCGGACACTGTCTCCCGGTCAAGGCGCGTCGCCGTCGTGATAGTGTAGTCCGATTTATATGGGGCCGTCATCCGGAACAGAGATGGTTCTGCCAAAGAACAGGTCACTTCTCCGTTCTGTCCGCTGTCTGCATCTCTGACGGAGACATGGGCCACGAACTGATCCGGGTCAGAATTCTCCCTCATCTATTTCAATAACAGATAATTAAGACATTCTTATACACATATTCAGTTGCCCAAGCGATGGCAACTCACTTGAGCAGAATAACAGACGTAATCGCGCTATGTCAGACCACGTGCTGGTCGCATACAGAGGACAATATAGTAACATCAAATGAAATATACATACATAGTCCTGCACATACCTACAAATGTTATATATACATAATGCATACATGCATATATATGCAATTATGCATGTATGCATACAAGTTTAAGTACACACATACATATATGCAATACACAATAGGATTTATAATCGCATGAGATTTCATGCATATGAAGTCGTACTATAATTGACAGGTATGAGTCTCAACTAGCGAGGCAGATGCTACAATTGGGGATCTGATCGGATCTTAGGATGGTGTGTGTGTGTGTGTGTAGGTGTGTGTGTGTGTGTGTGTGTGTGTGTGTGTGTGTGTGTGTGTGTGTGTGTGTGTGTGTGTGTTGATGTAGACGACCAGATGAACAATTGTCTCATAGATCTCTACAGTATATATAGAGCTGACAGTGTAGTGGTTCAGTCGTTCATCCGACGGTGACCGATATATTCACTAAACTGAAGGAATGCGTTTGACCGATTTTCTCAGAATGCTATAGAAGGTGGAAAATCTCTCTCACCTGGACGATGCATTCCGACCTGGAACTGCATTCTCCACCGGTGTTAACGGTCAACTGCGGTGGGTTGTCGTTCTCGTCTTGGACATGAATTGTTACTCTGCTGAATGTGGTTGTCTGTTGTTGCTGTTGCTGCTGTTGACCGGAACTGACCACCGTCGCCATTGCAGTGACCGTCACGTGGTACGACGAAGCAACCTCGTAATCGAGAGCTTCCTTGAGAAAGATCTCTCCAGTCGTGTTTCGTATTCCGAAAGTTCTTCCATGAAGTAGCTCCGTCTGTTCCGTGAACCCGTAACTAAGAATCGGAGTTGAACTTCCTCCACCGGTCGACAGGTGTCGTGACGAGGTCATCGCTCGAACGACGATGACTGTCGTTCCAGGCGGACTGTTCTCGACGATCACTGTTTCGTAAGAATCGTTGTCGAAGCGATGCGAGACACTTCTTCCGGAATCTGTGACGACAACATCGACGACCAAGGAACCGGATTTTGGAGGAATTCCTCCGTCGATCGCAATGACAGCCATCGAATACCTGCCAAAAACATCGATCATCGCGCTCAAGCATCTCAGGTTCGATTTGAAGCTTAGTGAAAACTGACAGCAATATTAAATCATAGACCTCATAGTTCCGTACTAAAAACAGAACAGTTCGTTTGTTTCTAACTTGGTGGTACTGATTTGCTGTGAAAAGTTCTAAATGAATGATTGGAATAAGAAATTGTAAAGACGAAGGTCTACCTGTCCCTCGCATCTTCGTCGTCCAGCCCTCGAACCAGTCTGAGTGCAAGGTCATTCGAACCATCGAAGAGATCCGACACACTCAGTTCGAACTTGTCGGAATCGCTGACGAGCTGGTAGCGCTGAACTCCAAGCTTACCACTGTCAAGGTCATCGGCTGACGGAAGGTTGAGAAGGGAACCAGCGGGACTGGTCTTTGCTAGAGCCAGGCTGACGCGGTTCTCAGCAAACATCGGTGAGTTGTCATTCAGGTCGAGAACGTGAACTGTAACTTTGAGATTCTGGAAGAATTCACGCGGAAGAACCTTGACTTCAAGGTCGATTCGACAGTCGATCTTAAACGGACAGAGGGTCTCACGGTCGATACTCATGGACGTCCGTATCACTCCTAGAACCTCATCGATGCAAAAGAGATGGCTGGAGTAAGAGGATGACGATGGCTTTAGACTAAACCTCAGTCGAGCCAGGTCCGATTCGGAGTGTGACAGGTGGAGGTTCGAATCCATTTTCACGTCTCCCACTGTCGTTCCAAGCGGAAGTTCCTCGTAGACCCGGTATTCCAAGACGCCCCTGTTGTGCGAAGTAGAGGCAGCTCCGTCGAGAAATTCGACAAGAAAGGAAGCGACATGAAAGAGGATCTGAAGAGGAGTGGCCGAGATAGAATGCATCGCTGTTCGAGATATGGACAATAGTCACCTAAAACATCGCACATAACATTAAGTAATACATTCCGAAGCTTTCGTGTTGCGTGACTTAAGAACGTTCTTTTCTATATGCCCACAATCAGAAAGAGAAATTCTATCCAATGAACAACGACGCTTGGTGGGTCGTTGGACTCAACTAGGCCTATAGCTGCCAATCGAATCAAACTGGACTTCGTTGGCGATAAGTAATCGCGCAGAAACAACTTATCTCAGCTGCTAAACAGAACATGCTTCAGTCAATGATAGATCACAGATAGAATCCGATAGACTTAACAGGCAGATCGCTAAAACAGACCTCTTTATCTCCAGAGACTAAGTGTATTCCGCTAGGCTTCGATCATCCGACAGAATTTCTTTCTCGATCCTCACCGTTGAAGTTACGCGCAGAGTCATATGGTGGCCGAAGTTGAAAGCTGACTAAGGTCTAAATAGATTTTAAAAGGACAGCAAGCATGAATGAGTTCATTGCTTCTTTATGTGGCCTCTTAGATAATGAACGTGTCATTTTGATCAGTTAGTCAGCGTAAAGATGGCTCCGCTAGTGGCTCACTGCTTGGTCCCGATGCCTTGGGCCTCTAACCTCCTTTGACTCCAGAACCATTGACGAGCCTTGACCGACTCTAACAGGTGTCTGTCTGACAGTATTACAGACTCTGGGCTATACTAGCCCTAAGCCATAAGCTCGTATATATATATATATATATACATATATATATATATATACCTCAAAACAGACAAGCCCACGGAGACACAATTAACGCCCTGCAGGCGCCTATAAATGAAGGGTGTCATATGTCTCCTGCAGAGACAGTTTGTCTGAGAGACATGATACTCCTGTGAGTTCAAGTATCGTGCTGTCAAAATTACGCCAAATACGTTAGTGATCTACGTGAATTTCTCTCACGGATTTAGTCTCTTGCAATTCTAAATGATACAACGTTATACATTGTGATATATATATATATATATATATATATATATATATATATATATTCGTGTATTCAAAAGCCAAATGACAGACCGCATTAGGGTACATATACAAGTCAAGTAACAACAATGTCATAGAATAATAAAGTTAACAATCAAACAAGATACGAGAAATAAAATTTCTATTATCTTTAGTAGGAAGTGAAAAGTTGTGTGGTCTAGGCCTAAGATCATATGATGACTTCATAGCCTACAGTATATGGACCAATGCACAACGCACGGACTATATCAATGCGCAATATCGCCGATAAATGTATGTGGCAAGTTAGATACTTCTTGAAATTTACAGAATGCGTCAAAAAGCAGAGTTCGTTACATGAAAAAGTTAAGTATAAGGTGCCTTGCTTTCGTAAAGAGGAAATTCGAAACATTAAGAGCTATAGAAGTACGGATGACTGAAGGTAAATAGGCATGTGTGCTGGTTGTATGTATGCATGTATGTGTGATTAGCTGTATGTAGTTGTGCATGTATGCATGTATGTATGTGTGTATATGTACGTATGTGTCTGAATATTTATATAGAGCCTTTTAAGATCCCTCTCGAAAAATACGAGGCATATAATTACAGAGCAACTAGCAGCAGGCCTATAGGCCGATGCAGTCGATAACAGTTATTCGTTTCTTGTAGTTAACTATTAAGGATAAGCTACGAATTGCTTTGGCGCCTTTTCCATCTCAGCCAACTGACACAAAAGAGACAGACGTGTACGACGCATTGTTTATCCTTTGATCGACTGCATTTCCATTTGTTCATCACTCGATTCAACAGCAACCGTCGACGGCTAATAGACCGGTCCAGCATTCTCCTGCTCTCTCTCTCTCTCTCTCTCTCTCTCTCTCTCTCTCTCTCTCTCTCTGTCTCTGTGTGTGTCTCTGTCTGTCTGTCTGTCTGTCTGTCTCTCTATCTCTTTCTGTCCGAACTTGATTCACCGCCGGATGAAGAAAGGCGGATGAGAAGAGGACAGCTGATACGTGATCGTTTTCTATTGATCCTCTGAATTTCCACGAATTCAACGGGTGTTAATGCGCTATAACATCGTGCTGGCAATTGAACCGTCGAAGGCAAATACCTGATCATTCGACTCTGTTTATTCCGAAACCGTGCACCCGACGTGGCCCCCTAGCGACCCTTCTCAGCATGCATCGCTAATCCGCTCATGAGCAGCTTAGATCAATTCTCTAATTATAGGCGTCGTTCTGTAATATCTATCGCATGCATGAGAGTCATCGCTGATCCTTCATTCGGGGTTCGAACCCCAAAGATTCCAATGGGACGCCAATGGGACGTCAATCGATGCAACTGAAATCTTTTCCCTACCTGCATGTCCGTGTGCATTCTATAATTTCTATTGGGATCCACAGCGCTCGTGAATAAGCTGGTGTCCTGCGCATAGACAGTTAGAGTAGCGCTGTAACTTGCTGGCAGAGTAAGGACTGACACGATGAAGCATTGGCATTGGCAAAACTTATAATTTAGCGCGTATGGCCTACTGGCCCAGTTTTACCTGTCGCTAAGCGTCCATTTAATAACATACATCATTGAACAAGTTTCTGCTCTTCAATGTAGTCCTAACCCTAACTGATCTGGCAGATATGAGGCATTGCAAGGACTTTAAGAGACAAGACATCATCAATTCACCAGATTCAATGTGAGCGACAGCATTCTACTCGTCTGTGTGGCATTATACTTACAGTCGGCGAATATGACAACTGCAGGACACTATAGCTGCTTGTATGCTGAATGAGTTAGTGGACAACGAGAGGCTTAGACTGAGGATATATGACGACGTAATTATTATGGGTTATCAAGACGCTGACCGAACGAAACAATTGCTTTCAGTGACGTCTCATTCAACAGCATCACACACTGCAGTCATGAGACATGTGGCACTGTGCATGGCAACATCACACACTGCAGTCATGAGACATGTGGCACTGGACATGGCAACATCACACACTGCAGTCATGAGACATGTGGCACTGGGCATAGCAACAGTCCCCAAGCAGCTTAATCTGCTCAACAGCCCAGAACTCGATCTCATCATATGTAGCTGTCCTTCACAAATCCGTCTTGATTTTGTTAAAGCAGTTTCACTGAGTTTATAAAGGCTCTTTTCCAAGCAATGTATTTAACTACGTTTAGAGCCGGAACCTTCTTAAGATAAATTGGCAACAAAACTGAATTTGTGTAATTTGGTATGCGGACGTTTCGTCCCCGGACGATTCGTCCCGGACGATTCGTCCCAGGACGATTCGTCCCGAGGACGATTCGTCCCGAGGACGTTTCGTCCCAGGACGATTCGTCCCAGGACGATTCGTCCGAGGATATCATTTAACGATTTGTGATTGGTGATGATTGCCTATTTAAAGAGTGATTTTAATTTGGTATATGGGGTTCCCTTCTAGCGGGACTTGTCCCTTTTGAGCTGTTGAAAAAAACTGTTGCCTGGCAAACTGTTCTGTATTACTAGTTAAAAGCGTCGATAAAAAAGACTAATACGATAGATTGTCAGAGGATAAAACTCCACTAATGTTAACAGTCAACCGTCGTGACGAACAGTCCGTGATGAATAGACCCGAGTTGAGTTTTATCCTATGACGAATCGTTCTGGGACGAATCGTCCTGGGACGAATCGTCCTGGGACGAATCGTCCTGGGACGAAACGTCCTCGGGACGAATCGTCCTCGGGACGAATCGTCCTGGGACGAATCGTCCGGGACGAATCGTCCGGGGACGAAACGTCCCCAAATCGTGTAATTTTTGTCAGAAGAAGAAGAAGAGCAGTCCTTTAAGCTAGTCCTGGGTTAGCCATGGTTATGAAGTGTTAGCGACTTCATTTGTTTAGCCTCGGCGTGTGAGGGGCCAATCCTGTCCATCGCCGTCTCACCTTCCCACCGACAGTGTACGATCAGTGTACTCATTATAGCTGAGTTGGATATTCTTTCCAACTGGATAGAAATGCATACAGAGGTTTAGCAACTGACAAATATCCGTTGAACTACATGTCGCATACAGAATAAACTGCTCGTCAAAGCTGCAGACCTAAACTAACAAAGTCCACAATGACAACGCTCCACAAGACAAAGCCGTGCGTAAGAAATCTTCTGCACATTCTATGTCGGTCTCTGGTAAACCGATCGCTTCTGTATTTCTGAGTGTCAGATCTGTCCAAATAAATCAGCAAATCTTAAGTCGGTCAGCTTAGTGGTTTCAGATTTTCCAAGAGTCAACAAACACCATTTCTTATGTTCAATCGTGTTTCCCTGCAGACTACTTTGTCACCGTCGCCTGTCATTAATCATCGGCCGACATTAGAAGCGGTAAACAGACGTCAGCTTTAAGAGTAAACAATCTGAATTCTACTTTACGCAGTGCAAACAACATAGACACATGATATCGAATGCGAAGATGACAAACGACCCGACCCTCATCCCCTCCCCTTCACCGGCAAAGGTTTCCAACTAATTTGCTTCAGGATCTTACCCTCCTGTGCCGCAGCTTTGTTGTTCAGTTGTTGGTTTGACATTGATGGATTAATGATTAGCTTTCCCTAACCGAACCTTGTCTACTCAGGGTGAAGTTAATCCGTTGGCACTACTCTAAAAAGGCGAGTGGCAAATTGAGCCTCGATGGATTCTTCGGACACTGCAGCCTGGTGAAATGCAGCTCTCAGATGACGTTCATTAACAGGCCTAATATCAACTGCAGTGTTGTCAACTGTGTTCCTATTTATTGTGAAACTTTGTTGAGAGATTCGGCTAAAAAAGTTGTGTAAGTTTTAGACTCCCTAAAAATGTCCATCGAATGGTAACTGGAAACCCACAAATAGACTCAATGCAATTAACCCTACTATAATTTATAGTCGGTGATATAATGAGGTCGATACTTTGCAAACCAGTGACCCCCAAGTCGTCAATGACAGTGCGATTTGGCGGCTGATCAACAGATCAGAGTTTATAATATACGGTACCTCTATGGTGGTAATGAAACTTCGGCTGATCAACAGATCATTAGGACTAAAAGGCCGAGATGACTATGAAACTTCGACTGATTAACAAATCATTAGGCCTAATAGGCTATTAGGCCGAGATGACTATGAAACTTCGACTGATTAACAAATCATTAGGCCTAATAGGCTATTAGGCCGAGGTGACTATGAAACTTCGACTGATTAACAAATCATTAGGCCTAATAGGCTATTAGGCCGGGGTGACTATGACACTTATCGCCCATCGACTGATGGCCAGATAGCGTGCCTGGCTACGCAAGCGGTTGACTTGGATTAAAAGTTCGAGCTAACTAGTCGTAATTTTGGCTATTAAACAATCAAAACAGGACAGTTTTACAATTGTGAAGCGTCCGTTAGGACAACTTTTACTCGGCGGTATGTGGCCAATTCCATGTTAATTAGCCTTAGATGAATTCATTGAGTTGTTATAGCAACTTGATCAAATGTAAGCGATCTTTTCGATCAGCAGACATAGTCATCTTTCAACGCTCACTGGTCTGTCTGGAGATTGGGTGTTTCTTAGTGGCCCTTCTGATGTTGGTGCATCATGAACCATTATGTCGAACGTGGTGATCAGCTGTGTTTAATTAACCGACCAATGTCTTACAACAGGGCCAAGCAAACTACGTGGAGTTATGCAAACTATGTCGAATGGATTTAGGGCTCCTATAATAGTGGAAACACAATCAATCAATCAATCCTTTTGTTGAAGCCATTTGAAGTACAAGGAAAATAGAGCATAAAAGTTTGAACTTTGGCAACAAGAGTCAGAGACCCAAAAGGGATCTTCATCCCGCTTAGCAGGGCCACCTAGTTAACATTTATCGTAATACAAGCAAATGGCAGCACAATCAATACTTTTAACGGTGACATCGATCAGCAGGTTAAAGAAACAATGATAGAACTCTTAACTAAACAACTTAACTATCAGTACACATGGATTCCAACTAAGGTATATAGATCAATTTTAATTAGTTAAAAAGAGATGAAAAAAACAAAAACAAAAAAACAACAGTGCCTGTGCAAATAAACACATAGGCCTAGGCCTAATGCAGTCATGTGAGTGCATCCAAGAGATAGCGTTTCAGTTTTTGTTTAAATTGACGCATAGTAGGTAAACCAGTAACTTCAATAGGCAATGAATTCCAGAATATCGGGCCACAGACTTTAATACTATGCTGCTTAACAGTAGTGTGGACACTACGTTGATGGTACTTGTTGAGCGATCGCGTGTAATGATTGTGTACGTCAGAATTTTTACAAAAACAATTTAAAAAATTCACAGGCAGTAGATTCGATTGAAATCTGAACATAAATAATCCAACTTGCAACTTATTTATGCATTCAAAAGGCAATATTCTCAAACTAAGAAATAACGGCAGAGTTGTAGCTCTAAAGGGTAAATTACATATAGTCCGAATGGCTTGCTTCTGCAGAGTTTTAAGAGTTGTTAAGCGAGTATGATACGTGGAAGCCCACGAGATGTTACAATACGATATATAAGGGGATATTAAGGAGTAGTACAAATTCACAAGTATATATTGCGGTAGAAGGTGCCGAATACGAGAAATTATACCAATATTTTTTGACATCTTTTTAGATATGACATTTATATGTTCACTCCATGTTAAGTGCTCATCAATGTGAACACCCAAAAATTTAGTAGAAGATACCCTAGTTATGTTTTGGTTATCAATATTGATATTTAGATTGCAAGTTGGAACACATTATCTTAGTGAATGAAACAATATGAAATTCGTTTTCATGAGATTTAACGACAATTTGTTGGCTTTAAACCATTCTCCTACTAGTCTTAATTCGGCATTAATTTTTTATTAACCAGTACATCAATTGATTTATCTGACATAAACACCTAAGTACAGATAAAGCAAGGCAGGAAAAGTGGTTAAATTGGTCATCCAGAGGTGGCGGATCTCTAACTTTTTATAAATCACATACATATGTCTTTCAGGTTAATCTATAACTGATATTCGCTTTTCGCTATACTGATAAAACTAAAAATGCACGAAATATGATGCGTATTATCGATTACTGCAACAAAAGATATATTTATGAGACGGGGCTCCAATTTTAGGAGATGGATCTCAAAGTTCAGGTGGCGCAATCTCAAAGCAAAGGTGCCGGATCTCAGATCCGGCTGGATGCGGCTGAATTTAACCACTAGGAATGCAAAAGACTAAACAACAAACTGCGAAGAACAACAGAAAAGGCTAGAGAAAATGGTGGGATGAGCAATGCCAAGATCTAAAAGACTTGCAGCAAAGAGGAAGACATGACTTGGTGTATGAAAGAGTGAAACGGATATCAAGGAAACCAGGGAAAGGGTGGAGGAATAGAAGTTAAAGATAAACAGGGCAGGATCCTGAATGAAATTAGTGAAGTCAAAAGCCGATGGAAAGAATATGTATACAGAGCAATTGTACATGAGCGAGGCACCGCGTCACAAGAGCGCCCGACAAAAGAGCGCCGACAAAAGAGCGCCGACAACAAAGCGCCGACATAAGAGCGCCGACGAGAAGTGTGAGGTTCACTGACGAAGGGTTCGCGATCTTCCAGCTTCTAGTTTTAGCTATATTTTCCTCACTCATCCAGCTTCTAGTTTGAGCTATGTTTTCACCGAGAATCCAGCTTCTAGTTTTAGCTATATTTTCATCACTCATCCAGCTTTTAGTTTGAGATATGTTTTCATCGGTTATCCAGCTTCTAGTTTGAGCTATATTTTAATCACTCATCCAGCTTCTAGTTCGAGCTAAGTTTTCATCGTTTCCCCAGCTTCTAGTTTGAGGTATGTTTTCATCGATAATCCAACTTCTAGTTTCATCAACGTATAATAGAGCTCAAACTAGAAGTTGGATGGCCGATGAAAATATAGCTCAAACAAGAAGCTGGAAGATTGATGAAAATATGGGTTTAACTAGAAGCCGGAATCTCGATGACTATTTAAAATATTAATAATTTATCGTGAACCACTTGTCAGTGAATCATTCGTCGATGAACCATTTCTCTTGGAACCGAAGTGTAATAATACAAATTTAATGTATTTGATGGAATGCATTAAAAAAGATTAAAATTTATTAACGGAGTGCAACGAAACAGATTACAGAGCAAATCATGTTTTCTTTCGTTCCGAATACCAGGATTCTGTTCGCGTTATCCGCGCGATTTAATGGTTATGTCGGCGCTCAACTATGTAACATAAAATAAAATACTTGTTTATTTCCCATACCAGTTTATATAACGCAGTTGGTAACAATAATTGATAAATGTTAAAGTGATTTGATAATCTCTCAGCTCTTCCTTTCCCTTGAATGCTAATAGAAGTTTCGGTTTTTGAACCCTCGATATAAAGTTTTCTTCGGCGCTCTTATGTCGGCGCTCTTTTGTCATCGCTCTTTTGTCGGCGCTCTTTTGTTGGGCGCTCTTTTGACGGGTCACCCATGAGCGAAAACAGAAATGGAGGATTAGTTGATAATCAACACATGGAAGAAGAGGAAATACGAAACGGATCAGAGGACATGGGACCGGAGGTTCTGGGACAGGAAGTGAGAGCGGCCATAAGATAACTGAAAAACAACAAAGCTGAAGGGATAGACAACATACCAGCAGAAATGCTGAAAAACTTGGGGGAAGGAGTCATGAAAGAACTGATAAGGCTGTGCCAAGATATATATATACCACAGGAGTATGGCCAGAGGACTTACTTCATTCCATCATAATACCAATCAAAAAGAAACCAAATGCAACGGCTTACGAAGACCATCGCACCATCGGCCTCCTCATCCATGCGTCAAAGATCATGATAAGAATACTAACAAAGAGAGTGCAACCAAAGACGGAGGCAGTCGATGAGATAGGAGACGGCCAATTCGGATTTAGAAGGGACATGGGAACAAGAGATGCGGTCGGAACATTAAGAGTACTAACAGAGAGGAGCTACCAAAATGGATAAGATGTGTATATATGTTTTGTAGACTACGAAAAAGCATTCGATAAAGTCGACTGGAGAAGGCTAATACCACTGAGAAGGATGGGAGTAGACTGGAGAGATAGACGACTGATATGGTGTTTAGGAAACCTGCATATGGGACAAAAGGTGCGAATAAGAATAGATGGAGAGTATTCGGAACCAGGGAAACTGGGCAGAGAAGTGAGGCAAAGACGTCCGGTATCACCGTTACTCTTCAATAGTTATATAAAATAGCTTATTAGAGACTAGCACTGGAAGACATGGAGGAGGAGATCAAGGTTGGTGGCAGACTGATAGGGGCTCTCAGGCTCGCAGATGACCAGGCGATGATGGCGGGAAGTCAGAGAGGCCTACAGATAATGAGGAACCGACTAAACACTATATCAATTGAATACGGTATGAAAATCAACACCAAAAAGACGAAGGTAATGAGAATAAGTAAAGTAAAGGAAATTGTAGTCAGAATAAAAATTGGTGAAGAGGAAATAGAGCAAGTAAAAGAATTCTGCTACCTGGAAAGCATGATTACGACAGATGCGAAATGCCATAAGGAAGTTAGATGAAGAACAGCACTGGGTATACGGAGGCATTCACAAAACGGAAAGAGCTATTGAGAGGAAAAATGAACAGGACTCTGAAGAAAAGAATGGTAAAGACACTGGTGTGGAGTGTGGTGTTGTACGGATCAGTGACTTGGACCATGAGGAAAGAGGACATTAAGAAACTGGAGGCGTTCGAGATATGGATTTGGAGAAGAATGGAGAAGATCAGCTGGACAGAACATAAAACAAATGAAGTATTGGGAAGGATTGGAGAAGAAAGGTCCTTCATACACACATTAAGAAGGAGGCAGAGGAAATGGATCGGGCACACGCTGAGAGGGGACTCTGTCCTAAGAAATGTCATCGAGGGAAGAATGGAGGGGAGAGGACAAGGGGAAGACCAAGACAGATGATGCTGGATTGGATAATGAAGGAAGGATACGCAAAAGACTCAAAGAAGAGGCTCAAAATCGAGAGAAAAGACGACGTCGGACGTTAGAGTCTGCCTGAAGGCAGAGAACCAGAAGAATCCAACATCAAACCAACCCCAGTGTTAGCGTATATCCACCAGACACGCAATGCATATTTTGCACCAGTCAGATATAGCCTACGCTCGAGGGCTGGTGTAAAGTTTGATTGCTCCTGACTTTCACTCTACATCCACGCATATTCGCAAAGTCACGCCTATATCACCGTGAACGTAATTTTACGTTGACTTAAACTACCCATACATACACCCACATGTAAGTTCGTATGTAATGTCGTATAGACCTACACTGTCATGCCTGCAACACCAACTGTATACTCTGTGTTATTTGGTTGCATTTTACACTAATTGGGGTGTTTCTGTATGCCTCTATATGTCCCTATATGTCTCTATATATGTCCCCATATGTCTCTATATGTCCCTATATGTCCATAATGTCTATATATGTTCCTATATGTTCCTATATGTCCTATATGTCCCTGTATGTCTCTGTATGTCTCTATATAAGTAAGTAAATAAGTATATTCTTTATTAAGAAGCAATAGCAAACGCACAGCGCTGTACAAGAAAGATATTACAGCATATAACTTCGTATTACATATAAAAATCAAACAATGTAACCAATGAAGAGAAAGGTTATTACGAATGGATACATAACAGATACAAAAGATACAAAAAAGGCTATTTGTGTAGCATCCTGGCAAGGAAGCATTTCCGAGACAAGTTATCATACTTAGCCTACTTAGGTAGCTCTCGGTTATGAGAGCGTGGGCGCAAAGAGTATACATGCCTAGCCAGTATGCTTAATAGATGGCAGCATTGGATATAATACATGGCATGGATTGTACAGAATATTTGCTAAGAGACTAACGTCAGCATTGTTACAAAGTGCCTCAAATGAGGATGATGAAGGTAAGTAGCTTGACGCACCAGCCTCCGGACAATACTCTCAAGGGAGTCAGGGACTCCCGCTCCTGTCCACTCGCAAAACCCCACCATACGGGCGAGCAATAAAGCATCCTACCAATTGTAGTGGCACGTACCACATCAAACCAACAGTTTCCCGAAAACCCATGCGCTCTCACAACCCGAAGAGCATAGACTGCCTTGCCTTAATGGTCAGGTGTTTGATATGACTCCAGAACCCAAATTTTTCATTAAGGTCAACACCCAGAATATTAAGAGTGTGCACCCTGGTGATACCATTTAAAATTGGACGTGGAGGCGTACCGATAGCTCCCCGATGGAGGCGTACCGATAGCTCCCCGATGGCAAGTGAATATTATTTCATTTGACTTATTCATGATAAGATTTAGGTTACAGCAGCGTGCCCATGTAGTGATATGCTCAAGTTCCATCTCAGTGGTAGTGATGCTAGATGCGGGGACTGCAAGGTAACAATCATAGGCATATTTAAAGATGTGGTTGCATTTGTTGATTGGTTTTAAACCAGAGATAGTGACTACAAAATCAATGGGCCCAAACCGGATCCCTGAATGATGCTTGCATTGATTTGTGCATAGGAAGATATTTCACCCCGGAACTTAGTACAGTGACTTCGATTATGGAGGAGTTCCAAGATCCAATTAAATGTATGGTCAGGGATAGGGAAGGAGGCAAGCTGTTCAGCCAGATATGAATGTCTGACCGAGTCGAATGCCTTGAAAAATTCAAGGAGACCAAGCAAACATATACCTATGGTATCAAGATTGTGGCTAGATCATATAGCCACCAAAGCAGCAGTCGTTGAACCCGTTGGCCTAAAGGCATATTGATCATCAAACGTACAGTTAATGTCTGGATTTGTGATTACCGGATACATATATATATTCGGGTTACTATTTTTTCTATGATTCTACAAAGGCTAGAGGTGATAGAGATCGGGCGGTAATCCGATTCTACTCTAGGGCATGCCACTTTAGGGATAGGAGTTATGCTACTCAACCTCCACTGTGGGTACATATGAAAGCAGTAAAGACTTTTTACAAAGGGCCGTGATTGGGGGAGCCAATATGTGAGCGATACTCCTGAGAAACCAGGAGGGGATACCATCCGGACCCACAGAGAACCCTCGAACTCCTCCTAGCATGGTGAAAACGTTGTATTCGTTGAATAGTGTCAACAAATCAGGGGGTGCGGCAGTCAGACTCGGTCTTGGTTCAGTATAAAGATCATCGGTTCAAATTTTACTATAGTGCTTGTTAAGTTAATCTGTGTTTAGATGGATACTATCATGTCTCTGGTCATAGCTGGTCACACAACCAGATCGGAGACGCCGCACTTCTGGCCATAGATTCTTGGATCCTCTGCGTAGACCCTCAAAGGATGAAGTGTTACTTTTCGTAATAATGGTTTGAATTCGATCGGCCAGAGCTGATACCGCCTCATACCGCCCACGCCTGAAAAGTCGATTTCGTTGGCGTAAAAGGATCCGCAGGTGCGGGGTCATGAATGGTGGGTCGCGCATTCTCACGGTCGTCCTATGGATGGGGAGGAATAGGTCAACAGCTGTCTCGATCTGTAGGTAGAACTGCGTGAAAGCGTCTCTGATATCCACGTCAGCAGCTTCAGCGTCCCATGTAAGATTTTCAAGGTGTGTCTGCAACTTGGCCATTTTGTCAGGCGTCAGTAAGCGTATTTCAAGGACGTTGCGGTCAGCAGTGGGCTGGCTGCATTCAGAATGAGGGGCGACAAACACAGCAGAATGTTTAGTCTTAACAGTATAGATTTAATGGTTGAGCAGATGTTGTCGACGCGTTCTGACACATACACTCGATCCAGGGCGTGGCCCTCGTATGAAGGCCCTTCAATACAACCTGGAGAATGCGCTCAGTTGGAAGGCAATTAAAACCACCAGCCAGAATTAAGATAGAGTTGAGAGGTAATGATGTGATCTCTTCCAGTGTGTCATCGAGGTTAGACAATAGGGTTTCGGTACTGTATATCGGTTTTGGGGGGTTATAAAGGCCGCAAATGTAGAAGTCGACACACCTGGTTCTGATCGAAATCCAAAGGAGTTCAATGTCTTTTCCACAGTTGACGGTTGGTAGGCATATATAGGGCCTACGGTCGGCTGGAGAGTATTTCTGCAGCATATTGAAATCCCACCGCCCTTACGGTCCTCCCTGTCTAGTCAGAACTATGTATCTATTTCTTTTATATAATATTCTTAATTATTTCAAACTGACAGATGCAGTAAGATTACATTGAAACACGAAAGTACAATCGAGATCTTAAGTAAAAACACGGTTTGGCAGCCATGCAAGGCGCCGCCCTAGAGGGGGTTATGGGAATCGATCCGCGAACCTAATGCTCTCCTGCAGGCCATGAGTGTTACCATTACTCTATCCCCCTCCCCATGTGTCTCTATATGTCCCTATATGTCTCTATATGTCTCTATGTGACAGTTGGCATGCGGCTGTCTTTCTCTCGGAAATGTCTACACGGTTAATTAATCGTAATCGTAATTTCCAAACTTCTAAAGCGCCACTCGAAGGCCAAGCGCATGGCACCAGTCTATCAACAAGCCTTAAACGGAGACTGATGGAATGAAAATCAATTGCTGCTATCAACGTTGACGAGGCCTTGACTCAAATATCTTAATTACAGCAAAGCTCGCCGAGTTTTCTAAGTCTAATTAAGAGTCTGCCACACAAGTACAACAGAAGTCAAAATATAGAAAAGTTACCAAGCAGTCCTAATATCATGAACTAATCTATCAGTATGAACAAGAACCATAATTATTTGGGCAACCATGAAGATACCTATGTCGTATACATGGACAGTGGCTTTACTTCAAAATTCCGATCTCCACAGATTTATCAAATTGACCCTCTGATGCGCGTTCGCCCTTTATCAGGTTCTGAGAGGCCCCTCTCTTTCAGATTAGGGCCCACCCCTAGCAGTTGCGAGCACTCCGTGCCCATAATAACGCAGCTGCATACGTATGAATACGAAGTGTAAGCGACTTCAGTTTTCTTAGCCTCAGCGCACGATTGCGGGTAGCCATTACACAGTTAATGTACTCATTTTAAATTAGTTTGGTAGGGCGCACAAGTCGGGTAGAAATTTCAAAACATCTATCAGCCTTGGCGAGGATTTGAACTCCTGAGCTTTCGATTGACAGTCACGCTAAGCACTACAGACTATCATGTATTCCTATGGATCGGTAATCCTGTCAAAAATTCTTGG